>OX578133.1:155872098-156217098 GCA_951213105.1 Amaurobius ferox | reverse complement strand
GTTGTGCGCTGAAGCGTATATAAATACTATTTACTTACTCAACTAAAAATTCTATAAAAGATAACAAGATAGAAGTTTTTATCTTTTCGTGTAAGCTTGGAAACCATCACATGCGGCTCAATAATTTATTTCCCAATATTAATTATTATATTATCCTTAACAAGTAGTGAAAATATATCGTAAGGAACATTTTATAACAGAAAGATGAAAAATTAGTAATGCCAATAATAAAAATTAGTAGCCAATTCTAATCATGATGTGCTGATCATGAAAATCTAACACAAACAGTCTGTAGACAACTTCATATCCCAAATGGGAGCCGAACCAATGATATTCGTCTAGCTAATCAACGCTCTATCCATTGAGCTACTGAAATGATAGTGTTTTTTAACACTTTACAACATAGTTGAAAAGTGTTTATGATTTTGTTCATTCTGTCTGCCTGTATGTTTGTCTGTATATCTGTCTGTCTGTCCGTTAGTCCGTTAGCACAATAACTGCCGTAAAAATGACTTTATCAAAATGAAATTTTAGTATGTTGTTCAGACGGTCTGTGGAACCTATGGGAATATAAATGAATAATATCACCCAATTAGTTTTTTATTGAACCCAGGTTCAAAAAATGAAATACATTGAACCCTATAGGACCTAATTTCTCAAACATTTTTTAAGCGAATTTAAAGTTCACAAATTGCTTAGAACGTTTTAGGAAATATTCAAATTATCCCATGAAATATATAAAAAATTTTCAGCAAAATATATTCAGTAGTTTTTTAAAATAAAAATTAAAATAATAATTATACCATTTATATGAAGAGATCACGTGACTATTATATGAAGATGTCACGTGACCCACTTCAAAATAACATATGGCATCCATCTTGTGTCAAAATCGTGATTTTTAAAGTTCTTTTTAATTCATATTGAGTGCTGTATCCGTCCTAAAACCGCTTTATTTTTACTTAAATTCTGTGCATCTCCAATTTTGATTATTTCTACAACGAAGCCTAATTTTCACTTATGGAGAATGTAAATACCAAAAGATATAGAATGAGTTGTATAAGAATTGCTGGATTTCTTTAACGCAAAATTATTTAACTCATGTAGTCTGCAATATAGCTGATATGCATGAAATATACATTGATTTTACACAGAGAACCAGCCGATTTTTTCGATGAAGTTTCAAGCATACAGTTAAATTACTTGCACCTCCATGGCTTTAAGTTTTTAAATAAAATAAATTATTATATTATTGTGATGAATGAAAGGAATGGAAAAAAGTTTATGAATGAAATGCTGCTTTTATAGAGAGAGCCAGCCGATTTATATTTCGATGACGTCATTTGAATAAAGTTAATTGTTTTCGATGAAGTTTTCAAATATAATAAATTATTGTAGTATTATGATAATTTTAAAAATATTACCGAGGAATCTACGCATTTTAGAAATGCTTAAACCAAGCAATTTATATTTCAATGCCGTCATTTGAATGAAGTTCATTTTTTTCGATGAAGTTTTAGGTTTTCAAATGTAATAAATTAATCTATTAATGTGATAATTTTAAAAATATTACCGAGGAATGTATCGCATTTTAAAGATGTTTAAATAAAATTGCATTGAAGTTGGAAAGTGTTTCATAATCAATGCTTTATGCATGATTGATCTTTCTTGTTTTATATATTACTAGAAAATATACCCAGCGTTGCCCGAAATTTAAAGCAGGGATTGAATGAATTCATTCTTTAAATTTTTAAATGACGACAGGACTGATATTGAACATACGATTAAGCCAAAAGATATCATCCTGTCAAACGTATAATTCATGGTATGAGTAATCCATAGTAGATAATTTGTAATGGCGTAAAAACCGGTCTCCATATTTAAATTTGATTATTTGTATTGAAAGTCGTGTACTGGATACATCAGCTATTTTTAACATGTTAAATACATTTGTAGCATAAATTATTGCCTAAAATTAATACATTCTAAACATGCTGACATGATTTTGGAGTAGAGACTAAAATTCGCTTGTTCAATCTTCTCGGGGCAAAGTTTTCCAAATGGTACCCGAATATTTTTTTACCATGATATTTGGTAATATATAATTATCTAAGTAAATTGATCAAGGAAGACGTAGATAAAATTATAAATATTGCTTGAAGCCAAGTAAAAACCTCATGTTTAAATAAGGTATCGAAAACTGCGAGTTTTCTAGTGAGGACAACGTAATTTCGAGAAAAACTCGATTTCAGCGCCGTCAGCAGATCGTTAAATAATTATTGAAACTCTTTTCCGTAATTTCGTGTTTAAAACACGAATATAAACCGCAATTCCAACCATCAGCAGATCTTCAAATAATTATTGAAATCCTTTCCCGTAAATTCTCATGATGTTAAGAAAATTTTGTGCGATTGCCCAACAACTCATTAATTAACAACAACTGATTTATTTTAAAATAGTCTCCTCGGAAAATATTATTATTTTTTTTTTTACTTTCGTTACTTTACATAAGTTTTTTACATTATTTTATTTACTTCATTTTATTTTATTTTATTTCATTTTATTATATTATTTTATTTTATTTACTTTATTCAAAATTTATTACTAGAACATATTTATGTAGGAGTCTGTTCGAGTCATAAATGAGTACCCGCTATTTAAATAATATAGATACAGATAACACCTCTCAATTTTCGAATAGGCTGATTTGAACCAAAATCATTTCTTCCTTCCGTTTCAATCAAATATTTTTAATTCCTAGTCATGCGCAACTATTTTTCACGCATGCGCATAGACATTCACTTCTCTCAATAGCAATGTCCCGCAAACCGGCGAAAGAACAATTTCAATTTTTATGCTTTCGGTTAATAATTAATAAGCAATAGATTTTTTTTTGTTGTTAGAATGCGAGAATATGCAACCACATTTTTGTTAAACTATAGAATTGTTCTAATCTTCCTTCGTCGGATGCAGCAAAGTTATAAAAAAAAATAAAACACCCAAATTTCGGTGTATTTAAAAAATAAATAAATATAAAGAATTGTCTTACGAATTCGGTTCAAAAATCATTAGAAAGGAAGTTCTTTGATCTCTCCAATGATGTCAGTACGGAAACTCTGTGATAATATTTTCGATCGCCAAGGAACCGATTTGAGTGAATATCGCTCAAAATATTACTTGAACATAAAATAACTAAAATAATTCGAATTTTTAAAAAATCTCGCTATTGCACCGGGATTTTTGCTCACCCAGTACTGAATTTCGCTACTCTCCAAAGCCTAACTTTTCCGCTACAGGCAACACACACACACAGACAGACAGACAAACATATTTTTTATATAAGGTATTATGCGAGAAATGTCCTACATGACGAATAGAATACGAATAAATTTTAAATATTCTGCCTTTGAAACCGGTTGGTATATTATTATCCAACCTTTTTATTCTGTTTACTAAGTGTTTACTTTACAGATTCTTTCTCTCAGCAATCGGAGCGAAAAAATTCTTCATACATTTTAAACATTTGACATTTTTACATTATCCTAGACATTTTATTCATACGCATAATAAACATATTTGAACGTCCGTTTGCTTGCGGCCTAAAGATTTTTTTAATATAATAAATAAAAGTATTCTTTTAAATTGCATAAAAAATTGAGCCCATTTTCGTTTGAACAATCATAAGAAAATGTTCATTACACAAAACATTTTAACTTTTAGATTGGTTCACATGAAAAACTTAAACGGATTTTCAGTTAAAAAGATATTTTCTAAAATATTTTACATTTAACCTCATTTTTTAATAACTCAAAATCAGTTATGAGAAAACACAGCAGAAAAAAATTATGAAAGAACCTTCATATGGCAGCAAGTGGTGCCTACACTTCATTTTGGTCGGAACTGTTAATAGTTTCTATTCATCTTTGCAGAGTTTTTTCATGCGAATTTTCGAAAAATAAGAAGTGGAACTCCTTAGTAAAGCATTCTATCTTCTCCAAAATTCTATGCGGAATCCATATCGATCAGCATCTAAGCTTTATTTATATCCATGTCTGAGAAATATGTTTCATTAAAACTGAAATTTTTTTTAACCGAAAATCACAAGTCTTTATTATTTGTTCCCAACCTCCTAAGAAACTTGATGTTAGATCCATATCAGTCATAATCTGAGCTCTATCTACAGCCGAATCTGAGAAATAAATGTTTCGACAAAAATGAATTTTCCTTTTAACCGTAATTGGAAAAAGAACCAGATGCGGAAATTATTCTTAAATCTCACCCACTTCTTCTGGAATTTGACGCTGAATCCATATCAGTCCTCATCTAAGCTCTATCTATCTATAGTCAACCCTGAGAAATATATGTTTCAAGGAAAATTTGTAATCATAAATGGAAATCCCTAGTAAACCCCCAACTCTCTCTGGAATTCGATGCTGAATCCATATTAGTCATTATCTCAGCGCTATATGCAGTCAATCTTGAGAAATAGACGTTTCAGGGAAAATTTTGAACCCAAAGTGAGAATCCGTAGTAAACGCTCCTTACCTCCTCTGAATTTTATACAAAATGTATATCAGTTTTTATATAAACTCTTTTTATAGCTCTTCTGCTGAAAAATAAATATTGCAAGGAAAATGCAAATTTTATTACCGAAAGTGACATCTCAAGAACCGGTAATAATCGATCGGTCAATCCCGAAGAATAGATGTTTTAAGTAATTTTTTTAAAATGGAAGTGGAAAAATAACCGGAAATGGAAATTCTTAATGAACCACTCCATCTCCTTCAGAATTTGATACTAAATCCATATCAGTTATCGTCTAAGCTTTTATAGCCAGTTTGGAAAAATAGATGTTTTAAATAAAATGAAAATGTTTGATCGGGAAATGGAAAAAGAACCGGAGGTGAAAATTCTCAGTGATCCCCCTATCCCCTTCAAAATTCGATGCTGATTTCATATCAGTGATCTAAGCAGTATCTATAGTATATTCTGCGAAATACAAGTTTAAAACATTTTTAGTAAAGCATAGATGACACATTTGATTGCCACCCATAAATTTGAATAATTACCTCGATGGATCTAAAGATAAAAGTGAAAACAAGCCTCAAAACATCGTAATAGGTTTAAAGATGCATAATCACATTTTATGAAGTTTTTTTTAAGGTTTTTCTAATTTTATTACTGCATCTGGGAACCCCTTGATCGAGTTTGCAAAATAAATTGTTTCCATAAAATTTTTTTTAATATAGTGTTAGAAAAATTAAATTAACTCATTACGTAAAACATAAATTCGGTTTTAACAGCGTAATAAAATCTTTTTTTTTTCCCCGTTATATTTTCCCCCTGTTTATTCGGAACAATGGTATACATCTTTACGTTTTTTTACCATAGCATGCAGGGTTCCTAGTAAAGTCCTTAAGCACACCAATGACTTTGTAAGGAAAGGACCATGAATGTATACGATAGGTTCATCTACAGTATTATGCCCGATCTAATTAAAATAAGTGCGTCGTACCTAATGAAAAATTTAAATAGTGTTGATTAGAAACTCGACAATAATGCGAGAAAGATTGAAAAAGCAATTATAAAATTGTAGAGCATTGTCTAATGAATAGGAATCAATATTAATAAAACTGAAAATATGTCTGCATGTGTGTGTGTGTGCGTTTGTCTCATCATCACGAGAGAACGACTGCACCGAATTTCATGATATTCTGTGAGTAGCCTTAAAACAGCCCAACTTAAAATTTAGACTACTAGGAAGCTCTGCCTCCTACTCGCTCCTCTCGCCCGACCCCCTTCGGGAGGCTTCGCCTCCTACTCACTGCGCTGGCAGAGCTCGCTTCATATCTATCTTTTCCAAAAATTCTACTTTCAAAAATCTCTTTTCTATCCCTGCCGATTTTCCGCAAGAGGAAAAGCAAGGATTTTTCTTAGCCCAGGGAATCCAAAAACTGAATTCCTTCATCCTAATCTCGCTTCGCGAGCTATTTCACGCTAAACTAAAGTTTAAATCAATAAACGGTTTATTTCATCGTGTTACCCTGTTATTTCTCTATAAACGTACCAAATTTCATATTTTTGTATTATAGTTCTTATGGTACGAGACAGAGAAATCGCTAGACGTGCCGATACGGAAAAAAAGTTCACATCAGAAGTGTATAAAAAGTAAAATATCTCAAAAACTACGTCGAAATTGAAAAAGGGGGCTCTGTCCTGCAAAAATTCACCCATGTAGGTACCTGCCTACAAAAATTCGTGGTCTTGCTATTGTTAGTCTATCCAGGACGCGAACTCGCAACTCAAATATTTTGTCCTTGACTTTGATATTAAATATTTCTTAAACTACAATATATATATCAAAAAACTGTTTATTTCAGCGTATTCAGCCCAAAGCTTTTTTTACAAGTGTACTAAATTTCATATTTTTATATGCAATAGTTTTTGCGGTACGCGGTAAAGAATCTCGAAAAACGAGAAATTTGTCAAACAGTAGCGGCGACGGCGTCTACATTTTTTTTTATATAGAGTGATGTTTCCAGTTGATAAGACTAGGGGTTATCGAGATATTAATAAAAACCGAACCTCCCATAGAGATCGCATTATGCAGATGGTATTTTTCCGCACATTTGTTTGGAAAAAAATGATATCATGTTGCTAAGCAATAAAATTAAATCCAATGAGTTTATACAGCAGACGATTTTTATTAATTGATTTAAATAATTTTAAGAAATGTATACAAAAATTAATTTTATCGGAATTACATTTTTGAGTGGATTATATCAATTACAGCTTTTGAGTTCAAAAGTCCCGGGAATTATGGATATTTATAATTTCATACGTCATCTGTTTTATTTTGGCAAATATCTTTCAAATTGTTTATACACGGGACCAGGCTGTTTTATTCTTTAGATATAGCAAGAACAGATATTCCTATACTTAAACATTAAATTAAATATTTTAATGGAATGCTTTGAATAGCAATGTCATTTAGAATGCTATAGGAATTTGCACATAATTGTGAAAGTTTCATTATATTTTATATTCTGTACGAAGAAACGGTATTCTGCTATTTGATGATAAATATATTGAAGAAGACATTTCTGTTACATAATATGGCTATTGGCGAATTACTGTCCCATTCAGGAATGATGCAACAAGCAACGTTGTAGTACATTAGATTACATTTCAATAAAATCTAACATTCATCAGGAACGGGTAATTTAACCCGATACACCTTATAAACTCACAGACATGTTGACTCTTGCACAATTCCTGCCATCTCAGTTAACATCTTTCAACTTATTTATTTTAAGAAAAGAATAGATAAATACATTTATACAGGGTTACTGAGAAAGTCTTTATGCACCCCAATACTTTTATAAGGAAAGATATATTAATGTCGATCTATAATAAAATGAGCATACCCAACAAAATAAAAGTAAATCTAGCGTCCCCAGCTGAGAATTTAAAAAGTTAGAATAACGAACTGTGCAACAAAGCGAGATAGAAGAAAAAGTCCAATTACAATGTTGCAGAGCATTATCTAATTAGTAAGAATCGACAATCAAACCTGTTACAGAAGGTTTTTATGTGACACAATAGGGTACTTGGCAAATGACTATTCCATTCAGAAATGATAATAAGAAACACTTACATGAACAGAAGTCTAGTGAAAATCTTTTCAAAATGCCCTCCTTCAGAGACAATGCGCATTTGAAACCCCGAAAAAATTCGACCGCATTGACAAGCATTGCAAGTGTCACCGTGTCAGAAGCCTTGATGATACAACTTGTTGACAGGTATTTATTGCTTATATATGCTTCTCGTTCATTCTTGGTATCGATCCTTACTTTAGACAAAGCTCTACAACTTTTTGAATGGCTTTTTATATATGTTTATTTGTTACCGAGTTTTTTATCCTAACTTTTTTAATTCTGCCCTAGAGGCACTTTTATTCGATGACTTTTATGACATGGTGGCTTTATTGAACATGGACCTAGAGTGCACACTTATGAACCTTTTCTTACAAAGTTATTGAGGTGTTAAGGACTTTCCTAAGAATCATGCATGCTGAAGTAATAGAATAAGGTAATAAGATAAAAAAAATTCGCTATCGTATTTTGATGGATTCATGTTTTAACATCGCTGAACACAAATAATCTATTATCGATTAATATATGCCCGAGCATTTCACTACATTACATGCTTATTCATTTGTAGACAGGATAGCTCTAGTATAAATTGAGCGAATCGGAAAAAATTTGATACATTATTTCAATAGCAAATACAAGAAGCTTATTGATTCTTTACCAATATATTTTTTCAAAAATCTAAAGAATTATAAACATAATTCTTATCCATTAAATTAAAAAGAAGCCAGCACACAAAAAGTAACGGTGCTGCCACCTCCCTCTAACTTTCAGAAACTGTCGAAAAACAAAAAACAATTCCCCAAAGTTGAAGAAAAATCGAATTTTATTTTTATAAGCTTTCTGAAAATTTGAAATCTTACCTTTGCTAAATAGGAGAGAAAACAATAAGGCCCGCCTATGTTGGCATAAGTCGTTGACTAATTTCCTCTTTTAAATTGCTTGCAACATTTTGTTGAGCTGTATTCTGCGTTGTGAGAGAATTTTATTATTCTCTGTATTCCTTTATATGCAAAACTGTTTTTAAATTATTGAACCTAGTTTTAATGAATATTCTAATTGTTTTTCTAATTAGAGATGTACAAGAAATAAAAATAAATTGCATTTCTAGCAAAAGACACGGACTGCCCATATCAGATTTTTTTACAGCTCCTAACTATGCTTTTATATTTAAAAAACATGGATTTATATTTAAAAGGGTTGGCAAATATGTACTTTTATAATTGCTGACGTAAATCATGGCATCAAATTTTTTCTGAACGTTGAATTAAGACAATTCCCTCTAGCCATGCTGCAAAAATCGCAGTATTATTAAAACCTCTAATTACATACTTAAACAAATCCAACTCGCATTTACATTTCTCTTTAGAGACGAGACTTGAAAAACGTAACTCCGGTGAGATTATAATTTGTTTTCACAGTTTTATTTACGTGTGCAGAATGAAACTTGGTCTTTATTACAGAAAAATATTCCCTGAAGTCGTCTCATTTTCATAGTTACTTAGCAAATTTCATGTGTTTGAGATAAAAAATAGTTTGTGCCAAAACAAGTGACTGTACAAAAACTTGCAAGTTTTGACTTTGTGAGAAAATAAAAATTTGATGTGGTGAACACGTGATTTCGCTCACTCCCACATACACTTTACCTACCGCCATCAAATTTAATGTGTAGATAAATTATGTGATAAAGTAGAACTAGATAGAATTTTTAGTTATCTCAATTAGAACTCGAATTATTCAGATTTTAAGATCTTCATAGCATTATTTCCTGTAGGGAAACAATGATAATTCCGGAAATAACGATGGTAGTATCTAGAATTTGGGGGAAATTGATAATTTGAACTGCGTTATGGGTTTTAATGAATCTGTCTGTCTTTTGGTCGCGTAGCGGAAAATTTAAGCAATCTTCAACAAAAAAATTCGAGACAGTGAAAATGCAAGTCGTAACCAAAAACACATCGGGGGAGAATTTTTTAAATTAGAATTAGTTTTTTTAGTTATTTTATGTTTAAGCGCAATTATGAGATATTTTTAAAAATTCGGATCCTTGGCGATCAGAAAAACGATCATAAAGTTTTCATCCTGACACCATCGGAAAGGTTGAAAAGCGCTTTTTCTAACGAACTTTGAACCAAATCTATAAAATAATTCCTTCATATTTTAAAAAAATGAAAATACATGGACATATGCGTATTTTATACAATTTCATTTTTGTATTGTTGCATCGGAAAATGGAAGATTCACACTATTATAATTTTTTGCATGAATAAGGAGTGATATCTTCGCATTACAATATTTTTAATTACTCAATTCCTGAATTTCTTATGAAATTCAAATGGGTCTATATAAGTGTTTGAAATTTCGCTCAGACTCACTCCGAATGAAGTTCTTAACCTGTTGAGGATGTCACAGGTGGTGACGTATTCTTCATTACTACGAGTTGCTATGTGTTTTACCTCACGTTTGAAAGTGGAATACGTTCGTATCCAAAAGTTAAACAAGAAAGTGAAAAAAATTGGATAAACAGAAAATTATTTATTCGAATTCATTGAAACATTCACAGATAATTGGGGTATAACAAAAGACACTGGCGTGGGGAAATACAAAAACAAATATGAATAAATAATTAAATAATGGAGATAAACAAAACCATAGGATTTTGGGCGGTAAAAATAGTTCATTGGTGTAGGTCAGTTATTTACGCAATGTAATGACTTCTGCTAGAAACACATGCCCAACAGAGTCGATTCATGTCAAGAATAAGATCATCTATGGCGGTTTGGGGTATATGTGCCTATTCAGAGCAGATATGTTCATAACTCATAAAGGTTCCGGGGAGGGTCACGGAGAAAATTTAAACATCTCCCAAGCATGTCCCATACATGCTCCATGGGATTCAAGTCACGTGATCTCGATGGCCATTCCATACGAAGCAGTGATCTGATTCTAAGCCCTGTGAACTCTCGCGTTATCTTCCAGAAAAATGTCACCAGGACCCATGGTTGTAAGAAATGGGTGAAGATATTGAGCAAAAATATCCTGCAGTCACAGTATCGCGAGGGAAGATGTGGAGATCAGTGTGGGCGCTATCCTAAAGTACACTGCTTGACCAAAAAAAGCCGCGCTGTGGGTTGAAACATGCAAATATAAGGAGGGACGAAGTGGCGATGCATTTCTAAATTTTACATAATTTTACGGGCAATTCAGCCTTTAAATGTAATGGAATCAGCTTGCAGCTGATCAGTTAGTTCACAGCGATCATAGCTGAATACGTTATTACGTTATACACGGTCGCATAAAAGCTGTCACAGAGTTTTAAAAGGGCCAAATTCTTGGCCTGTGTCAATTGCAAGGAGATTGCTGAAATCACTGGCACTGGATTACGAACTATCTAACGCTTTATTAAATTTTGGAAGGATGGTGGTGGACCATCAACTTTGCGGAAAATGTGTGGTCGAAAAACAGTCCTAAATAATTGTGACAGAATATCATTAAAATGCTTAGTAAAATCTAATCGCAAAAAATCGATCCTAGAACTCACAACCATATTCAATACTGGAAGCAAGAACATTTCCACTCGCACGATGAGACGAGAACTCTGGAATTAAACCAGGACTGGAATTAAACAGCTGTGTTTCGAAATGGAAACCACTGGTTACTGAGAGTAATCGGAAAAAGACTCAATTCGCCAAGGAACACAAAGAATGGACTACTGAGCAATGGGGGGGTATCATGTCATCCGATGAGTCCAGATTTACTCTTTTCCAACATGATGGACGCATCAGGATTAGAAAGGAACCGCATGAAGCATTGGATCCTTCCTGTACTGTACCCACTGTACAAGTCTCAGGAGGCAGTGTTACGATCTGGGGTTGCTTCAGTTCGGCTGGTCTAGGTGCAGCAACACTATGCAATAAAATGAAATCATCTGAATATCTAAACGTACTGAATGACCATCTTATTCCATTAATGGCATTTTCTTTCCTGAGGGAAATAGCATATTCCAGGATCACAAAGCTATTATTTATCGCGGTAAAATTGTAAAAGATTGGTTCAAGGAGCACGAGACCTATTTCGCACATTTGAATTGGACACCACAAAGACCTGACCTCAACCCCATTGAAGATGTATGGGATATAGGATAAGCAGCTATAGGAGAAGCAGCTAAGACGTAATTTCCCTCTTCCTTCATCAACTAAGGAACTTGGCAAACTGTTACGGGAAATCTAGATACAAACAAGCTTTGAGACATTACATGAACTTATAGACACAATGCCATGACAAATGCATGCTCTAATTTGTGCTAAATGTGGTCCACCGAAATATTAACTTGCTCGATTTTTCTTTTTTCTTTCTTTTTTTGTCAGGCAATGTATGTCAACTCTTAGTGTTTACTTTTCAAACTTGAATAGAGAATATTTTAATCCAGCTTTTGCTGGTGTGGTTGCTCTGTGTTTTTGTCCTGAAAATGGATGCTGTATTTTGCCTCCGAAACCGATTTATATCACTACTTATTTGTTGAACAATGCATTATTAATTTTGTAGTAGTTTAATCAATTTAATTTAAATTATCATGAGCAGTTTACGAGATTATTACAAGAATTTTTATATTGTCATGAATAAAACAATTTCCATGAAATTTGAAAAATGTTTCTATAAGCGGTAGTAACAAAAATCCTGTTAATTCCGAGTGAAATCAAGTAAAAAAAATTCATTTTACTTTCCTTATATACATAGTATATAAGGAATATATATATGGTTTCCTTATATACATATAGGGAAAGTATTGTGGGTCGAAAATTCGAATTCGAATTTTTGATTGATGAGTACGTTTCAAGCATCTCTGAACTCGAATCGATCGTTTTTGAGGTGATGCGTGTGTGTGTGTGTCGGTGAACCTGTGTATAATTTTTCATTAGAAAATTATTTACAAAAATTTTAGAACTCTAGCATAAATCGTTCTCAAGATATTGCAATTTTTTCAAATAAATTTGTCAAAGAAATAACATAAAACTAAAAAAAAATATTAACTGTTATGAAATATGTTCGCTTTTCATATGTAATATTATCCAATAAATTTGTTAACATCATTCTCGTGGATCTAGTTCGTACCATTTACGAGAAAAGATACTTTGTATAACGGTTTTGTATTTTGCAGCCTAACAATTCGCCAACGGTCATTTATATATAAGAAATGCTCTTCTATCCGTTAGTCTGTAAAGCTTGGAGATAAATTTGGGTTATTTGGCAACTCATTCACTGAAATATTGCCAACTAGGCGATATTTTACCACAAATTGACGAAAATATCGTTAAAATTGCAAAAATGATGCTAAGTTAATGAAAATGACGTCAAATGTATGAATTAATTAAAATATTTTGATGGACTTTATTGCTTAATGCGGATGCTATCAATATTGGTAATTGCCAATTTAGAGTTGCGTAAAATATAAGTCAATGGGGTAATTAGAAATAGTTTTGCACATGTTGTCATCCCCGGCCACTCAACCAGCTGATCATACCCTAGGGTGAGTCGGGTGGCCTGGGTCTTTCACATGTTGTCATCCCCTTTCTGGTAGGCCGGACGGTCTGGGTCTCAACAATAACAACAACAACAACAACATGTTGTCATCCGGGCGCGGTACCCCAGTTGTTAGCGCGCGGGAATTGCACTCGGTAGACCTGGGTTCGACTCCCTCCGCTGCCAAAACAGCCGCCGTGTTCACGTGGAGAACGTTCACGTTAAACATGTGGGTCCGTAAGTCCTTCCGAGAGGTTGGTGGTAGGGTAAGGAGGGTACGGTCCCTGTGGATGCCGCCCACACTGGGTTCCGGTCTAAATTGGGTGGCTCTTCCCGGCCGTCCAAACTGTTACCTTACACCTTTCTGGTAGGTAGGATGATCTGGGTCTCAACAACAACATGTTGTCAGCCAGAAAAGTGCTCAATGTACAATTCAACATTAAGAACATTGTTCCGTAGATTTTATACATCAATTTTTCACTGTAAAAGAAGCAAATTCGTTGCATTATATGAAGAAAGTCATGTGCTGACCCCATCAATTTTTTTTAATTGTTTTGACACAAAATGTGAGCATGTTAGTTTGTGGACTAAGTCGTATCTTGGTCACTTCGGTTTTGTCAATAAACGAAATTAAACATTTGTTTTCTGTATTATGTTTTATTAGTGACAAAAAAAATAAAAACCAGATGAAAGTTTTAGCATCAATTTACCTTATTAATATGGGTTTTGGTGTTTATTTAAAAATAAAACTGAATATTTTTCGAAATTCATTTCTATCATCTGTTTATCATATAAACTTGAATTTAATGGCGAAGCATTTTCGCATCAAATTTCTATTTGAGTGCGTTGTATAAAAAGGAATGGATATTTACTTTCTGATATTATTATCTAATATATGAAAAGTAAAATTCGACTAGATGCTTTTAAGAGAAATATCTCTTGATGTTCGCGATATATTTGGATGCAATTCTTTTCACACTGTAAATTTGAGTCAATAAAATGTTCTAATATATGTTTCATTCCCCAACAGTAAAGTGCGGAATAATGGAAAATGAAAACCTGTTTCTGTCTATCTGGCTCGACAGTTTGTAATTCACACACGGCTCAGCGGATTTTTTTCGGTGATATGTTAATCCTAATTTGCAATAATTTATTGGTTAAAATATTTCTAAATTCTGTAATGCATTAATATCAAGTATGCCTATAAATTTACAATTTATTTTGATGAAACTTTTTCTAGGTAATAAAAGAATCAGTCTAAACAGTATTTGATATGCGTTTTATTCACCTACGTCTACCGCGGAGCAACAAGGATTGAAATGCTAATTTTTATTTTCTGTAAAGCCCATTTATAGCTTGAAAACACTTCAGCGAATTTTCATACTTTTTCGCTGTTTTATTAAACTTAAATGGAACAAAATTTGTACCGCGTTAATATATAAAAGTGAAAATATGAAAATGTATTCCAAAATAAAAATCTCTTCAAATGCGCTATCGATTTCGATGAAACTTTTATATAATAAAACAGAGTCCTCCTTCTTCTTCTACCCGGACCGTCCAATCTACCCGAAGATGTAAGGTATCTGTTTGGACGGCCGAGAAGTGACACCTAGTTTAGACTGGAACCCAGTGGAGGCGGCATTCACAGGGACCGTGCCCTCCTTCCCCTACCACCAACCTCTCGGAAGGGCTTTTAGACGAGCATATTTTGCGTGAACACGGGAATAGTTTAGGTAGAACCGGGAATCGAACTCGGGTCGACCGAGTGCAATTCCCATGCGCTAACCACTGGGCTGTCCCACCCCCGACGCAGAGGCCTGAGAATATTCTGATTTAAGTTTTTTCCTCTTCACCTGTCTAAAAAAGTAAAAATGAAAGTTTAATAAAAAAATAAAAAATTTAAATAAAAAAATAAAAGTTAAAATATATGTTTTTGCCCATCTTTTATGACAGCCTATAACTCGAAAGTTATTTAGCCATTATACATACACTTTCAACTGGTTTGTTAAGCTAAATGAGGATAAGGTTAACGACTATTTTTTTTTTATTTTGCTAGTAGGTTTTATAATTATAACGATTTTCAAGGTAACGCAACGTACATTTAAGAAAAGAACAGTTTACGAAAAAAATTGGATGTTTATTTTGTTATATGAAGGCGTATCGTTAAAGCATTGTTTGGTTTCTAGAATTCTCTGCATGTTTAATTTTAATTAGAATTTAGAATTTTCCATCTTAAATCCTCAGCAACGACGGGTATTCTTTACGGTATACACGGTATACGACGGGTATACACGTTAAAACAAAAGCGTTGTTTCAAAAATATTTGGGAATTCGCTTTTCACCATGAATTTTTAAATTTATTATGCAATTATTTAAACTTATTATGCAATAAACTAGAGCAAAACAGAGTTTTGGGACACTTTCAAGATTAAATTAAAAGTTAGAGAACATTTTGATAACATTGATTTTTATGTTTTGTCTTTATACAATAGTGCTAAAAAAATTGCATCACAAACATATTCCAAGACCTTGATGAAGATAAATTTATTATGCAATTATTTAAACTTATTATGCAATAAACTAGAGTAAAACAGAGTTTTGGGACACTTTCAAGATTAGATTAAAAGTTAGAGAACATTTTGATAGCATTGATTTTTATATTTTGTCTTTATACAGTAGTGCTAAAAAATTTGCATCACAAATATATTCGAAGACATTGATGAAGATAAAGCAATAACACATTTAAAGTGATATATATTTAAAGTGTTTCTCTTTACTTGTACACTTATAGATTGCAGACTTAATGATTTGTAGATATATGACTCATAGACCTTCCCTTGACTGCTTATATTTTATTATTTTGGCCAAAAAGCCTTTCCTACGTAAATCAATTGCAACACCTTTCTATCGGGGTAGTTATTGAATAAACTTTTCCAAAATGCAATGTTACTCACCTACGCAGACCGACTGACCTAACCGAAGACCACCTAACATTACGTTACCTCTTAGCTCTTTATCTAATACAATGCATTAAGAAATATTATGCCATATTAGGGTTTGATACGCTACATTAAACATTTATTTCGAATCTGTATCAAGTGCTACTGTTAGAAATAAAAAATCATTTATTTTAAAAATATTGCACTTTCCCCCTAGCCCTTTGGCAATTTGAGGCTGAATCTATATCAGTCATCATCTGCACTCATCTACGGTTAATGCCGAGAAACATATCTTTCAGGGAAAATGTTTTAACCAGAACTAGAAAAGTAGCAGGAATAGGAAATATTTAGCTACCCTACCGCCAACAGAATTTAATGTTTAAGCTTTATCAGTTATCATATACACTCTGTCTTCAAACAACTTTCAGAAATAAATATTCTAATTAAATTGAAAATTTTTGAACCGGAATTGGAAATCTCCGTCTTTTCTCAGAATTTGATGTTGAATCCATATCATCACCATCTATACTATATCTGTAGCAACTCCTGAGAAATAATGTTTCAAAAATATTCTTAGTAAAAACAATAGAATAGGAAATTTTGTGCCATCAACAATAGAGATATTTTGAAGTTCAATCAAAAAATAAACTTTAAATCCCATTGGTGAAATAAATTTTAAATTGCGATTGGTGCTAATTAGGTAAAAATCGTCAAAATCTGAGATGACTTAGTTTTCATTCTGATACTGATCGTGACATAAATGGACCTAAACAATAAGGAATGTGAATTGATGAGAAAGTCGAGAGGGGCCGCTCACAGAGATATTTTAAACCAACTGCGCTTGTCAAATCGCTCGCAAAAGTCAAATAAAATGTATTCGAAAATTCATCCAAATTTTATTATATTTTACTGTGACAAATTGAGGATCTACGTGGGGTCGTTTGCAGCTGTCGTGGGTTCACGGAGAAATGGATTTCAGAGCTTTCCAAAGAATTTTTCGAAATTCTAGGATCCAAAACGTATTTGACGGGGATTTTTGAGAATAGTTTAACATATATCAAAGAATTCTCTTGTTTATGAAAATGGAACGGCTTTCTCAGGGGAAATTGTATTTAAAATATCTAAGTGATATTTATAAAAGCATTCAAAAATAAAATACATTTTCGTAGTGAAATGTGAAAATAAAGTTTTACATTATTTTATTACTATTTAATAAATAGATCACAAGATGTCTACTTATATTAAAACTAAGATATGATAAAATCTTTCTCAGTATGAACATGCAATATTTTGT
Source organism: Amaurobius ferox (assembly GCA_951213105.1). Taxonomy (NCBI): domain Eukaryota; kingdom Metazoa; phylum Arthropoda; class Arachnida; order Araneae; family Amaurobiidae; genus Amaurobius; species Amaurobius ferox. Next base: position 156,199,693 of record OX578133.1, on the reverse strand, counting down.
GTACACTAAAGAATGTATTTTATTTTACATAGTTTATCGTCAATTATTTCATTAAATTATCCTTTTTATTTAAAAATATTGTTTAAAATATTTTCCCTATGATTTATAGATTTAAGATTTACTTTTCATTAAAGAATTGATATGTCTGTCCCACAGCAGGCTGCTAACTGATTAACCGGATGCCGATTTCAAATACCTGGTTGATCAAAGTTAGCGTAAAAGTACCATTAATGACCTAGATCCAACGTAAAACACGGTCCAAAAAAAAATAAGTAAACGTGCTTACGTTTCTGAAATCATTGGATTGCCTTCTTCCGTGTAACGAGCCTGTACCTGAACGCCCAAATGAGCGCAAGACTTTGTCGGCCAAACATAAAATGGCTAAAAGAAAGATCTTGATTTTCTGCTTGGCCAGCATATTTTTATTTTTCTATTTCGCTTTTTAACACTTTACAACAAAGTTGAAAAGTGTTTATGACTTTGTTCATTCTGTCTGTCTGTCTGTCTGTCTGTCCGTTAGCACGATAACTGCCGTAAAAATGACTTAATCAAAATGAAATTTTAGTATGTTGTTCAGACGGTCTGTAGGACCTATGAGAATATAAATGAATAATATCACCCAATTAGTTTTGGATTGAACCCGGGTTGAAAAGATGAAATACATTGAGCCCTATGGGACCTAATTTTTCAAACATTTTTTAAGCGGATTTAAAATTCACAAATTGCTTCGAAAATGTTAGGTAATAGTCAAATTGTTCCATAAAATATATAAAAAAAAATTCAGCGAAATATATTCAGTAGTTTTTTAAATAAAATTTAAAATAATAATTACACATCTTATATGAAACGATCACGTGTCCATGATATGAAACGATCACATGACCCACTTCAAAATGATATATGGCATCCATCTTGTTTCAAAATCGTGATTTTTTAAAGTTCTTTTTAATTCATATTGAGTGTTGTATCAGTCCTAAAACTACTTTATTTTTGCTTAAATTCGGTGCATCTACATACTAAAACAACACAATGACAATATATTTGAGTTTAAATTCTCATTCAAATTTGATTATTTCTACAGCTAAACCTATTTTTCACCTATGTAAAATGTAAACAACAAAATATGTAGAATGAGTTGTATTAGAATTACTGTATTTCTTTAACACAAAATAATTCTGTCCATGGAGTCTGCATGGCTGATATGAATGAAATATTAATTGATTTTATAAACAGAAGGACGATTTTTTCGATGAAGTTTTAAGCATAAAGTTTATGAATTGTAGCTCCATGGTCTTAATTTTTAAATAAAATAAATTATTATAGTATTGTGATGAATGAAATGGAGAAAGTTATGAATGAAATCCTGCTTTTATAGAGAGATCCAGGCGTGTTATTTTTTCTATGACGTCATTTGAATTTATTTCAGTTGTTTTCGATGAAGTTTTCAAATATAATAAATTATCGTAGTATAATGATAGTTTTAAAAATATTACCGTGGAATGTATTGCATTTTAGAGATATTTAAACCAGGCAATTTATATTTCAATGCCGTCATTTGAATGAAGTTCAATTTTTTCTATGAAGGTTTAAGTTTTCAAATATAATAAATCAATGTAGTATTGTGATAAGTTTTAAAATATTACCGAGGAATGTATTGCATTTTCGACTTTTTTAAATAAAATTGCATTGAAGTTGGAAAGTGTTTCATAATCAATGCTTTAAGCATGATTGATCTTTCTTGTTTTCTACTCTCCACGTTGAGTTCATATAACGCGCATTTTATTTATTTTTTCGTGTTTGCTTTTCAAATTCATATTTAGTTGATTTTCCAATTTTACTCGTTTTATTTCTATTTCATCACACTAGGTGGCTCTAATATTTGTGGCTCTGCTGTTTTGACATTTTCTGTTTGGGTGGTATACCAACTAAAATGAAAATACGCTCATTTGGACGGTTAGGTCCACGCTTGTTGCACTTAAGAAGGAAATTCAATGATTTCCGAAACATACAGTCAGTCAAGAAAAGTCCGAACACTGCTCATTTTTCCGGAAATTAGGGCGGTACAGTCAAACCCAAACTAGCATTAGACTCTGAATAATGTATGCTATAAATAAATGTACAAATAATTTGCATAAGAGGTCGTCTTCATATTTAGTTGCCCATTATTTCCGAAAATTATCCTATCAGAAAAAAAGGCAATATATCAAGAGCGATTCATGCTAGCGTTCTAAAATTAATGTAAATCGTTTTGTAATGAAAAATTACTTAAATTATCAATTGCGTAACATTAGTAAAGATTCTAATTTTTTGATGATTTTTTCAAAATTTCATTCAAAAATTTTGGGGTCTTCCGAACATTCGATTGCGTTTGATATCAATAGACTTCCAATATTCACGAATTGTAACTTTTGTACCAAATTACGTTCGATACGCTTCATTTATCAGTACATTTGTCTCTACAGACTCACGGACACACACACAAACATACACAGACACAAACACACACACAGACATCACCTCAAAAACGCTCGATTCGCGTTCAGAGATACTTGAAACGTGCTTTTCCGTCGAAAACGCAAATTCGAATTTTCGACCCTGTCACAACACTTTCTTTATGCATTATATTACGTACATAGTAATGGGAATTAGTTTGATAAGCTAATTATTTCAAAAAATATAAAAGGAAAACTGCAGCACACATTTCACATTAGGGGCTCAAAAATTCAAACAATCATACTACTCTAACGACTTGAGTAAATAATATAAATTTTATACCCATTTGGGGTGCTTTGACCTGGAGAATCAAAATCTTCAATCCAGAGGTGGTGGTGCCCTTTTAAAAAATCGAATTGGTACAAAATTTAATATGAAGACGACCCCCCCCCCCCATGCAAATTAGTTGTTCATTTATTTATAGCAGGCATTATTACGAGTCTAATGATACTTATGTTTTATTGTACGGCTGGAGGAGCCTAAATAACGCACGGTATTTGAATTATTTTTGATCGACTGCATGTATGCCTTCTTATCTTTATTTACGCTACATATTTCGTCATTAAACAGTTCATTATTGATATTGCGCAATGTCACGTACGGTACTTAAATGTACCAGTGCAAAAACGTGGTACATAAAGGATCGTGGAAGGGTACCATATGCAAGAGAAACATTCAAAATAGCGTTCCTGGAGGGGATTTTCTTCAACACAAAGAGGTGTCAGATCCTAAACATATAACGGTATCCATCGGATACTGTTCTGATATAGCTATATGTCTAGAATCAATATTTAATACCGTTATCTACCGTATGTCTAGAATCAATATTTACTAGCGTTATCTACCGCATGTGTCTATAGAATCAGTATTTACTACCGTTATCTACCGTCTATGTTTAGGATCAATATTCAAGGAAATAAATCTCGTTAACACATGTTTTAACACACCGTATACATAGACTGCTTATTTTAAGGCAAACAATAAATACATTGATAATAACAGGCAATACAAGGTTGTATATATCAGAATTGAAAATATTAAATTAAAACATATAATGTATGAGTGTGTTGTTTATATTTTGAAATAGCGTTTATTTGCACATCATTTTCTTATAATTTTCACACGACATTTTTCAATTCATTAAATTTCAAGATATGTTAAAAGTATAGGCAAAATTAGAGGATAATACTGCAGATATCATAAGACTATTGCATTATGCTGTATATAGTAAAAATCTATGCGTGAATATGGTTTCATTACTACACCATTGGAAATGATAAACTTCTATTTCATTCTGATTAATAACAATTTCCCTCTGTGCAGCTGGTTTTTGAATGCAATATTAATGCACTGTATGTAGTTATAATAAAAAATGCATTTTACCCAATTGTCTGCCTGTCATATTATCCGAGCTTCTATCAGAAACTTTAGTTGTAATTATAGCGATGCGGCTAGAAATTATATTTATAACAAGAAACTATAATTTAGAGATACATTCTAAAACCTCTATTAAACAGTGATTAAATTGATTATTAAATAATCACAGAACCTGACTATAGCGGGGCACACCAAAAGTTAGAATCGCGCTACTATTACAGATAATAGCATATCAGAACCGGTTTCGCACTTATTATGCGATCGATCAGCATGAAATAGACGATATCAGCAATGGCAGCAAGAAAACTTGCAATGCGCCACAACTTTTCGGTTCCCTTAGAGATTCACAAAATTGTACTGCATGGCAATATATATATATATATATATATATATATGTATATATATATATATATGTATGTATGTATGTATGTATGTATGTATGTATGTATGTATGTATGTATGTATGTATGTATGTATGTATGTGTGTGTGTGTGTGTGTGTGTGTGTGTGTGTGTGTGTGTGTGTGTGTGTGTGTGTGTGTGTGTGTGTGTGTGTGTGTGTGTGTGTGTATATATGTATATATGTATATGTATATATATATATATATGTATATATATATATATATATGTATATATATGTATATATATATATGTGTATATATATATATGTATATATATATATATGTATATATATATATGTGTATATGTGTTATATATATATATATATATACAGGGTGATTCAAAAAAGATGGTCCAAATTTTACAAGGTCGTTGTACACACCAAACTAAACATTTTTCGTCATAGTTTAACGGACCGGAAATGAAACGTAAAGGCACCAGTGAGCGCTTAATAGTGAAGCCGATGAGGTGAGACGAAAACACAAGAATGGCTTAGTTATAAAATGACATTTAATAAACAATAATTACAGTAATGGCTCAAAAGAGCGACCGTCAACCTGAATGCACGTCTCACAGAGGCGATGGAGGGATTAGAGAACTCTCTCGAACAGACCAGGCATGTCGCGCACTTCGGCAGCAACGGCCTGGTCTGTTGCGACGAGTTCCTCTTCAGATTCAAGGGAAGTATCATAGACGAGACTCCTAAGGTATCCACAAAAGGCTCCCCACAAAAAGAAGTCCAGACACGACAGATAGGGAGATCGGCCTCTCAAAAGTTGGAGCTGCGAATAACTGCTGCAAACTGATAAGGCAGTACATTCGGTGTTATGAAAATCTACATAAGGGTTCTTCTTCTTTTCCAGATGAAATTTGCATACATGGGTTTCTTTTTCAACCAGAAAAAAAACAACCAGAATGACGCTTTTAAGTTTGCGGAGCGACAGCTTACCCCTTTACGTTTCATTTCTGACCCAGTAAACAAGGACAGAATATGCTTGGTTTGATGTATTATACCACCTCGTAAAGTTTGGAACATATTTTTTGAATCACCCTATATATATATATATATATATATATATATATATATATATATATATATATATATATATATATATATATATATATATATATATATATATATATATATATATATATATATATATATATATATATATATATATATATATATATATATATATATATATATAATATATATATATATATATATATATAATATATATATATATATATATATATAATATATATATATATATATATATATAATATATATATATATATATATATATAATATATATATATATATATATATATATATATATATATATATATATATATATATATATATATATATATATATATATATATATATATATATATATATATATATATATATATATATATATATATATATATATATATATAGATATATATATATATATATATATATATATATATATATATATATATATATATATATATATATATATATATATATATATATATATATATATATATATATATATATATATATATATATATATATATATATATATATATATATATATATATATATATATATATATATATATATATATATATATAAAGTCATACTACTTTTATATGAACAATTCACTCAGGCAAGAAACATATCATTTCCAAAATTCAAAACTTTATTAAAATTCATTTTGTTCAAACAGTATATAGTTCAAGAAAAATGCATATACAAATTTAATAAAGGAATACTACAGGGAGGTAAATCATCCACCATACTGGCCAACCTTTATCTACATTTTTACGAAAATCAGAGCCCCTTCAACAGTCATATAATGTACAGATATATTGATGATCTTATTATTATTGGAATTACTAATGAGGCCAATGAATTAAATTTTGATTTCTATCCACCTAATCTACAACTCATTGAAAATGTATATACATCCAACTGGATCAACTTTCTAGACGTTAGTTTAACAAGTAAAAATGCAAATACAATAAAATTCAAAATCTATGACAAAACAGAAACTTATAACTTCAAATTAAATAAACTTCAACGAAATGTTGAAGTTTATTTACTTTGAAGTTATAAGTTTCTGTTTTGTCATAGATTTTAAATTTTATTGTATTTGCATTTTTCCAATCTTTCCAAATCTGTATATAGAAATATTATTAATAACCAGTTATTTAGAATCAAAATGTTAAGCACACCTTGTTACTACAAAGAACATCTTCATAAATTCATCAACATCGTTATCAAAAGTAACTACCCGCCCAACCTCATTTTTTCTTTTATTAAAACACATTTTAAATTTAAATTCAAAAACTTGAAACAATTACAGCAACATATTGACAGATCATACTCTAGCATTTCTAAATAATTCACAATCTCCATGTCTTCTTCTAACAGTTAAACAATTCGTATAATTCACTTTAACCTGCTTTGCGAAAACAGCTTAGTTAGTTACTAAAAATTCACTGTAACCTATTCTGAGATGATTGGTAATACACATGCTTTTCCAGAAGTACCACAGTACTAGGGGTAGATATATTTTCATTTTATTTTCATTATATTCCTTTGATATATCTTTATAATACTTTGTATCCTCATTTCAATAATTAGCCACAAGCTGGTGTAACAGAATATTTTATATTCATGATTGATTTTTTTGTGTTATTGATCCACTTTGTCTTTTCTTCTACGTCGGGCCATGTACATTATTTCTGTAACACATTCTACAGTTGTGTACACAGAAACGTAGAATCAGCATTAATGAAACATGTATGGCCCTTGATAACGTACATGGTTTCAGAAATGTTTTTCATATTCATTTTATTCCTTTAATATTCACTAGATTCCATTTATTCAATTTCCAAACTTCTTGGGAGCTATAAAAGGCCTAGCTCATCGTGCTACACTTAGCTTCTGATTTACAAAAAAATTTTTACCTTTATCTTCAGTTTACAAGCAATTTTCTTTGGTATTTCTCGGGTATATATATATTACAAGTAATCATAAAAATCTTCAATTATATATATATATATATATATATATATACGGATGGAGTCGCTGTAGCCCTTCCCACCTCTTCTAATGGGCTCTTACGTTCTGTGTTTGTAGGCTTTTCATGCAAAAAAACCTCACGTTTTACTGCAAAACTGAATTCTTTCAGGTGGCAGCTTGGACTGGACTTTGCAATCGGTGTCCAAAACTACCAGCGACAAGGGTCATGACTTGGTAATTTTTGGACCCTACTCTGTTGTTGTTGCTGAGACCCAGACCGTCCGACCTACCAGAAAGGTATAAGGTTTGGACGGCCGGGAAGTGCCACCCAATTTAGACCGGAACCCAGTAGGGGAGGCATCCACAGGGACCGTACCCTCCTTCCCCTACCACCAACCTCTCGGAAGGACTTATGGACACACATGTTTAACGTGATCGCATTCCATATGAACACGGCGGCAGTTGTGGCAGCGCTCAAATCGAGCGCGCAAACCACCGGGCTACCGCGCCCGAAATGTGCCAACAGCACGCAGTGTTCCCAGGTGGTCACCCACCCAAGTACTAACCGCGCCCGATGCTGCCTGACTTCGGTGATCTAACGAGAACCGGTGTTTTCAGCACGGTACGGCCGTTGGCCCGAGACCCTACCCTGTGAATGATTTCGTTGACCGCCGTCCTTGTTTGGGGCTTTGTTGGACTTTTATACCAAAGCTCCCCATAATCTGGTGAAAACCTTACCGTCACCTGGGTATGTTTTCTTCTAACCTGTCATAGCATATATCGGATATTCCATGCTGATGAACGCATAATACGTGCGAAACTGCTCCATCTATGTTGCTTTCTGCAATGGAAACGTGATCCTGAATATTTAAAATTAATCTAACGATGCGTTAATATATAATGTTGTACAAAATTTTAATATAATTTTCTGATAGTCATGTAACAATAATAATTCACTGTGGCTATTAATTTAAAGAAAGTAGATTTATATTCATAAGCTAGTTCATTTGCATTTTTATTAAAGTGTTCTTCTTTAACGAGCTTTGTAGCAGATAAAAACCCGTTTCTAGTTAATTTTCATAATAAAGAGCAGTGAGAAGCAATTTTTGTTCAATCTTTTAAAATTAATAAAAATTACTTTTAAAAGCTCTTATAAAAATGCCAATTCGTTTCTTTCTTTTAACTCTGATGGTTAGTGTGAACAACTTTTCAATTCCGAGTTTCTAGATTATATGGCCATTAATGCCATATGTGGTTTTATTGTACTATATTTTACATGAAGATATGAGTGTAAAACCTAAAATAATATTGTTTTTATTTGCTAAAACCGATAAAAACACAGTAATAATCTATTATAACGAGCCCATAAGGTAGCATTAAAACTGTTTGTTTCAGCCGAAATTGTAAATAAAACAATGAATCATTGTAAGTATACTTCTAAACTTTATTTAATATTACATTTGCAAACGGTGTATGTAATATTCGGATAAGAGTTTCACATACTCTTACCCCGGGCCAACGGCCGTACCGTGCTGAAAACACCGGTTCTCGTTAGATCACCGAAGTGAAGCAGCATCGGGCGCGGTTAGTACTTGGTGGGTGACCACCTCGGAACGCCGCGTGCTGTTGGCCATCTCGGGTGCGGTATCCCCGTGGTTTGCGCGCTAGATTTGCACGCTGCCACAAATGCCGCCGTGTTCATGCGGAGTACGATCACGTTAAACATGTGGGTCCGTAAGTCCTTCCGAGAGGTTGGTGGTAGGGGAAGGAGGGTACGGTCCCTGTGGATGCCTCCCCCACTGGGTTCCGGTCTAAATTGGGTGGCACTTCCCGGCCGTCCATACAGTTACCTTACACCTTTCTGGTAGGTCGGACGGTCTGGGTCTCAACAACAACAACATACTCTTACCCCATCCTCTGGACGAGTCGGACGGTCTGGGTCTTCAACATACTCTTACCCCTTCCCGGCCGTCCAAACGGTTACCTTACACCTTTCTGGTAGGTCGGACAGTCTGGGTCTCAACAACATACTCTTACTATCCAGGGCGCGGTAGGCCAGTGGTTAGCCCGCGGGAATTGCACTCGGTAGGCCCGGGTTCGATTCCCTCCGCTGCCAAAACTGCCGCCATGTTCACGCGGAGTACGATCACGTTAAACATGTGGGTCCCTAAGTCTTTCCGAGAGGTTGGTGGTAGGGGAAGGAGGGTACAGTCCCTGTGGATGCCTCCCCCAACAGGTTTCCTGTCTAAATTGGGTGGCTCTTCCCGGCCGTCCAAACAGTTACCATACACCTTCCTGGTAGATCGGACGGTCTGGGTCTCAACAGCAACATACCCTTACTATCCGGCCAATCAAACAGCTGCTACAAACCCTAGGGTCAGTCGAGTGGCCTGGGCTTGCAACATACTCTTACTATATAAAGTAATATTCATCATCAATGGCTCGACAGCCCACTGCTGACCTTGGCCTTCCTCAGAAGATTTTTCCTAGCTGTCTCCCTTGGAACAATGCTTCTCCAATTTTTAATCTCGAACACCTCAAAGTCCTTGTCTACGCAATTGATCCATCTCAACTTCGGTCGCTCTCTATGTCTCCGTCGTCCTCTATGGCCTATCGGTGTAGCCCTTAAAGTTTTCTTTGTGATTCTTTTATTATCCATTCTTATCAAATTTCCTGCCCATTAGATTCTGTAAATTTTAATGTATTTAATTATGCCAAAATCTTTGCATAATTTGTATAGTTCAAACTTGCATTTTCTTCTCCAAATATCATTTTCTTGAATTCCACCAAAAATACTACGCAAAATTTTTCGCTTAAAAATGCAAAGAGCTGTTTCATCATATCCTGTCAGAGTCCAGATTTTTTTAAACAAATTATTGTAGGTCCTATAAGTACTTTATATAGCTGTAACTTTGTTCTTCTCTCAATCAATAATACTCTGTGAAATATTCTGCTGCTTACGTTTACAAAAAATATCTGTATAATAATTATCCAACGTGTTTGTGTGTTTCCGGATCCTACAGAATCCTCCCGGTGACATAGATGACTACATCATTGCTGTATAGTGTGCCATGAAACGATACGAAGTGCACAACGACGCAATGCCTACAAGAGGGGTACTGTGTATTGCATGCAATGTACACTTTAATTATAGATAAGAGTTAGAATTTGCTTCTGGCTATAACTTAATAAAGTTAATGTTAGTTATAGTTTATAGGTAAAATAAATAGCTGTTAACTGTGAAGTTAAATTTATCTAATAAAAAATAATAAATAAATTTAATTTCTGCGTATGCGCTTTGTAACTGCTACATATATTGTTTATTTTTGTTTGTGGTGCGCCTCGGAATTCTGGGAAAACCTTAGGTGTACCGAGGGAGATAAAAAGTTGCGGAGCATGGTCTAGATCGCTGAATCTTTGCACACTTATAGTAATCACTATGAGATAATTTTTGATTCCCACCCCCCACATGGGATTTATTTTTGGGGGAAAAGTGTTTTTCAAATCCTTCACCTCCCCCCCCCCACACACACACACACCTCGGTAACCTAGGAAACTGGCACTTTAAATATGTGGATCCGTAAGTCCTTTCGAGAGGTTGGTGGTAGGAGAAAGAGAGTACGGTCCCTATGGATACCGCCTCCACTGGGTTCCGGTCTAAATTGGTTAAAGCAGATACCGCCTCCACTGGGTTCCGGTCTAAATTGGTTAAAGCAGATACCTTACACGTTCGGGTAGGTTGGACGGTCTGGATCGAAGAAGTAGAATCTAGAAAGCGGAATTGTTTCCCAGACGTAGTAGCATTCACGGGACAAAACCTAACAGCTGAATTTTAGATTTCTCTTCCAAGGGCATACAAAATGGGAGGAATGGGTAAAAAGTTTTCCAGACCCTTCAGAAGCATCCCGGGGACCTAGAGTGCTGAAACTTTGCGTTCTTGCAGTATCGGCAAAGGGGAAGGAACTTAAGCGAGCCAATTTTCGATTAAGATGGTTATTTTAGACGTTAAGAGTCATATATTGTTAAAAATAAAACGTTTTAAAAAAGTTGAAGTATAATTTTTAAGAGTATTAGTTTTCATATCTTTGAGAGCTTTAAATAACAGTAATGTATATATGAAGAGAAATACCATAAATTCATAAACAAAACAATTTCATTCCTTCCCTATCAATTACAACATATCAGGTAATGCATACTTCATATATTAAGGTTTATTAGAATAACATGTAACAGCATATTTAATATAACTACAAACAGTAGTCTTCTAACATCTATTCACACAAATTGCTTTCGGATGAACTATTTAATAGCACATTAAGCGACAAAATTGCTTCCTGCAGTATCCTCTTTACACCCAGCATAACACTATGCTCAACAATTGCGCCGCAGCACCATAAGTATCTGTCAGATGCTGTCACTGTTGAAGAGCACTGTACTATCAATCACGGCTCTGTGGAACAGATGAGTAAACAGACTTCAGTTCTCCGTTGTTAACTGAAAAGCACGGGAAAGAGATCTTATCGGACTAAGTGCGTGTGGTGGTGCAATCAGTTTCGAAGGACGATCTCACCGCTTGCCGGTCATATACTGACGTGATTGGACTTCAATCCGAAACAAAAACAACTACTATGCTTGTATTATAACGTGTATTCGAAATATGAACTCAGGAATTTCACCGTGCATTTCAATAAGAGAAGGAATACGTAAAACAAATTTATTGTCGCTAAGTAAAATATATCGGCATCGAACAACAAAGTAAAATTGATTATATGTTGAATCATTTAGTTCAATTTGGAAAACTGTACATAGAAATTGTGTTTATCTTCAGAATTCGCCAATTGCTCTGCATCTATCAGAATCTATATAAATAAAAGTGAAAATATGTCTGTCTGTTTGCCCCGTTATCACGGGAGAACGGCTGAACCGAATTTCATAAAATTTTGGAGGTAGCCTGGAAATAGCCCCACTTAAAATTTAATTCATATTTGGCGTTTCTACGATCAATGGTTCTCGAGATATTAGTAAAAAACGAACTTTTCGTTTGTCTCATCATCACGGGAGAACTTCTGAACCGAATTTGATGAAATTTTGTGGATGGCCTTGAAATAGCCCCCCCATAAATTTAACCCAAGTTTAGAGTATCTAAGACCAGGGGTTGTCGAGATATTAATGAAAAACGAAACTGTTTCCTAGGAGTTTTACTCTCAACTCCGTGGTTTATCCAAACGAAAAGCTTAAAAATCGTTTGAAAGTGAATTAAAAGTTTATCTCTGAGTTTGATGGGAGATTTTTTGCGCTAATTAGTCACTTTCTGAAAACATGAATTGTTTGAAACATGATTTAAATGGGAAATCTATCTCCATGGTTTATTTTACACAAGCTTTTACTGAACAATGAAAAGTATAAAGAAATCAAAATGGTTATTTAATTTCGCAGTTTATGAGGAAGATTCTATCTTATATCATGTTGCTCAGAAACGCAATTCAATTAAATCTGTCTGTTAATTTTAATTATTATTTTTTCAATTTGAATAATAAATAAATGGATATAAAAATATATTTCAGAAAAGAACTATTTGATTTTTCTTATAGCATTTTTGACTGGATAATATCAATTACGGTCTTCAGGTTTAAACGTTATTATTATTGATATTTTAGGGGATTATTGATTCAGGGATTATTGATATGACAAAAATTATTTAAACTCATATATTGTACGTTGTACGAGTAATCTTCTACAAATACACGGGTATATCTTCTAATCTACGAGAATATAAGTAGTACAGGTATATTGGCATATGCTTTGATATATATTGGCATATATTGGAATCAATTACGACCTTCTGGTATAAAGAGTACGGAGATTATTGATATTTTCAATTTATTACGTCATCTCTTTTATTTTGGCAAAGATTTTTGAGACTCATTGTAATACGGGTAATCTTCTACTAACACACTGGCATATTTTCTAATCTGCAACAATATAAGTAGTACCGGGTTGCATATCAATATATGAAATTGTTTTGTTTATGAATTTAAGGTATTTCTCTTCATATATACATTACTGTTATTTAAAGCTCTCAAAGATATGAAAACTAATACTTTTAAAAATTATACTTCAACTTTTTTAAAACGTTTTATTTTTAACAAATTCAATTCCTTTTTTATTTGTATATTTCCTTACAAATGGGGCCAGAATGTTTTATTCCTCAGATCTGCCCGTGAAGATAATTTTGCATAGAGAGAACAGATATTCTTAAACTTCTCTTTAGGAGCAATAAATTTAATATTTTAACAGAATTTGCACATGATTGCGAATTATAAGTTTCTTTATATTATATACTCCGTACGAAGAACGGGTATGCTGCTAGTAAAATATATTAGGTAACTATTCTTAATGCAATGCTTAAGTATGTTGTCGAACAATTTCTGAGAGTACTCAAAGCCTTAGAATGTGATGAGATTTTACTTAAAAGAATGCCAGACCATAGAAAGCTCGCCATACAAAATCGAAACCAATTTTATCATCGTTGCAATTAATATCCTCATAAAATCCATAATTCATAACAATTGGTATATATTTACTGCCTGCTCGTGTTTACGGAGAAAGGATTTTATGTACGGTATTATCTAGCTGGATTTCTTCATAAATTCACAATATTTTTCAGAGTAACGGATTTCGTTTATTACGCATACTGACACATTTTTTAACACTTTACAACATAGTTGAAAAGTGTTTATGACTTCGTTCATTCTGTCTGTCTGTCTGTTCGTTCGCACGATAACTGTCGTAAAAATGACTTTATCAAAATGAAATTTTAGTATGTCGGAACCTATCTGTGGGACCTATGGGAATATAAATGAATAATATCACCCAATTAGTTTTGGATTGAACCAGGGTTAAAAAAATTAAATACATTCTACCCTATGGGACCTAATTTTTCAAACACTTTTTAAACGAATTTCAAATTCACAAATTGCTTCGAAAATTTTAGGAAATATTCAAATTATCCCATAAAAATATTAAAAAAAATTTCAGCAAAATATATTCGGTAGTTTTTTAAATAAAAATCACAGAGTTGTGGAAGTGTATATGCATATTTCGTGCATTGCATAGCGTATGCCAAATGTGTTTAAAAATATCTGATAGTGTTTGACTTTAGAAATTGTTTAAATTGTAAAATCCGAAATTATTCGTTTGACTTCAATCCAAATCAGAAACAGTCACTTCAATATAAATCTGTATTTTAAAGACAGTTTCGGGTGTTTCCTAGTTTAAATTAGAAAAATCGTCAAGAAAATGTGCAGCATAAAGAACACATAATTTTAAAATGTCCAGGTAATTTTAAATGAATCCGAAGTAGTATGAAGTAATTTTCTCACGCTGAGCTTGGGGAAAGTATGGTGATTGTGGCGTGTACCACTTTTCTTGATATGCTTTTAACAGTATATTAAATAACATGATTTACTTTAACCGATGTAACCTAAGAACAGTATGTTGATCGTGCTTTAATCACAAGTCAAGTTTTCACCTTAAATGCATCGGTTGCATCCTTAGGTACCAGAAATGACTTTTGTCGGTCTGTTTTCGTGTTAAATAGTTGACTCTTTGTAATCCCAAAGATCATTGAAGCTATTAGATCAAATTTGGGTGACAAATTTTATATATTATGTAGATGTAAACGCAGAAAAATAATCTGAAAAATGTATGTAGTTTAGTTATGAAACGGAATCTTATCACAATCGTTGATCTTTCGTAATCTCAAAAGGCTCTAACGTGATTTGGAATAAATTTGATTGGTATACTGCGTATATTGTCTAGATGTGAACGCAGAAGAAGAAATTTGAAAAATATATAGAAAACAAAATCAATTATCCTTCGTCATCTCAAAAGATTTAAATCAAATTTGGGTGATATATTGCGTATATTGTGTAGATGTGATTGAGAAATGAAAATTTTAAAAGAGTATATATTATTTAGCTCAGAGGTCAAATGGCTTCCTGCTAGGAGTGTAAGTCTTGAACATGCTCCGATCCTCTAGTTTTCTGTTTGCTAACAATCCAAAAGCAGAAATTATTCATCGTCACTAGCATCAATGAATATGTTTCGTTCTTAATCGAAAACTGCCATAATTAGATTGAATTGCTTTTTTAAAAAAAAAAGCTAAAAACATACTCTTCTCTCCGCCCCAATTTTCAGACAGCGGGTCACATAAGGTGTATAAGTGGCCATTTTAACATGTGTAAACATATTTCAGTTCTCAGAACAGCAAACCACGGGGAAAAGATCTTATCGCGTGTAAGTGTGTACGTACGTGGATGCCATCACAGATATGAAGGACGCGATATCATCATGCCGGTCATACAGTGCTTGATGGGACATCAATAAGGAACAGCAGCACACTACGCTTGGAAAGTTTATTCGAAAGACAGGTCCACTGTCCAGGTATTTCATTGTGCATGTGTAAAAAGAGCACATACCTTTAAACTACTGAGATAAAAATGGTTTTAGAGAATATAGAAAATAGTATGATATTTGGCCATTTGGTAGTATCTCTCTGTAATAAAAAATGTAGCTGCCGCCGCTATTTGGCAAATTTCGCATCCCTCAAAGTTCTTTCTCTGTCTCATACCGCAAGAAATATATATAGAGGAATTGTAGAGGAGCACGAGGGGCGCACGAGGGTGATTATGTGCGCCGACCTGGTTAAAAAAGCTCGCAAAGCAAGCTCTGTGGGTTCATGAGTGCTGACGAACAAGAGACGGGCCTCCGACGGACGTATTACGTCTGCGTAACAGGCGACTCGAAAGATCTCGCGAAGCGAGTTCATCGAGTGTCTGTGAGTAGGGGTAGAATCTCACCGACTTGCAAAGCAAGTTACGGAGGTTGGCGAGCGTAGCGAGTAAGAAGCAGAGCCCCAGTTTTTAGAACAGATATTATTAATCCTCTCTGGCGCCATCAAGCTAGTTTCGTTCTTAATGCAGACATATCAGTCATAAATCGCTGTTAACTGCACACAAGATGAGGTAACTTGTTACAGGTCACATTTATTTCAATTGTTAGTGGCGAAAGTTTTGCAATACTATTGTTTTACTAAATCAATTTTTGAAGGATATAGGCCAAATTTTTAATCCAATCAATTTAGGCCAAATTTACAAAAGGATTATTGCAATTAATTAAAAGAATATTTTTTAAACTTTTCTTTTAATTAATTGCAATAACCCCCGTAATATTTTACTTTTTTTAAATCCCTTTTCATTTATATTTATCGTGACTCTATTTGTAGGGTCTATCCTGTTCAGCCCCTTAGTTTTACCTGGCGTCTCATTCTCGACGCTATGCGTGTTAAACCCTTATATGATTTTCTGGAAATATAATGCTTTGCGTCTAATGAAGCGTTTATTGGTTGGCCTGCTTATTTATTTATGTACATATTTTGTTAATTTGTATTACTATAGCTGCTTGATTTATTTATATACTTAATTGTAACTTACGATAACTTTAATTTCGATTTATCCAACTTTCCATATGCAAATTTTGTATTCGCAATTTCTGGCTGTATATAAAGGCTCATGTCTCATTTCGTTAACATTGCCACTGATGATGGACGTTATGACGTCCGCTAGCGCTCTGGTACTCTAATATGTTAAATTTTGGTATACGTCATTAATGGTGATTTAAATACAGTTTGCAATGTATTTGTGGTCTTTGCTAGAAAATATTTTAAAATATTTATAGGAAGTGTTTTCCATACTTATAAAAATTTCCCTATGAACCTTACATTTGAAATCCTTTGCCAACTAAACTACATAATGAACTGCTTTAATCTCAGAAAAAATAAAATCTATTTGAATGCTAAGCATGTTTTCTTTGAATTTATAGAGTTCAGAAAAAAAAATAACGTAATATTTTACAGATGAAGATATACAGAAATCAAATACACAGATAAGCGACAACTGATTAAAAACAAGCAAAATTATAGCTTTATAATATTAATACAGCTTGTATTTATTCATTTGTATATTAATGTGCTTTATTCGAAAATTATATGCTTTATTCGAAATTTATTTGAATTCGAAGTTTATTTGCCTTAAAGTGGTAACGCTGAGTAAAATATATTCACTTTGAAATTAGATTACAATGGAAAGAAAATTAGCATTGTCATTCTCTGTTTAAACAACATTTATCATCTTTTCTATTCCTTAGGTAAAATTCAGTCCCCACTGGCTTTACTTATTTTCCATTTGTGGCCAAGAATTGAATACAAATTAATCATTTCAGCGACTTTAGTATCTAGATCACGCAGTTGTCGAGTAGCATTCAATACAATATATTCCGGAAGTAAAACACAAGAGTCTATCTATTTGGCAAGTTTTATTTCTTTTAAAGACGCATCATTGAACTCTCCTTCTATTCGACTTAAGTTGTTTCCTAATCTGCAAAATCACATTATAGAACACTAGACTTATAATCAGCTCAGAAAGTCAATCATTCGGAACAAGAAATGGAACACGGTCCTACTAGATTGCAAAACCTCCTGGATCTCTTCACATTCTCATGCCCGTAATTTTTGGTCAAAACTGCTTGGACTTCAAGAATTATATTATTTTTATTCCTCGTACTCTTTGTTGTCATGTTGTTCTTATATACAATTTCTTTATTTGTAAACTGGGTGTTTGTTCTGAAAATTGAAGTAGTATTACAAACTGTCATAATACTCAACGAATTAGACCACGAACCTAAGTATCCTATGATAAATTATCATAACACCTTAAGTATCCCATAATAAACAATCACAACACTGTGTGATTAAAACTACGAGCCTAAATGCTTTAAGATAAATTATGATAACGCCCTAAGCATCCTACGGCAAACAATCGCAACATTAAGTCATTGAAACTACAAATATAAGTACCCTATGATAAATTATTATAACACCCTCAGTACCCTATAATAAACAATCAAAACACTTAAGACTACGAACCTAAGTATCCTCTAATAAATTATCGTAATAGCCAAAGTACCTTATGATAAACAATCATAACATTCAGTGAATAAGGCTACGAACCTAAATACCTTATGATAAATTATCATAACATCCTATGGTAACAATCATAGCACTATCTGAATATGACTATGAACCTGAGAACCCAATGATTAATTAAATAGAGTAGCAGTTGTGGTGCACAAAAATAGAACTTAAATGCACATTATAATATAATAATAGCACATTAATATGCACATTATAATAATAGACATTAAATGCGTAATTTAAAAAAACCCACAATAACCTACCTTTACCTCTTATTTGAAGATAAAAATTACATTAATTTTAATAAACGCTTAAGGAGGAGAAAATGCATCGTGTGAGACCAGGTCTTAAAATGTTATTCCAAAATCATTAATTTATATATACGCAGATTGGCACATACCTCTGTTTGTCGGGCTGTTGCTCAGCATGCTTGGAATATTCGCAGCTTCTTTCTCTAGTATTTGGAGTCAGCTTTGTCATTTTCTAACACATTTTAATATTTAACATAATGGCTCACTGTAGTGCTTGAAAACACTCTGAACTTGACTCTCTGAACTTTTGGATAATCAATCGTGTTGAATATATCAACACTTATGATACCCCCATTACCCCCAAAATTCGATGCTGAATTCAAATCAGTCATCATCTTAGCTATATCTATAGCAGATGCTGAGAAATAGATGTTTAAAGGAAAAATTTTTCGTAAAAGCAGTAGTATAGCGAAAATTTTACCACTAATAACACATTTTATAGAGGTTTTCTTGATTACTTCCAGAGATATCGTGACTCCTGCAGAAATTTCTAGTATCTTGAAAACGTCTCATGGTTATTTAATTTTGGTTAAAGTACTTTCAAATCATTCAATAATTTTATAATAGTGAAAATATTTAAATGTTTTTAAGATTTTTCCCGTGTTAGATAAAAAGAAAATCATACCTTAATAATTGGGCAGTAAGTTATAACTCATAGGTTACGCCATTCGATTCTAAATAACATATTACAAATAAAATGGCCATAATTACAGCACATTTTAACATAATTATGTTTTTATATTTTTTCGATTTTTGTAAAAGAATGTTTGAAAAACTCAAGATGCTCGACTTGTTTGACATCATCAAAAATCAATAGATATCTTACAATTATTAATTGGATAATTCGTACCAATTTTGTTTTCATTTCGCTCAAATTGTTCTAGAGATACCGCACCCCCATGTGGAAAAAATAATTTTTATATCTCATAAACTGTTCGGGACAATTTCTAAATAATGGCGTCCATACATTATTTGCAGAGCATTTACTCATCTAATAATAGTGCATTTGATCTTTCATGAATTATTTCATTTTCATTCAAAACATAACCTATTTCAAGAACGGCGAATGTTAGCGTCTTAAAAATGCTAGCATTCACATTTAAATCAAACATCACATAATAAATATCTATTTTTTTAACATGTTTAGGCGTAATTAGGTTTTAAATATTTATTTAATTTTTCAAAATAAATGTTCAGAAAACTGAATGTCATTTTTTTTTACTCGTTTACCATGAAAATCAATGGACTTATAAAACTTCGGATTCTTGTAAAGTGCAGGCGCTCCCTGAGGATATAATACATTTGCGGTTTTCCATTCGGCTTTTTCTTTCCTAGATATCTACTGATTAGTTGGCTGGTCTTATATATATTAGAAAAATGTAATAATAAACAATTCAAGTAATATTAACAAGACCATAGAAGCAAAACCACGACCATAATACCGATAAGAGAAAAGAACAGCACCGGCCCAAATTCGATGGTTAATCGAATTAAATTCATCTTCAGGCCTGAGTATTTAATTCTAATTAACCCAAACAAATGCCTGTTTCAGATTGAGCAATAGTACATTACTATAAATGCTCAAACTCAGACTACATGCATAAAAAGATGAAAAAATGAATATAGAAAATTTATATTACCATATGGCGTGAACCCTTCTTCTTTCACCACATGTTTACGCGATCAAGCTCAACAACTTAAATTATCTAGAAACACCGGAATGAACAAGTCAAAATACAACCAGGGAGGCAATACGAACGTTCACAGTAATACTCCCAGACCCATCCAGTGAGTCTAAGCTGGAGACCGGACAAGCAATTCAGAATATAAACATCCCAAATATGCAATCCTGAATATGAACATGAATCAAAGATGGAAATTCCTACTAAACAAGTAATTCATGGGAAAACTGGATAAACGAGAATGCCACTATACACCATTATAAGGGCGCTCAAATCGTAGTTTCAATACTGGCAAAAATTACAATTTTTTTGCGAAAATAAAATTCAAAACATTAATGTTAATGCATCTTATTTTCCGATTTTTTGATTTTTCTAATTTTTTTGACTTAGTTTATTATTTTTCATTTTTATTTATTTATATAATTAATAAATAATTATATATAACTTTTTTAATGTATGTTAGCCACTATAATTAGGAAAGTTTTCTAGGATGTTATCGAGTGAAAGTTGATACACTGAGTTGATAATTTTAATAACAAACTTGGAAGGGTATGCATTATTAGTCGCTGTATTCAATAATTCCATAAAATGCGCTAATTTATAATATTCATCACAAATTTTATTGATTCTAAGAGCCTGGTTTATTATAATATTTCTAAATACAGATATATGCAAACAAGAGTCAAAATGTTGAATTTTTGATGTATTAAATTTAACATCCTGTCTTTTATCATACAAGTTTATAACCATATTACAATTTTTGAATTTAAATTTAAATCTAAAAAGTTTGCAACTTTTGAGTCATTATTACTTGCATTTAATTGTAAATTTTTTGGATAAAAGTTTAATACTATATAGGGATATTATTTGGGGATACACATAAATATGTCATCTAAATATCTAAACATGTGCATATTATGCAAGCTTGGATTAATGTTTTTTTCATAGAAGAATAAATACAGATTAGCTAACAATGATGAGGCACACACCCCTTGTGGGATACCAACCTGTTGTTTAAAAAAAGTACCACCATGTTGAATATAATTCTCATAAAGAGTGAAATTAAGTAATTTTTTAAAGAAAAAATTTGAATATTTTAGGTTGATACTATATTTTTCAAAAATTCCTTAAATAATTCTATACAGATCATCTATATTAATATTATTAAACAAATCTTTGAAATCAAAGGTATAAATACTATGGATATTAGTAAGAGTTTTTAATTTCTTAACTAATTCAAAACTGTTTTTTACAATATGACAATTATTTGAGATTTCATCTGACAAGGATACTTCATGTAATATCTTTAATAAAAATTTTCCAGCATTAGTAATGTAAGAATTATGCCCACTGGTAATGGTTCGAAAAGCAACAGGGGATTTATGAAACTTAAGTACTAAAACAATATATGGAATGTTATTACAACTATTTTTAGATGGATTTGCTTATATTTGGCTGAAATTCTACTGGATAAGATTTTAAGGTTAGTATTATGTAAATTATAGATTTAATTATTAAGTAAGTGTGACTGAAGGGTACTTTTATAGTAATATTTACAAATAATTGAGTAGTTACCACTTGCCTTATCGACATATGTAATGACAAAATCATTTTGTATTTCTTTAATATCATTTTTAATTGAATTAAGTTTATATGAATTATTAATTTTCTGATTATATATATAACGATTTAAGTATTGCTCTATTAAGACTCTCCAGGGTTTGAAGGCTTCTACAGGGATTTGATATTTATAACTGATTTTATAGATAAATTTATTTAAATCAAGAAATAAACCTTTACATATTAATTTATGTTTAAATTTAGTAGGTATACGGTACTTAGTTCCAAGTAACATCAGTGATCTCAGTGCATCATAATTAATAATATTTAGATTTACCGTTATAACATGCCCATGGTGTTTATCTACGAAGTCTTTGTATTTTTCTAAATGACAGTGGCAATATGACTCTTTATCCAATTAATAATTTTGATTAATATCTATTGATTTGGCAATTTGATTATAATTGAAAATATAACGTCCTAGCGGTTTATCATATTTATAAGCAATTTTAGGATTTACATGTTTGACTGGAAAGTAATTGGAAACCGATTTTAAAAAATTACTTATCTTCAGATTATTTAAGACAGAATTAGTGAAATTCAAGGTACAATATTCTGTGACATATAAATAAACATTAAGATTTTTACTTCTGGTAATTAGCAAATCGTAGAATAAATGTTTAAAATGAATGTTATCAAATGCAGTAGTTAGAAAAAGGTTATATACGATATTTAATTGCTGTTTTTTAATTGCGAAAATCCTGTTTTTACATTGTTTCCAATCAAAAGTAATTTTAAAATTTGCATGTTGCTGAAGGATGGCATTTTTTAGTTCAGATAATGAGGGAAATTTTTATTATATTTACTTGCTCTTTTAGTTCTTTTTGATTTACTTTTATGATTGTTAAAGGAATTATAAATATTACGGTCCTCATTAGGATAATTAAAGGACTTTTTATAACTATGTTATGATGATTAAATAATTGATTGAGTCCATATATATATATATATATATATATATATATATATATATATATATATATATATATATATATATATATATATATATATATTTATATATATATATATATATATATATATATATATATATATATATTTATATATATATATATATATATATATATATATATTTATATATATATATTTATATATATATATATATATATATATATATATATTTATATATATAAAAATAAATTATTAAATCCAAAGTTAGAATGTATGTAGTAACTCATAATACACTATTCCAAAATTTTCTACAAATACAAAGATATATATATATATATATATATATATTTATTTATATATATATATATATATATATTTATATATATATATATATATATATATATTTATATATATATATATATATATATATTTATATATATATGCATATATATATATATTTATATATATATATTTATATATATATATATGTATATATATATATATATATGTATATATGTATATATATATATATATATATATATATATATATATATATATATATATATATATATATATATATATATGAGTATATATATATATATATATTGAGTATATATATATATATATATATATATATATATATTATGAGTTACTACATACATTCTAACTTTGGATTTAATAATTTATTTTTATATATATATATATATATATATATATATGTATGTAAAGGAGGAGTATTTATACACCCATAAAGATGTTAAAAGAGTATTTATAAAATGACGTCCGGGGAGAGTGGCGACCCCCAACTCTCCGGTTAAAGCTTTTACTGTCATGGCGAAGCGCTCCCGGTAGCCGAAACTTTCAAACCATTTCCAACAAGACGCTCACCATTACCTCAAAAAAAAGTAAAACACAGTAAAAATCAAGTCATTAATATAAAAAAACCAAGTCATTAATATAAAAAACCCTAAAATCACTTTAAGCAATACTTCTAACTACCTAAAGATCTTAAAAGGGGGGGGGGATAAAAACCCACTTCAGCATATTAAAACTATTGTATGGAGTCATTAACTAAGTGGTTATATTAGTTAATGATTCCATACAATAATTCCATACTAGTCGGAACTACAACGCTTTGAAACTGAACACCATGCTGGTGTATATAAGGAGCGAAGTTCGATTTCAGGAATAAAACGTACAGTGGATTTCGATTGAGTTCACGTACCTTGATTGTAACAATCTCTCACCGGCGAATTCGGGGTCACTACGAGCATATGAAGGAGTTGAAAGAGGGCGTGCGGTTGGACTGCATGAGGCTGGATGTGCACAGCGGCGAATCGCTCGGCCTTTGGGCAGAAGCGATGCACCAATTAGACGATCTTGTCAGGAATGGTTCCGAAAGGGCAGATTTCAGCGGGTAACGGACAGCCTAGAGCGACAACAGAACGGGAAGATAGAGCGATTGTCAGAGAAGCTGTGACAGTACGAGATTCGTCGTTATCAACCATCTAGCGTGTGACAAACACGGAAGTGGCCACCCAGACCATTAATAGAAGCGGAATCTATACTCGCGGCGCCCATTACGCCACCTACTACTGACCAGTATGCACCTTCAATAGCGATTGCAATGGTGCCGGGCCCGATCAACGTGGAATTGTTCGGATTGGGAACGAATTGTCTTCAGTGATGAGGCTCGTTTCGAACTGAATCCCGACAACCAGCGCAGACGTGTCTGGAAACAGCCCGGACATCGTCAGGAACCTGCTCTTAGTGCCACACGCCACACGGCCCGACAACAGGGAATTATGATCTGGGGTGCCAATTCGTTTGGTAGCCGGCCCCTTTGATAGTCCTCCATGGCACCATCGCAGCACAGTGGTACTTTGCCGACATTCTACGACCCGTTGTATTGTCATTCCTTTCGCGGCACCCAAGGCTAACTTTTCAACGAGGTAATGCCAGGCTACACACAGCATGTCTCTCTATTGATTGTCTGCGTGCTTACGACACACTTCCTTGACCAGACAGATCCCCAGACCTCTCGTCTATGGAGCACATTTGGGCTGAGATAGGGCGTCGCCTGCGACCATCCCAGAATGTAGACGAATTAGCTCGTCAATTGGAGGCCATTTAGAACGACATCCCTCAGAACACTATCCGGCAACTTTATGCATCAATGCAATGTCGGGTAACAGCTTGCATCAAGGCCAGAGGTGGACCTACGCCATATTGACGTGCTCAATTTGTGTAGATCTTTCAGTGCGATAAATCATCCAATTGTTCTGAAATTCTAATCATTTTTTGTTTCTGTACATCCATATTACACGTACCAAATTTTGTCTCATTTGGATAATTCTTTCTTGTTGAGTCGATTTTTTGTCTTAGAATGTATTATATATTATACATGTATATAGTATATATATATATATATATATATATATATATATATATATATATATATATATATATATATATATATATATATATATATATATAACGTACATGGTTTCGGAAATGCTTTTTACTTTATTCAATTTAAAAAAAAAATTTGGGGGGAGCTAGAAAAAGCCTAGCTCATCGTGCAAAACTAAGTTTCTGTTTTGCAACTTTTCATCTTAAACACATTTTTTGCATTTTCCCTATGTATGTTTATGCAGGGAACAAGGGGATTTGTACCTTAAGTACCTGCATTACATATATGATTTATATAAAAATACTTTCATCTTAATATGTAGTTATAAAAAAAAAATTTCACCCATCTTTACCACCTGTAGTTCTTATTCCATTCCTTAACTTATATATGGAACAGGGAAGAAGGGGTATTTTATATCAATTTAGTACCTGTTTTATTTATAATATTTACTTATCATGTTTTTTTAAATATTCAACGGCTTCTCGTATAGTATTTTCGATGTTTGATGTCACATTTACATTTCAGTCCATCTTCCTTTCACTTTTGCTATACAGAACATTTTCTATTAATGATCAAGCTCAGGTATATATAATACAAGTAAAATAAAAACTCTTCAATTATATAATATATATATATATATATATATATATATATATATATATATATATATATATATATTATATATATTATATATATATTATATATATTATATATATAATATATATATATATATATTATATATATAATATATATATATATATATATATTATATATATTTTATATATATATATATATATATATTATATATATTATATATATAATATATATATATATATATATATATTATATATATTTTATATATATATATATATATATATTATATATATATATATATATATATAAATTATATATATTTTATATATATATATATATATATTATATATATTATATATATATATATATATATATATATTATATATATATATATTATATATATTATATATATATATATATATATATATATATATATATATATATATATATATATATATATATATATATATATATAAGACCAACCAAATTTGTTCTCGATATAAAAGCAATCGAATTAAAAATATTCCAATTTTTAATTTGATTGCATTATGAGAAACAATAATTATATTTTGTTGCTATGAATACTATGAAAAGTTGTGCATTACATATAATTTTGTTAAGCTTTTATATTATTTCTTTCTATGTACCTTTAAACGTATAAAAATTGCAATTAGGACCAAGGTACAACACCTGTAGTGTACCTTGGTCCTATGTATGTTGTACCTGATTTTTGTACTAAGTGTTAGTGGCTGAGTCTAATTTGATTTACAACATATGTTTCCGTTGCCAAAACAATATTCTGTTAGCCCCGACTTTCATATTTACACAAATAATATATGTTAAAAGTATATAATTAAAAGTAATCACTTAAAAAACTTACTTTTATATGGCTTACTAAAATGCTACTGCAAAATAGCACGTAAATTGAAAATACATGTGTGCGACTAATTGTTGAAAAGTCTACTTCCAACGCATTGCTTATGAAAGACCTATATCTAAACAACTACCTATACAGCACATAAAACATTTCCTCTTTTACATTTAACTCCATCACACACGTTGCATATTTCCAGGAAGCAATCCATAAAAGTATGAATTTAATCACTGAACTTCAAAATAACTGAAAATTCTATGTATAATAAGTCAAAAATTGAGATATCCCTCTTCCAACGGAATAGAAAAGTTTCCAAACACTCCGGATCTACGTACATCCGCTATACAGAGAATTATGCAAGGGAGAAAAGGGTTGGCATTTATTGTGTTCTTTGAATTCTCACTTCTGTAATCATTCATCAACAATGAAAGTTGATTTCTTCTTTTCAAAAGACAAGCATTCTTAGCATCTGTATTGTATGATTGGTATGTCGGGATTAATAATGGATGGTGTTTAAGTATTTATTTAAAATGAGAGAAAATGGTATTTAATATTATGGGTCCTATTTAGACTAACATAAATAATTCTCCCAGCTTCTTCAAGATAAATTTTCGACCGAAACTTCCCAGCTTGTTTTCTCATAAAATATGAGTCACCAGGTCAGTGGACAAAACTAAGATATTTTCTCACTTAATACTTAATATGGTGCAAACTGCAACTTAACATAACCAAGATGATTTTCTCAATTAATACTCAATAAAACACATATTAAAACCCTTTTGAAGGCGCTTTTTGCATAGCAAACAAGTCACTTTATTTTTTTTAAATAAACAATGAGAATATTTTTATGCTGCAACATGTCAAAATAAATCTTCATGCGTATAAAAAATATTTTTTTCCAAATTACGTATATGTAAGAAACTATTGATTTATCATTAATAATATTATCAAAGTTCAAATAAATAAAAACTCCTAGTAAAAAAAATCAAGTTGAGATATATGATTCCAGTAGTGGTTGGTGAAATAATGTCAAAGAATGAAGATATTGTCAGAGATATTATACCAAAGAATAAAGTTCAGAAGTAGACTTGAACTATCTGAACTTAAATTTTAAAAGCTAAACAATAGGTTCCAAAAGCTATACAAACTACCTCCATTAACTAAATTAAAATAACATGCGATTAATCTAATTTTAAAATGTTAGTGAATGAGACTGGAATTAAGACGAATATAAGACAACCAAATTGAAGGGAAAATAAACTGTATTGAAAGCTATATGAGTTAACTTTTAAAGTCAACGATGTATATTTTTTCAAGTTAGGAAGATGCACGGAACTGGTGATTTATCATAAGATTATCAAATAAATAAAAATTTCTAATAAATGGAAATTGCTACGAAAAATCGAGTAGGACAAAG
The DNA here is from genome assembly GCA_951213105.1 of Amaurobius ferox. Lineage (NCBI taxonomy): Eukaryota > Metazoa > Arthropoda > Arachnida > Araneae > Amaurobiidae > Amaurobius > Amaurobius ferox. The sequence goes on along the minus strand of OX578133.1, from coordinate 156,171,554 downwards.
TCCATTAGTTTGTTGTATTCTTCGCGAATACGGTTTCTAGGTATTCTAGATAGAGCAAGTTTTATTTTAAAAAAATAAAAAAAAGTGTTCGATAAAAATGTAGGAAACATTGATAGAAATTCAGTAAACATGCATGAATTCATGAGTCACAACTCGCCAATTTTTGCCTTATATCAGTTACCGCTTCTTTTGGGATTTCTACGAAACTTTAATTATCTATATATGTTGCCTTGGCTTTCTTGTATGCAAATATTTATATAAAACAAACAAGCTTTTCTATGTGTTTCAATTTCACTTTGTGTATATAAATAAAATGCTTTATTATAATGGTACTCTGCATTGCAACAATCATATTAAGCCTGTAGGCTTAATTTAAAAATGTCAACATTTTCATATCATTTTTATGGGGAACAGAGGTACTAGAGAATCTGCATTTAGTGCTCTTCAGAAGACAATAAAATGTTCGACAAGCATTGCAGTTGTTACCATGCTATAAGTCCTGATAATACGACTTTTTAATATGTATTTATTGACATCCATGTCTTTTGCTCATTCCTGTTGTCGGTTCCTACTAATTAGACAATGCTCTACAACTTTGTGATTGGATATTTTAGTCTATTTTGCTTTGGTGCAAAGTTCATATCCCATTTTTAATTATCCACTACGGGGCGCTGCAATCACTCTTATTCAATCGGGAAGGGTCGCTTTACTATAGACGTGTTCACTCAGATACTTCTCCTTACAAAATTATTAAGGTGCTTAAGAACTTTTCTAGTGACCCTGTATATAAGAGGAAAGATTCATGAACACTAAACACGAGATTTACTTTCTCAGAGGGTGGTCGCGCCATATTTAAAATTTGATAAAGTTCTTGATACGTAAAATATGTAGCAAGTTTTAGTGTAAACTTTGCACAATTTTTCTTTATCATTGCTCAGCAAGTGGCACTTGTGGAAACGTGGTCAAAATTTGACATTCGCCGTGTGATAAGATTTCTGCAAATTCAGGACATAACATCAACTGAAATTCGTCGTCAACTTGTTAAGGAAGATGCATAGACCAAATGTCATGTCACGTAAGCAGGTTTGAATTTGGTGCCAAAGAATTTGCTAACGCCTCCATTGCAAGGTACCTGAACACCCGCCCTGCAGCCCTGACTGACACCTAGCAATTTTTGTCTGTTTGTACCTTTGAATTAGCACCTGGCTGGAAAGCGATATGCAACTGACAACTAAGTTTAATAAGCTGTAATGACTTGGCTGCAGGATCTTGACACGAATTTCAGCAGATCTGCGATCCATGGCTTGGTGTACCAATGGAACAAATGCCTGGACAAGTATGAAGATTGCGTACAAACAATAAATGTAATGTGTGCCAATGTAAATTACTGCTTATCTTTACATTGATGTAAGAATAAATTTATTCATATCGCAGGCCTTGTTATCTTATTTAATGAAACGCCCTAGTACATTACATCTGTAAATTTCATAAAAAGTCAATTTCACGAATGTCACAAAGTCACAAAATCAATTTCACAAAAATCAAATTCACAAAAGTTCTCAAGGAAATATTGTTGCACATATCCTAGCAATTTTTTCTTCAATCAGTCTCATCAGCGAAATTTTCTGTATATATTAAACAGTACCACAACTGCAAATCATTCATTAGTCATTTACGTTTTTGTTCAGTGATCGTGTTCTAGTGTGCTGCAGTCTATGAATCACGATTTGCGCAGTTTTATCTGACAATTCTCAGCAAGTAATTCGGCTTGTAAAACATTAATATTCACTACATGTGTAATTTTTATAAAAATAGATTGCATTTTATTGAAATTATCGTTGGACATAATAGACTACCAGAAACACAGATAGATAAAAGCCTATCCAGTCCAATTGTAAAAATAAGTTGATCTTTTCGTTCTTTTACATTGACCTATGTTACATATTTTTACTTTCTTTACGATGAACTAGAGGGAAATATGTTGATAGCGAGAGTGACTTATACCACTTTTATTGATATATATGCTTTCAGTAGTATATTGAGTAATATTTCTCCTTTTACCGATGTAGCCTAAGAAAAGTATGGAAATCGTGATTTAATTATAATCCGAATTTTCAACGTAAATACAGAGAATGTTTCTAGATACGAAAAATAACTGGTCTGTGGGTGGGTGTCAGACTGTTAACTCTTCGTAATCATGAAAACCATGGAAGGTATTTGGACAAAATTTGGGAGGCAAGTTTCATATATTATGTACCTATGACCGCAAAAAAATATAACCTAAAAATGTATATAATTTAGCTATAAAACTTGAAATTTATTGTTTTCAAAATCGTTGGTCCATCTTAATCTCAACTGCTGAAACGATTTGGGCCAAATTTGAGTTGCATACTACTTATATTGTATACTAGCAGCATACCTGTTCTTCGTACGGAGTATATAATACAAAGAAACTTAAAATTCACAATCATGGGCAAATTCCTATAGTATAATAAATGACATTCTTAATCAAAATATTCTGCTAAAATATTTAATTAAATGCTCCTAAAAAGAAGTTTAAGAATCTCTGTTCTCGCTATACAAAATTATCTTCACGGGCAGATCTGAAGAATAAAACATCCTCTCCCCTTTTGTAAGAAAATTTACAAAAAATGTGGAATTGAATCAATATATGCAAAATAAAAGCGTTAAAATTGTATAGCACCCGTACTACTTATACACGCGAATATTAGAAGAAATAACCTGTATTAGTAGATTACATGTATGAAGTGAAAATTTTAATAAACCCGTAAACTTTAAACCGGGAGGCAGTAATTGAATATAATGTATGCCAAAATGAAAGTGCTAAAATTATATGGGAAGATATATATACCCGCACTACTTATAATGACGTAAATTAGAAGATATGTTCGAGTGTTAATAGAAGATTACCCGTATTACAATATGAGTCTCAAAACTCTTTGCCGAAATAAAACAAATGACATAATAAACTGAAAATATCAATAATCCCGGTAATCTTCATTTCAGAAGGCCGTACTTGATTCCAATATATGTCCAAATATATGCCAATATACCTGTACTACTTACGTATATTCTCGTAGATTAAAAGATATAACAGTGCATTTGTAGAAGATTACTCGTACAACGTACAATATATGAGTTTCAACAATTTTTGCCGCAATAAAACAATGGCATAATAACGTGAAAATATCAATAATCTCTGAATCAATAATCCCTGAAAATATCAATAATAATAATGTTTAAACCTTAAGACCGTAATTTATATTATCCTGTGAAAAATGCAATAGCAATGAAATTTATTTTATATGCATATCTTTATTATTCAAATCGGAAAAAATTTAATAAAAATCGTCTGCCACAAAAGCACATTGGATTTAAATCCGTTGCTAAGCGACATATCATTTGCTTTAAATAAATTGGTGGAAAAATATCGTCTGAATAATGCTGTCTCTATAATAGGTTTGGCGACACTTTCGTCAATTTAGCGACATTTTACAAAATCGCCAAATTTATCGCCAAGTGGGACTGTAGAACTGACAGTCCCAATTAGCGACAAATTGACGGACCATCATCACGATACTATCCAATAACAAAACACAATTAATTTAATTTATTTAGAGCAATTTTATCAATTTCAAGATATTTTATTGATTTACAAACCATTTTATCAATTTAGTGAACATTTTAAAAATTCGCTAAATGTATTAGTAAGTAAGATGGTTGGACTGACAAACAAATTCTAACGAAACATCATTTCAGTACTTTCTTTTAACAAAGAAAAATAAATTTCATTGAATTGCGTAGTTTTTATCAATATGGCGACATTTCCGTCAATTTGGCAACGTTTAAGAAAAGTTGCCAAGTTAGCGATATCTCGGCAAATTCGTAGCTCTGAATTTGCAGATTTGAATAAAACATCTTGATCCCGTTTGTATATTCTAAATGAAAACACTGAAATTGTATAGGAAGAACCCGCTCTACTCTTTTTCTATTTCAACAACCGGCTGAATGAATTTATTGGCTAAACGCAATATATGGGTTTACTAGCTAAACACAATATATAAGCTTGAAAACTTTTTGCCAAAATAAATGAAAGTGATGTAATCAGACCGCAATTAATATAATGAAAAGGAAAATCAAACCGTTCATAAGATTATTTTTATATCCAGTTATTTATTATTCAAATCGAAAAAATAATAATAAACATTAACAAACGCATTTAATTTAATTGCATTGCCGAACAACATGATATATCCTCATAAAATTCTAAAAATTAATTAACCATTTTGATTTCTTAATACTTTCATCGTTCAGTAAAAGCTTGTGAAAAATAAACCATGGTGATAGATTTTCCATTTAAATTCATGTGTTCAAACAATTCATGATTTCCGAAAGTGTCTATTTAACGCAAAAATCTGTCACAAAACTCAGAAATAAAATTTTAATTTATTTTCACGTTTTAAATAAACAGTTTTCGACCTTTTCGTTTTGAGGAACCAGGGAGTTTGCGATTAGAACTCCTAGGAAAAAGTTTCGTTTTCAATTAATATATCGACAACCCCTGGCCTTAGAAACTCGAAACTTGGACAAAATTTAAGGGGGGCTATTTCAAGGCTACCCACAAAATTTCATTACATTCGGTTCAGCAGTTCTCTCGCGATAATGGGACAAACGAAAATTTCGTTTTTCACTAATATCTCAAGAATCACTGGTCGTAAAAACTCGAAACATGGACTAAATATTAATTAGGACTATTTCAAGACTACCCACAAAATTTCATCAAATTCGATAGAGCCGTTCTCGCGTGATGACGGGACAAACAGACAGACAGACAGATTTTCAATTTTATTTCTATAGATATGTGAATGTATAAAAACGAAATTTAAAAATGTAAACACTTTGGCTCAGAGGTCGAATGTTAATTTTTTTTTTTTTTTTTGACAATTGGTCACATTTAGTTTTGACGAATTAGAAATATCATAGAAATGCATATATTTTATAGCCTTGTTCCTCAATATACGCACGATACTATTTCACGAAGTTTTAAACTTCTACCAGGAATACATAATTATCTATATTAATATGCAGTTCTCGGGAGTTATGATGAGCCTTCTCGGGATATTCGAAATTTTATTTTACCAACTAGCAACATACCTGTTCTTCGTACGGAGTATATAATATAAAGAAACTTAAAGTTCACAATCATGTGCAAATTCCTATTGTATACTAAATGACATTTTTAATTAAAAATTATGTTAAAATACTTAATGTAATGTTCCTAAAAAGAAGTTTAAGAATCTCTGTTCTCACTATACAAAAACAACTTCACATTCAGATCTGAAGAATAAAACATCCTGGTCCCTTTTGTAAGCAAATTTACAAAAAAATATGGAATTGAATCAATATATGAAAAGTAAACGCGTTAAAATTGTATGGGACCCGTACTACTTATATACGCGAATATTAGAAGATATAACCTGTATTAGTAGATTATATGTATAAATTGAAAATTTCAATAAACCCGTAATCTTTAAACCTTAAGTCAGTAATTGATTCCAATATATGCCAAAATGAAAGTGCCAAACAGGAAGATATACCCGTACTACTTATAATGTCGTAGATTAGAAAATATATCCAAGTGTTAGTAGAAGATTACCCGTATTACAATATGAGTCTCAAAAACCTTTGCCAAAATAAAACAGATGACGTAATAAATTAAAAATATTAATAATCCCCGTAATCTCTATACCAGAAGGTCGTAATTGATTCCAATGTATGCCAATATACCTGTACTACTTATATTCTAGTAGATTAGAAGATATACCCGTGCATTTGTAGAAGATTACTCGTACAACGTACAATATACGAGTTTAAATAATTTTTGTCATAATAAAACAATGGCATAATAACTTGAAAATATCAATAATCCCAGAATCAATAATCCCCGAAAATATCAATAATAATAAAGTTTAAACCTGAAGAGCGTAATTGATATTATCCAGTCAAAAATGAAATGTCAATGAAATTTATTTTATATGCATATCTGTATTATTCAAATCGGAAAAGTTTTAATAAAAATCGTATACTGCATAACACATTGGATTTACATCCGTTGCTAAACGACATGATATCATTTGCTTCAAATGCATTGACGGAAATCATATCGTCTGAATAATGCGATCTCCATGGAAGGTTTGGCGGCATTTTGGCCAATTTAGCGATAATTTAAAAAATAACCAAATTTATCGCCAAGTGGGGCTGTAGAACTGATCCCATTTTGCGACAAATTGACGAAACATCATCACAATATTATGCCCAAACAAAACACAATTAATTTAATTTATACAGCGCAATTTTATCAATTTCATGATATTTTTATGGATTTACAAACATTTTTATCAATTTGGTGATATTTAAAAAATTCGCTAAATGTGTTACAAAGTAGGATGGATGGACTGACCGGCAAATGCTACCGAAACATCATTTCAGTACTTTCTTCTAAAAAAACAACTTTAATTTCATTGATTTGCGCAATTTTTATCAATTTGGCGACATTTCCGTCAATTTGGCAATGTTTAAGAAAAGTTGCCAAGTTAGCGATATTCCGCCAAATTCGTAGCCCTGAATTTGCAGATCTGAAGAATAAAACATCCTGATTCCGTTTGTATATACTAAATGAAAACACTAAAATTGTATTAGAAGATCAACCCGTTCTACTCTTTTTGTGTTTTAACAATCGGATAAATGAATTTATTGGGTAAACACAATATATGAGTTTATTAGCTAAACACAATATATAAGCTTAAAAACTCTTTCCCAAATGAATGAAAGTGATGTGCGCAGTCAGCAATTAATATAATTAAACGAAAAATCAAACCGTTATTTTCTAAAATATATTTTTATATCTATTTATTTATTATTCAAATCGAAAAAATAATAATTAAAATTAGCAGATAGATTTAATTTAATTGCGTTTCTGAGCAACATGATATAAGATAGAATCTTCCTCATAAACTGCGAAATTAAATAACCATTTTGATTTCTTTCTACTTTTCATTGTTGAGTACAAACTTGTGAAAAATAAACCATGGAGATAGATTTTCCACTTAAATTCATGTTTCAAATAATTCATGTTTTCAGAAAGTGACTAATTAGCGTAAAAAATGTCCCACCAAACTCAGAGATAAAGTTTTAATTCACTTTCAAACGATTTTCAACCTTTCCTTTTGGATAAACCACGGAGTTAGAGAGTAGAACTCCTAGAAAAAAAGTTTCGTTTTCCATTAATATCCCGACAACCCCTGGTCTTAGAAACTCGAAACTTTGACTAAATTTATGGGAGGTTATTTTAAGGCTATCCACAAAAGTTGATTAAATTCGGTTCAGCCGTTCTCCCGTGATGATGAGACATACGAAAGTTTCGTTTTTTACTAATATCTCGAGAACCACTGGTCGTAGAAACGCTAAACATAAACTAAATTTTAAGTAGTTCTATTTCCAGGCTACCCACAAAATTTCATGAATTTCGGTTAAGCCGTTCTCTCGTGATGATGGGACAAACAGACAGACAGATTTTCAATTTTATTTATATAGATAGAAAAGCGTTATATATATCTCTTGAGAAAATCAAACGATTTATATGAAATTTGGTGTATATTTTAATCATTAACAATTGACTGAGAGAGGGGATGATGTATCAAAATTATCAAGCACTTCCACTATAGCTAGAATTTTGCTTTGTTTCGGCTTTAAAACCAAAGGGAAAATCTAAAATATATATATATATATATATTTCAAAAATTAGTTTTAAGAATGACGGTGCAAAGGAATAATCAAAAACCTCAAAACCTGTTTGCTTAATTATTGAGAGCTTCCATTCTATCTGGATTCTTGATATTGTTCTCATTCAATTCGTCAGCTTGCAAGTCAAGGAAAAAAAATCTGATATTCTAAAAATTCGAGTTTGGGGGTGACACTGCAAAAGAATAATTGAAAATTTCAAAAACACTTTTTAAAATGATCGAACACTTTCATTTCAGCTAGAATCTCGTGTTTGATCTCGTTTGATTCATTTCAGCTTCCATATCAATGAAAAAATCAAAAATTTTGATAATTCGAATTAGGAGTAACGATACAAAGCGATTTTTAAAACTCGTACCCCACATTACCTCCTAAAATATGCGTCATTTCATTTTTATGCTTACATTTGAAACGGTTTTGATATTCAGACCTTTTTTAAGTGTGTAGGCGTCACATTTAGTGCCCACTAGCCATTGAAAACAAGCGAAGCACGTGTGAAACGGCTAGAACACATTACGTAGTGTTGTCAACATTGATGAGGTCTTACAGAAGAAAACGAAATAAAACAAAACACCTTATCGGTCTAATTGCAGTCTTTGAAACAGTTAATGTAATGCCCATCAAGTAGCAAGCTTTTGTAGAGGAATAATGCTAACATCTCGTTGGCTATTAATTCCATCATTGAAATTAAAACCCTATTATTTCCTTAAGTATCTTAAGAGCCGTGTTCAGAATAATAGTATTTTTCCTAATTGACGATCTGATGAAGTCTCTTTCATTAAAGAACCAACGATATACAAATTGCAGAACAACGGTATATCGACAATTAGATTTAAATGAATATTAAAATCAGGTCTAAAGTGTCCTTCTATTCAAAACTCATTTCATCGTGAATACTCTAGTTCATCTTGATGAAACTCCTTCATGAGTGAACTCAGATTTCCTTTGAATAGAAAAGGGCACTTCAAGGATGCATTTCCTGTTGTCAAACTAGAAATTACATTCATTATAAATAGCGATATATTAAATGATAACAGTGTTTACATGAAGAATTTGTCAATCAAATCTTATACAATTCTCTGGAAGAAACTGGAAATGCATCTAATAGCACCATGACTTCTGTAATTCTGTATCCTACATTCCTTATAATGCATAGTATATGTACAGAGAAAGAGTGATAACATGTATCGTTCTCATGATATTACACTTTTTTGTGTAAAATAGAAAAACATCATAAGGAATTAAATATAGTTACTATTATCAAATATGTGTCATACTTCGAATACTTTTAACCATAAATAAAGTGAAGCAGTTTTAGGAATTATAACGAGCCGTTCTCGGGATATTAGAAATTTTATTTTCCCAACAGAGAGCACCATATATATCTCTTAAAAGAATCAAGCTATTTATCGTAATTTTATATATTATTCATTAACAACCAGCCTACGAATCACATTTTTACCCTAAAAGATGGCTTGTCGACGGGCATCAGGAACCGTATTTTTTTTAATGAAAGGAGGGAACATAAAAGGTTTATAATTATGTATGGAGGAGGGGTGAGTCGTAATTTGTATGAACAACCCTGGCCCGACACACACACTCTTAAATATTCATTTGTGCTTTGCAGTGCCCAGAAGGTAAAAATTCAACGACAAGAAGAATTCTAATTTCCAACACTCCATTACGATACTGCCCTTATACGTGTACAAGTATTGTATGGAAAATAAAAACCTTGAGTTGTTTTCATGGTTAAACTTCAATCTTTGTAACACTAGCTTAAAACACTGGAAAGGGCGTGACGAATAAAGCGCTTTTGCAACGGTCTAGGTCAAGGATGCTGATCCTTTCCAAATACGCAAGACAAAATTATACGTTTCAATCAACAATTTTCATTTTTTGCTCACCAATCAAACACAAAAAAAAATGCCCGCCTATCTCCTTAAAAAATTGGATGAGATATCTTTTTTTAACATGAATGAACATATTAAATTAGGAATTCTCAGCTCTTTTTCATTAATCCCGACGAGCAATGTTTTTTGTTCTTCTGAAGCGGTTTTTCAAAGTTTCTATAACAAGATAAGTTAATGGTTTCTATAACAAGATAAGATTAAGAAAAAACTAAGAATGATTTAGATTTTTTTTTCTAAAGCTTCATGTGCATTTTACATTTTGCATGTTTCTAATTTATATCTTTATATTAATTACCTTTCCAGATCCTCCAAAAAACCCTTGGCTACCTAGAAGACTAAATGTTTGCACACTTATAGTATCTATAACGGGACAGAACCTATACGAATCCGTTATTTCATTTCTTCCCTGCACTGTAAAAAGTTTACAAGCATGTTGCTTAAAGTTTCGGGGGAATCAGCTGTCCGTGCACTGTAAAACATTTTGCAACCTTTGCTCATTCTTTACAGTCACTTTGTTGGTAATTTCGCCAAATTTATAAGGAAAACCACAATTACAGGCTTTCAAGAAAATTCCAGCTTCACTTCTGAAATATTCAGCTAATTATCGTCTGCCGAAGCGTTATTTTTGTGTGTATACAGGGTGTCCCAAAAATATTGACCTCGGCTCTTATTCCTTAAATATTGATCTTAGACATATATAATAAATTACAAAGTTGAGTAAGAAAAAGTACATAATTTTATAAAATCAATAAAAAATTTCAAGGGAATTAAATTTTAAGAAATACAAAATTTGAATTTTTATACGGCCCCCCCGTACAAAAACGTTTCCAATGAGTAAAATGTGCCCCATACACTAATAAGGTGATGTACAAAATTTCAGTATTTTATCATAAAAAGTCCCAGATATATGAAAAAACAAAAATGCTGACTTAAACCACTTTTCGATGCAATGACATGGATTCTCAGAGAGGAAAAATCATGTCGGCAGATGGCGTTTTAGGGGTCATACACAAATTACGAAAGAAAACAATGATTGTATAAATAAATATAAATTTTGCTATTTATTGGTACAAACGTATCTTAACTGTGTAGAAATAATAACTTTACACAAAGATTAGAAAGCTTGTTCAAAATGTTTTCCATCGATGTCAATACAGAACTGCATTCGCCTGATAGCACTTCTGTGCAGTCGATCCAGTTCTTGTTCGGTGATGTCACGACAACGATCTTTAATGTGTTATTACAACTCTGCTTTATTTAAGGGAGATGACAGATAAACAGTTGTGCATAAACGACCCCACAAATAAAAATCCATAGGCGGTATATCAGGCGATCTAGGGGGAAATTTGACTGGCCCATGCAAGCCAATCTACTTGTCTGGAAACTTGTTATTTAACTAGTGTTTCACATCTGTAGTATAGTGAGTTGGAGATCCGTCCTGTTGAAACCATACACGTGGAAGTGGTCCATAAAATCAGGAATAACCGCATTCAGAATCTCATTAACATATCTGCACCCGTCAACGTACCATCATACAGTATGGGTCCAAGCAAACAGTTTCTGAAAATACTACACTATACATTCACAGAAAATTGCTTCTGATGATGAATATCACGTACCACGAATGGATTTGTGTCAGACTAGAAGTGCTCATTTTGAGGATTTATGCATCCATCTTGTTTAAAACTGCATTCGTGAGTCCAAATTACGTTTTTCAGGAAAGAGGGATTTGCATCCTCCTGATTTAGAGCCTAATTACAAAAATCTAGACGACGTTGATAATCCGTTGGCTCCTGTCCTTGCACACCATGAATGTTAAACGGATTCTATTTATTCAGTCTCAGTATTCTCCATACTGTTGCATGTAGTACGTTCATTTCTGAAGCAGTGGTAGGAACACTACTATGTGGATGAGTGCAAAATTAAGCCAAAATATCAATTTCTACATCAGACGAGTGAAGTCTGGGCCTACTTAATCCACCTACACGATGTACGCTTCCTCTTTCACTCACTCGTTGCACCCATCGGGAAATAAATCTCTCAGAAGGATGTCGAGAATTGGGAAAAGTACGTTGATATTCCCGTGCAGTTTCGTTAGCATTGCGATTGCATAAACTGTACAGCATAAGCATTTCAAAAAGTTCTTCGCGCTGTATTTCAACATTCTGTCGGTCTAACAATGCTCTCAAAATGTAGCAGAAATGTGAAATACTTAAGGGTCCGGCTAATTCGTTTCACCCCATTTCGTCTAAAAAGGCTTCATTTAATGCACATTTCAACCGACCTCTTAATGTTAGTTCCACTATTACTTCTTTAAAAAGTGAAATTGATTTCATTTTTAAACTCGGTCAAGATACCGGTTACTCTCATGAGTTTGTTCATAATATCTTTGCTAAAATTCGCCATGAGTTTTTATATCCCATTTCTAGTCTTATTCCTATCAATGATCGTTTGCCGTTTAAATCTAGCTGCCCTTACCATCCTAAAATTTTTCGTCCTCTTATCAATTTTTGTACCGAATTTAATTTTAAACCCCCTCATTCAACTGTTACTACTTTATTTAATCGTTTTCGTACTGATAAATTTAGGGATAACGTTAACATTAAAAATCTCGCTGGGGTGTATGTTGTACCCCTTCTTTCTCCGGATAATGTCTATAAATTTTGTATCGGTAGTACTAAACGTACGATTGGTACCCGTTTGTCTGAACATGCAAGAGACATAAAAAATGGTAAGCAAACGACTGCCCTTGCTCAATTAGTGAATAAAGATAATTTTCACCCTCTTTTTGAAAATTATTTTCTTTTGTTTAGCTGTAATAACCCTCGTTCTATCTTACTTTACGAATCCCTTTTCATTTATCTATATCGTTCTTCTATTTGTAATTTTTTCCCTGTTCAGGTCTTAAGTTATGCTTGGCGACTCGTCCTCGATTCCGTGCAAGTTAAATCTTTAAATAGTTGCCTTATTTTATAATATTGTTCTGAAACATTTAATACCTTTAAACAGTGTTTTAAGATATTTATCTTTGAGCTATGTATATATTGTGTTTTTCATATCTGTTTTATAATACACCAATTTGTACGGCTGACATTTTCTAAGATATGCAAATTTCGCTTGATGGCGGTGGATTGTATTTAAGTATGTTGGCATCTGTTTTTAATTATATCGCCACTGAAGATGAACATGAGGATGTTCGAAAGCGCTTTGGCTGTATTTGATGTACGTATGTAGGATGATCGTTTAATAAAGTAACCTTTGGATCTGGTTCTAAGATGTGTCATTTGTTAAGTTGATTTAATACTTAAGGGGCACTCAGACTGCCGGACTGCGCGCGCACGCTTGCGTAATTGAGGCGATAGATCAATGACAAAGCAAAAACAACTTTCTCATGTGATGATGCGTCTGTTGCGATTGTGTGACGCACCGATCAGAGGCAGATATTTGCATATACACACATTTCTAAGCTGTTTTAATGTTCATTTTGATTGTGTCCAAGTTGTATTCTGTAATTAATCATGTAAAATTTTAAGGTATTTTTCAGGAAGCATATTTTTGAAAAATTGTAAATAAATCTAAAAATAAGAGGTCTAAATATATATTCAAATCATATGAATATACGGTGCATTAAAGATCCCAATTATACTATACAGAGTGTCCCAAAAAGATTGAAACTCGCTTTAGGTATTAACCTGTAGGAGACAAGTGGGCAATGTAAATTGCAAAAATATTGAAAGTAAGGTAGAAAATAAGACTAAGTTAATGAAATAGCCCTCTCATTAATTTTCAAAAAGTTACACTTTTTAAATTTTTATACGACCTCCTTAGACCAATTTGGTCAATCAGAAAATTTTTATTTTTAATGCAACAAGATCATTAAAAAAACCGCATATCTGTATCTTTAAAATTGAGAGAGTTATATTTAATTGAAAATGGAACATTGTGAATGGGGACCATATATCAAATTAGAAATGTAAATTTGTGACATATCACGAAAAATATAAAACTGGATGATAATATATAGGAGACATTTTTGCGAATTCCGCGTAGGCTCAAGATGCAATCATGGATTGATATCTGTCTGTGTAATGCTTTATTTAAATGCATTTGTGGAAAAAGATTCTAACACGTATTAATGTATTTTTGATCTAAACAATTTCCATAGTCATTTTTTTTAAGATCCCTATTTTCACTGATGAAACAGACTTTCACATGGTACGGAAAAGTGGCATAAGTCAGATTTTTATCCTTCGTCATAATTCAGTTGATTTTAAAGATAGAGATATGCGTTTTTTTAATGATATTGTTGCATTAACAATAAAAATTTTCTGATTGACCAAATGTGTCTATGAGAGGACGTATTAAAATTTAAAAAGTGTAACTTTTTGAAAATTAATGGGATGACTATTTCATTAACGTAGTCTTATTTCCTACCTTACTTTCAACATTTTTGCAATTTACATTGCCCACTTATCTCCGACAGGTAAAGAATTAAAGCGCGTTTCAATCTTTTGGGACACCCTGTAGAAACACTTGGAAATGCTTCGTAAGGTCAAATTAGTGAGATTCTAGCATTTGTATGAACTAACTTTAAGCATGTTAAGTACAAATAGGTGTCAAAATACTAGCGAAACAGCAGTTCGAAAAAAGGGTCCTAAAACAGGACTGAAGGGTGGAATTGCCGAAATTTCGACAATAAAATTTGCCTTGTGTAATAAGACCTATAGACATCTAAAAATTTGCACACTTGGAGTATCGTCTACGGAACAGAACCTGATGGAGTCTGATTTTCGATTCCTTCTCCCGAGCAGTATGAAATATGTCAGAAACCAGTCGTTCACCTAGAATAAATATTTGCACAGTCGGGGGATGGAGGAAATGGGTTTTTACGAAATGATTTTCCAGGCCCTTCATACCCCCCCCCCTTGATCTAAAAGACTGAATATTTTGCACTTATAGTATCGCTTGCGTAACAGAACTTAGCGGAATCGGATTTTCGATTCCCCCCCCCCCCACAAGAAACTAGAAGACTATAATCTTACGAGCTTATAGTATCGACCAAGGAACAGAACCTTCTTGGTCGATTTGTGTCGAAAACCCAGGCCGACCGACTCATCCAAAGACTGGAAGCAGCAATTTGGGCAGCCGGTGGTCGATTTGTGTGAAATCACTCAAAATTTATTTGTGTGGAAATCACTGAAAATCGTGCTAAAACATAAAATAACTAAAAAACTAATTCAAATTAAAAACAATATCGTCAAAGCGCATCATCCCGAATCCTGAAGCACCTGTATACCAAATTTCATAACCGTACGACGATCAGATTTTTCGCTATAGACAACGCAGACACACAGACTCATGAACAGATAGATACACATGCGTCTTCCTTTATTATTATGAAAGACTATTAGTTCTAGTTTCTGTCAGGCTTAAAATCCTAGTACTTACATATTATTTAAAGTAAAAGAACATAATATTTAAAGTTTCTTTTTATATATTTGCATAATAGTTAAAACACTAAGGATCAGAAGAAAAATACTGATGTGTACCAATTCCCAAGGTCCTAAACAATGCCACATCTCACAAAAAGTCATGAGTGCTTATGAACAAATTGATTTTCAAGAATTCGCAACCCTACTGCGTTTTGAGCCGAGGCAAAAATCAGTCGGGGGTGTTGACATTTCCATTAGTGTTTTCGTAAGAATGCTTTTTCAACGGTATATGGGGATTCATTTCAAAATATTCACCATTTTCATGGACTTTTTACTTTGGCTTCAATATATTGTAGATATAAGAGGAATATGTTGTGAAGAGATCCCGGTTTTGGTGTATCTACACATTTTGTTACTTAAACATGGAAGTTTGGGACATAACGTTAGGCCCTTTCTCTGTCTTTGGACACGATATCTCTGAAACCAATGAAGTTTTATCCATGATATGTGGCACGATGATTTCAATCAATAAACATAAGAAGCCTATTTATTTTCAGAGAATTTAATTCTCCTTGAAAATTCATGAGATATTTTTAAGTATAAGCAGTCATAACAGGCAGAGAGAAATAGGTTTTTAATTCTCGTTGTTCCGCATTTCGCTGCAGAGTAATATAATTTACATCAGAAGACTCAGTCTTATTACATGAAGAAAATCCATCAAAATATATTGTGTAGTTCAGGAGAAATTGAAGTTAAAAGAGTGTATTGGAATTTTCCTTTTCATATATTAAATACAAGTGGAATTACTGTTGAGAAAATAATTTGTAACAAGTGGAATTACTATTGAGGAAATAATTTGGTAAAAGGGGAATTACTATTGCGGAAATAATTTGGTACAAGTGGAATTACTATTGGGAATAGAATTACTTTTAGGGATAGGATTACAATTGAGGAAATAATTTGGAACAAATGGAATTACTATTGAGGAAATAATTTGGAACAAGTGGAATTACTATTGAGGAAATAATTTGGAACAAGTAGAATTACTATTGAGGAAATAATTTGGGACAAGTGGAAATAATTTGGAGCAAATGGAAATAATTTGGAACAAGTGGAAATAATTTGGAACAAGTGGAATTACTATTGAGGAAATAATTTGGCACAAGTGGAATTACTATTGGGGATAGAATTACTATTGGGGATTGACTTACTATTGAGGAATAACAACGAAACTATTCCTGTTATTTTGTGCTTCCAGTCTTGCTCATAGACTGATTGTTCTATACTGAGCTTTGTTACATGAAATTTGCTCATAACTCTCAAAACTTTTCTCTCAAAACTTTTGTCCTCTCAAAACTTTTGCATGTAATTCGTGGCAAAAATGTTGTCATACTATTGCTTTGATGTGAATAACATCTATGTTTGAGGTAACACTGACTGAAATCGGAGAGTTACGCATCTGTTATAGACATAGCTGAGATGATGACTGACTTGCATTCGGCATCACTTCAAGATGAGGTACAGAGTTCACTAAGCATTTCCACTTCTGATTATCTTTCCATTTCCGTTCTCAAATGTTTCATTTAATTTGAAAAGTCTGCATCACAAAATTGGCTATAGAAAGAGCTTAAATGATAATTGATGAGGATTCAGCATCAACTTCTAAAGGAGGTTAAGTGGTTTACTACGAATTTGCTTTTTTTTCCACTTTTACTTCAAAAATTTTACTTGAAACATCTATTTCTCAAGATTGGTTATAGATAGATCTTAGGTTATGATTGATATGGATTCAGCATCAAATTGCAAAAGGGGGGTAAAGGAACTCACTGAGTATTTCAACTTACAGTTCTGAAGATGTCACTTCTGGTTCAAACATTTACATTTTCTTGAAACATCTATTTCTCATATTTTGTTTTAGATACAGATTAGATGATGACTGATATGGATTCAGCATCAAATTTAGGAAAGGTTATGAGGATTCACTAAAGATTCCCCTTCCGGTTCAAAAAATGTATGTAACATTTATTTCTGAAAATTAGCTATAGAAAGAGCTTAGGTGATGAACGATATGAATCCAACATTAAAATACGGAAGAGGTTGGAGGTTCACTACACTGGGGGATTTCCACTTCTGATTATTTTTTTTTTCGGTTCAAAAAATTTCCTAGAAAAATCTATTTCTCTAGATTTGTTATATAGAGCTTAGATTATGACTAATGTGGATTCAGCATTGGATTCTAGAGAGGGTAGGATATTCACTAAGGATTTCTATTGCCTATTTTAAAATTGTCTCTTTCGGAGGTTTTTCCTTTGTTTTCTTGTTTGTTTGTTTTTGTATAACTATACAAAATATATATGAAAGAGAATAAAAATGCTCAATAATTCCGTTAAAATTTAAGTGTACACACCATTTGTTACCATAAGAAGGCTTTATAAATTTCTTGATTAAATTAAAAACGCTACAAGCCAAAGATTTAGTTAATATAGCAAGCAAGTATAGCATATAATGTTAATATAACAAGCAAGTAACGGTAATAACCAGAAAAAACATCCTTCAAGATAAAAACACTGATCGCCCTCACTCTTCAAAGCTAGAAAGCATCAGTCGACTGAGAATTAATTGCGGTATGTGACATAAAAAAGACGTTGCCAAACGGCAAAGGAAGAAAACGCAAAAAAAAAAGAAAAAAAACTATGAAAAATAAAAATGAAATGCAGAATTCAACACACTTTCACAGTGCATAAAACTAAGAAGTTAAATACCCTATAACAAAAATATAGGGAAACCAACCGATTTCTGAATATATCGTTTAAATATAACTACTAAATTATGTAATGTATAACCAAAAATAAAGGAACCAAAAGACGAAGGAAATGGTCGAATTATATATGCATAAAGCATTTATGTACAGTGCTGAATTATTCATTTAACTATAAATGAAAGAATAGGTAGTACAGTATTTCGTCCCAAATTTTTATATACAGTGTTCCTAGGAAAGTCCTTGAGTACCCCAATAACTTTGCAAGGAAGATCCATGACTGTACTCATTATATTTATCTATACTCATTAGGTTTATCTACTCATTAGATTTATCTATTAAAGTGATCATGTTTGATCCAATAAAAGCGATTATAGCGTTCCCAATTGAAAATTTAAAAAGTTAAGCGTACTCTGCAACAAAGCGAGGTAGAAGGAAAATGCCAATTATTAAGTGGTAACGGAATATTTAATTAGTAGGAATCAATACCAGAAACGCATGAAACGAGTAAATGAAAGGCAATAAATACATGTCAAAAAGTCGTATCATCAGGTCTTGTAACATGGTGACGCCTGCAATACTTTCAAAGCACGCCGTAATATTCTTTCTCATATTGATATGTGCACTGCTGCTAATGGAGGGCATTTTGATTAGGTTATGCATTAGATTCCTGTTCATGTAAGTGTTGTTTTTTAGCATTACGGAATACGACAGTAATTCACCAATAACCTTATTGTGTATGCCTTCTGTAACAGTTTATCTGTCGATTTCTACCAATCAGTCTGTACTCTACTACACTGTATTTGGTTTTTCTGTTTATCTCGCTTTGTTGCACAGTTTTTATCCCAAGTTTTTTTATTCTCCGCTAGAGACGCGAAAATGACTTTTATACGATTAAGTATGATCACTTCACTACAGACAGACCATGACATATACACCTTTCCTTACAAATTTATTGGGGTGCTTAAGAACATTCCTAGGAATCCTGTATAGCTGCTGTTATACAAAATCTGATTGTAAATTAGTGAATGTGAGACCACAGAATTTTTACTTTCTAATATTGAGAAAGTATTGTTTTCACGAAAATTTTCGATTTCGAGATTTTGATGCCAATATATGGTTTAAGACTTTATGAACACGCTTTGACTATTTTTGGAGTGATGTCCGTCTGATGTCTGTGATCGGTTTCTTATGTACACGATAGTAGCCATAAATATTAATGGATTTTCTCTAAACTTTAGATCCATCTCTGTTATAAAAAATCTAAAATTAGGTAGAATTTTTTTTTAAATTCGAGCGAAAACTTCGAAATGTATTCGAAGTTTTGTATTTTCTGACATGACAGCATAGGACAAAATTTGACATAATCATGCATAAAAAGGTTTATTTGTGGCTCAAATATAACGAGATTTATAGTTTTAATCATTACTGTGAGAAATAGTCGAGAAACAATTTTTTTTTTGTTCATGGCGTCACCCCCTTGGGGAGCAAGTTACCCCACCCCTGAGGGTACGTTATTAAATATGGTATTAATCGAAGATTTTTTCAAACCCTTTAAAGTGAAGGGTAACACGCTATAGTTGTAATAATTTGGACCCACGATACGGTTCTTGTAAAATTTGAAAAAAAAAAGTGAATTCTGGTATGAGAAAGTCGAGTTGATCCACACTTCAGTTAATTTTTATTTTAAAAACCTAAAAACCTTATCTTGTGATCACCCGTAAGTCTGAGCTGTCTATCTCACACTATAAAAGTATAACAATTGTTCTTTGAATCCCATCTCTACCATCTGTTGTTCTCTTGCACCCTTTTATATGCCTGTGAAATGCCAGTCTTGCATTTATACTTCGGCTCACAATACAAATTGACAGGTTTGAGGTTTTCATGACTGCATTTAGCTTTGTTACCCAGCAGTTTGATTTACCTGTACCCTGTTGGTTTAAGGAACCTATTTGTGAAAGTTCCGAAAGGCAAAAACTAAACGTACACTTTGTTGGATGTTGGATGTTTGATCGTGTGCAATGCTGATTTTGTCTATACGCCATGATCTTTGCTTTCTGCCATAAATATAAATTTATGATCTATATGGTGAATAGTTTATTTAGATATTTCGATTAAATTCAATAATTGTAATTAATTACTTTGTAAGAGATATAATTTTAATATTCCATTTATTCGTTAAATTAACTTTATTTGACCTCGTAATCGTAGTAGTGCGTACAATATCCTGCTTCCAACATATAACCCACATTTTGTGTAGTCCGGCGTCTACCTATAACAAAACATAAGTTCAAACAGATAAACATTAATTATAGACTACCTATCGAACACATCTTTAATTTTCCTTACATAATTATTTAATCCTACAAGTATATACTTTTCACTTACATCATCAATTAATAATTTTGCAATTTGAATTCATTTTCAATTTAACTTGGAGGCGAATGTGATGACGGAGGGCAATTTGTAATAAACTGATTCTTAACAAAGGCGAATTCCTCATGAGAGCAAAAGGAGTACCTGTTGTGGATGCCATACGTACTGTAGGATCCTTTGCGGGAATCATTTTGACCATGGTCATATATGAGGCTTGCATTCGTCTATATCAACTTTTTAACACTTTACAACAAAGTTGAAAAGTGTTTATGACTTTGTTCATTCTGTCTGTCTGTCTGTCTGTCTGTCCGTTAGCACGATAACTGCCGTGAAAATGACTTAATCAAGATGAAATTTTAGTATGTTGTTCAGACGGTCCGTAGGACCTATGGGAATATAAATGAATAATATCCCCCAATTAGTTTTGAATTGAACCTGTGTTGAAAAAATGAAATACATTGAGCCCTATGGGACATAATTTTTCAAACATATTTTAAGCGGATTTAAAATTCACAAATTGCTTCGAAAATTTTAGGTAATATTCAAATTGTTCCATAAAATATATAAAACACAACTCAGCGAAATATATTCAGTAGTTTTTTAAATAAAAATTGAAATAATAATAACACCTCGTATATGAAGCGATGACGTGACCATGATATGAAAAGTTCACGTGACCCACTTCAAAATGATATATGGCTTCCATTTTGTCTCAAAATCGTGTTTTTTAAAGTTCTTTTTAATTCATATTGAGTGTTGTATCCGTCCTAAAACCACTTTATTTTTGCATAAATTCTGTGCATCTACATACTGAAACAGCGCAATGACAATATATTTGAGTTTAAATGCTCATCTAAATTTGATTATTTCTACAACGAAGCCTACTTTTCACCTATGTAAAATGTAAACAGCAAAATATGTAGAATTAGTTGTATTAGAATTGCTGTATTTCTTTAACACAAAATCATTTAGTTCATGGAGTCTGCATAGCTGATATAAATGAAATATTCATTGATTTTACCAAGAGAAGGACGATTTTTTTCGATGAAGTTTTACGTATAGAGTTTAATTACTTGCAGCTGCAAGGTCTTAAATTTTAAATAAAATAAATTATTATAGTATTGTGATGAATGACATGAATGGGAAATTATTTATGAATGAAATGCTGCTTTTATAGAGAGAGCCAGGCGTGTTATTTTTTCTATGACGTCATTTGAATGAATCTAGATTGTTTTCGATGAAGTTTTCAAATATAATGAATTATCGTAGTATTATGATAATTCTAAAAATATTACCGAGGAATGTATAACATTTTAGAGATGTTTAAACCTGGCAATTCATATTTCAATACCGTCATTTGAATGAAGTTCATTTTTTTCAATGAAGGTTTAAGTTCTCAAATATAATAAATTAATGTAATATTGTGATAAGTTTTAAAATATTACCGAGGAATGTATTGCATTTTAGACTTGTTTAAATAAAATTGCATTGAAGTTGGAAAGTGTTTCATAATCAATGCTTTAAGCATGATTGATCTTTCTTGTTATTCTCTAAACTTATGATTTTGAGGCACATTATCATAGCTGAGATTATTTAAGTTCTGCTGTGAACTCAAGCATATATAAATGCTATTTACTTATCCAATGAAAAATTCTATAAAAGGCAAGATAGAAGTTTTTACCTTTTTGTGTAAGCTTGGAACCTATCATATAACTGATAATAAAACTTCAACACTTTGTAGTGGAAAGAAATTATCAAATTAGTACTCTTCAGCACCTAATAACGATATGCACTGACAGGACAGCAATAAAAGTTTGTTATAACGGATATGAGTCCTCGTTGATTATGCTGTCATAAAGAGCCCTAACAAGCGTCAAACCGATTCACCAATGATAGTCGCTTTCCTGAGAGCAGTTTTGGAAGGGTCCCCCGTAAGAGGCTTGGGTGACTTTTAGAAGTGCCTTGCTGCCCCAACCAGGAATCGAACCCTTGATCTCCGAATTGGCCAGCCGACACTCTACCATTCAACTACTGGGCCGAAATTGCAAGTTCTTACCGTCGGGGTGAACTCTGCACTTTGATACAAGTATAGGGACCGAATCTGGGAATAGTATGATTCAGAATAGAAGCAAATAATCCATTTATTTTTATTTTCCCTATATACATAGTGTATAAGGAGCATAAGGAGGATATAATGCATAAGGAGTGCTTAGACTGGACATAGTGAGTAAGGAGGGCATAGGGAAGACATATTGCATAAGGGGTGCATAGGAAGGACATAGTGCATAAGGAAATTATTGTGACACAGTAGTGTGACACAAATAGTGTTACACAGTATGCGTGTACATAAATCTGTGGATGCGATATCTCACGAACGAATGACGTGTTTAAAATATAATTTGGTAAGATTGTTATAATCAATTAATACAATATCCTATTGATTTTTAAAGCAATCGAATATTAGACGCCCCAGCCCCACCCCACCTCAAGTTTCGAAAGAATTTTTAAAAAAAATTAATAAATATCAATGCTTTCAACAATGATAAATAAATAATCATTTTAAACATAATTTTTCGTTGGAAAACGTATAGTATAAACTATAGAATGCTAGCATGAACCGTTTTGAACACTTTACAACAAAGTTGAAAAGTGTTTATGACTTTGTTCATTCTGTCTGTCTGTCTGTCCGTTAGTACGATAACTGCCGTAAAAATGACTTAATCAAAATGAAATTTTAGTATGTTGTTCAGACGGTCTGTGGGACCTACGGGAATATAAATAAATAATATCACCCAATTAGTTTTGGATTGAACCCGGGTTGAAAAAATGAAATACATTGAACCCTATGGGACCCAATTATTCAAACATTTTTTAAACGAATTTAAAATTCACAAATTGCTTCGAAAATTTTAAGTAATATTCAAATTATCCCATAAAATATATAAAAAAATTTTTAGCAAAATGTATTCAGTAGTTTTTTAAATAAAAATTAAAATATTAATTACACCTCTTATATGAAGCGATCACGTGACCATTTTATGAAAAGATCACGTGACCCACTTCAAAATGAAATATAACATCCATCTTGTCTCAATATCGTGATTTTTAAAGTTCTTTTTAATTCCTATTGAGTGTTAAAACCGCTTTATTTTTGCTTACATTCTGTGCATCTATATACTGAAACCACTCAATTACAATATATTTGAGTTTAAATGATTATCCAAATTTGATTATTTCTACAACGAAGTCTATTTTTCACTTATGTAAAATGTAAACAGCAAAATATGTAGAATGAGTTGTGTAAGAATTGCTGCACTTCTTTAACGCAAAATTATTTAGCTCATGGAGTCTGCATAGCTAATATGAATGAAATATTCATTGATTTTACAGAGAGAGGGACGATTTTTTCGATGAAGTTTTAAGCATAGAGTATAATTACTTGTAACTCCATGACCTTAAGTTTTTAAATAAAATAAATTATTATAGTATTTTGATGAATGAAATAAATGGGAAAATGTTTATGAATGAAATGCTGCTTTTATAGAGAGAGCCAGGCGTATTATATTTCGATGACGTCATTTGAATAAATTTCAGTTGTTTTTGATGAAGTTTTCAAATATAATAAATTATTGTAGTATTATGATAATGTTAAAAACATTACCGAGGAGTCAGGCGATTTATATTTAATTGACGCCATTTGAATGAAGTTCATTTTTTTCGATGAACTTTTAAGTTTTCAAATATAATAAATTAATGTAGTATTGTGATAATTTTTAAAATATTACCGAGGAATGTATCGCATTTTAGAGATGTTTAAATGAAATTGCATTGAAGTTGGAAAGTGTTTCATAATCAATGCCTTATGCATGATTGATCTTTCTTGTTGAAATATTGCACGATTTTCCAATGAAATTTGGAAAAAATCATAAAAGAATCAGGACTTTCTATACTGATAAATAATCATTACATGCGTGATTTATATTGGAAAACTGATGACAGAAACTTTAAAACGCTCGAGATTTAGCACGTTATTCAAATAATTTTATCAAATAAATTATATAATATTATACAAATAGTAAGCATCGTCGAATATATTCACTTTCCACATACAATATTATGCCACAAGTCGGTCAGCATCATTATCGTGGATCTAGTTCGTTCCCTTCACGAGAGAAACAACATTTTGTAATAGTTTTGTATTTTAACGCCATGGAATTCGTCAATAGTCATTTATTTCACGGGATATTAATCAAATGTCAATTGCATTTTAATGAAAATTCTGCAAGTAAGTATGAATAAGTCATTCTGTCTGAACTTCACTTCCGGCGGACTTCACAAGCACCAATCTCAATTTACGTGGTGTTAATTCAATGTCAAAAGCATTGTGGTGTAGATATTATACGCTATTATTTCGCTGTGAAAGAAATAAAGTCATTGCATTGTGTTGAGTAAGCCATGTGTTGCCGCCCACATGCGATTTTTTTATGTACGTGTTTAATAGAATTTGTCCACATCCATTTGCAAACATTCTGATATACGCCGATTAAATTAAACCGACAACAGTTCAAGGATTTCTCTCCATTGTCCGCATAAGTAAGATATAAATGTCTATATATTGATAGGATATTCACAGCAGATGCCGTCTAAAACGGATAGATTTATTTTGCATCTATCAAACTGTGATTTCTACGTCAGCACGTTTCTATGCCCTTACCGCAATCAATAAACGTAATGAAAATAGGATTAAAAGTTTTTGAAACGTCAATTCCGTTTAAGGGCTTTTCAAAAATTGGCGGATTACAACCGCAAAAATCAGCAGCTTCTATCGATTGAAATGTACTTTAAATGTGTGTGTTATTAATTGATTCATTTATTCGTTCAGAGAGACGGAGTTGAGTTTACTGCTGTTACATTTATATTTTGTTTAAGGTTAAATTTTCACTGATTACAAGTTTACCATGTAGTGCTTGAAGCAATAATTGCAGACATCGAATTTCATGTTCCCATGACTTTTAAGAAATTCTACTTTCTATTGCTCTGAATAAAATCGTTATAAATGAAATATGTATTTTTTCTAATTTTAGGAAACATGTTACAGAAAATACGTACTTGATTATGTATTTTATCTAATTTTAACATTTTTCAGAAAACGTGTACTTCTAGAAATATATATATATATATGTGTGTATGTGTGTGTGTGTGTGTGTGTGTGTGTGTGTGTGTGTGTGTGTGTGTGTGTGTGTGTGTGTGTGTGTGTGTGTGTGTGTGTGTAAGGTGTTGTTTCATAACTAATGAAACAAACTTTCAGGGGTGATAGACCACGTCGAAATAAACACATTTCATCATAGATTGCATGATCGCAAGTGTAGCGGTTACTCTCTAGAAGGCGCTCTCAGGCGCTAGAGTGTTCTTTCGGGCACGGGTATAAAAGCTGTGATTTTCGCATGTAAGGTCATTAGCGACTTGGAATGGATCGGTATACCAATGTGGAGAATGCGGACATGCATTTTGTCTACGGTCTTGCCAAAGGTAATGACAGGGAAGCGCAAAGACTTTACCAAGGGCGCTTCCCCAACAGATGTGTTCCCGCTCACGGAATGTTTTCTCTCTTGCACCGCCAACTGACTGAAAAGTGATCCTCCAGTGTCGCTTGCATTAGTTTTGACTTAAATAAAGCTTTGTTTTAATGTTTCGTGCCAGTCCTGTTTTTGAATTGCGCAAGACTGCGTGTGTGTAGAGAAATGGAAAACACCCTCTAGCGCATAACCTCTTGACTTGCGACCATGCATTCCAGGATGAAAAGTGTTTGTTTTGATGTGTTTCATCACCCCAGAAAGTTTGTTCCATTAGTTTTGGAACACCATGTATATATATGTGTGTGTGTGTGTGTGTGTGTGTGTGTGTGTGTGTGTGTGTAAAACTGACTGACTAATTGAGTGTTGGAGACGGTTATTTGTCAAAATTATCGAACACTTCTACTATAAATATAATCTTGGTTATAGTTTCAATCGATCCGTCTAAACGTCCAGGTCAGGAAAAGTCTAATATTTTGAAAATTTGAAAATTAGAGGCGACAATATGCAAAGAATTAATTAAAAAATTCAAAACCACTGTTCAAAATGTTCGAACACTCCACTTGAGTCAGATTTTCGGTTTAGATGTCATTCGATCCGTCTTAGCTTTCAGTTGAATAAAATACTCGAAAATTAAATAGGGGTGACTATACAAAGGGATTCTTAAATAACTTCCACCACCTGGTTTCTCTAAAATATGCGCCATTCCATTTCTATGCTTAAATTTGATACTGTTTTTAATATTCAGGCCTTATATTAAGTGTGTAGGTGTCACATTTGGTGACCACTAGCCATTGTAAATGCGCAAAGCGCGGGTAATATTCATTTTGCATATATTCAAATGCGATTTTTACGACAGCATGTATTTATTTATTAATCACAATCAATACATATAATGATTGCGGTGATATATATATACAAAACTAGAAGAGATATAATAAAACGCCTTAAAAATTCTTAATAGTAAAGTCACGATAAGACTACTGAGTTGAAAAATTAAAGGACAAGTCATGAAAAAAATGTAGGGGTGGGACTAAATAAACAAACATGAAATATTAAACTGGATAGGAAAACAAAATAATAAAAAACAATAAATCGAAGAAAAAGAATGTACAAAATCATCAGGCGGCATACTTTTTCTTCTAAATTTCTTCATTAATTAACCTTATTACATTGTTCAAAAATATATAATATCAAAACAAGAAAGATCAATCATGCTTAAAGCATTGATTATGAAACACTTTCCAACTTCAATTCAATTTTACTTAAACAAGTCTAAAATGCAATACATTCCTCGGTAATATTTTGAAACTTATCACAATACTGCATTAATTTATTATATTTGAAAACTTAAACCTTCATCGAAAAAAATGAACTTCATTCAAATGACGGCATTGAAATATAAATTGCCTGGTTTAAACATCTCTAAAATGTTATACATTCCTCGGTAATAGTTTTAGAATTATCATAATACTACGATAATTTATTATATTTGAAAACTTCATCGAAAACAACTGAAATTAATTCAAATGACGTCATAGAAAAAATAACACGCCTGGATCTCTCTATAAAAACAGGATTTCATTCATAACTTTCTCCCATTCATTTCATTCATCACAATACTATAATAATTTATTTTATTTAAACATTTTGTTTAAGACCATGGAGCTACAAAAAATTAAACTCTATGCTTGAAACTTCATCGAAAAAAATCGTCCTTCTCTTTATGAAATCAATTAATATTTCATTCATATCAGCCATGCAGACTCCATGGACTAAATTATTTTGTGTTAAAAAAATACAGAAATTCTAATATAACTCATTCTATATATTTTGCTGTTTACATTTTACATAGGTGAAAAATTGGCTTAGTTGTAGAAATAATCAAATTTAGATGAGCATTTAAACTCAAATATATTGTCATTGCGCTGTTTCAGTATGTAGATGCACAGAATTTAAGCAAAAATAAAGTAGTTTTAGGACGGATACAACACTCAATATGAATTAAAAAGAACTTAAAAAATCACGATTTTGAAACAAGATGGATGCAATATATCATTTTGAAGTGGGTCATGTGATCGTTTCATATCATGGTCACGTGACCGTTTCATATAAGAGGTGTAATTATTATTTTAATTTTTATTTAAAAAACTACTGAATATATTTCGCTGAATTTTTTTTTATATATTTTATGGAACAATTTGAATATTACCTCAAATTTTTGAAGCAATTTGTGAATTTTAAATCCGCTTAAAAAATGTTTGAAAAATTAGATCCCATAGGGCTCAATGTATTTCATTTTTTCGACCCGGGTTCAATCCAAAACTAATTGGGTGGTATTATTCATTTATATTCCCATAGGTTCTACAGACCGTCTGAACAACATACTAACATTTCATTTTGATTAAGTCATTTTTACGGCAGTTATCGTGCTAACGGACAGACAGACAGACAGACAGACAGACAGAATGAACAAAGTCATAAACACTTTTCAACTTTGTTGTAAAGTGTTAAAAAATGAAAGAAAGTCAAGAAATATAACAAGAATTGATGAAAAGAATACAAAACCAACTACTCATCACATGATAAAAAGATAAGCAATGTCATAAACCGTTGCCACTCAGAAAGAAAAATTACAATGTTGCCAATGGCCATAAACCAGCCTATGAACCCAGAAACTTCCAAGCTGATTCTTTTTCCTATTATAATGTTCTAACTGATTAATAATGCAAAATGTTTAAGATAAGTTTTAATTATCGTAAAAACATTCGGTTTTGTTTTTAGAATCAGCCTGTAAAGTTGTACTTAACAAAGCCCTAAACTTAATTTCGTAAATTTCCGACTACTGGACTCTTTTCTTGCAAACCACCTCATATAAATGATTATATTCAAGATATCATAAATAATTGTGACTAACTTAATGGAAACGTTTTCTTGAAATCATAATCTTCAAAGACAGAACTATTTCAATAAAATGGATAAACGTTGTTTCATAATACAAAGCAATTCAGTACGTGGACGGAGTATTGTAGCGGTTATCATAACTGAGCGGAAGCCAAGTTTAAGGTTGAGTCTACCGCCCTCTCCCTCCCCCTGTACGTATTTCAAAAGAAGAGATTATAAGGCAAATCATTAAAAAGATTTACTGACTGTATCTAATGTTCTAATGAAGTTATTTAATCGTTTATTACAGCTAAACATTTGAATTAAGCGTAAGTCTGTCAAATATATTTCTGAAAAGAATTATTATATTTCGAAGTCTGAAAAATCAAATGTCTCTCGAAAGATTTTACTGCAGAATATAATCCAATAATATGATAAATTAGACATATGACGGTTTTAGTAAACATTAAATCGCACGATATATATGATGGGTAAGTAACTTTATATAATATTGAAGAAATTCTCATTTCATTTTGGCAGATTTCAAGTAAAATATTTTATATGTGCTTACCAGTTTAGAATTTAAGATCATGGTATGAAAAATGGGTGGTAAAATTCTTTTGGCACTTTAATTTTAAACGAGTAAATCATATCTTAAAGAAGGTTAAAATGTTTATACTACGTAGTCACATGAGGTCCAAATATTCCACTACTAGAAAGATATTCTTAGAATAATAAAAAATTTTCATTACCCCTTTTCAGATCAAATTTATTTTTTCGGATCTGCCTATCTAGGTCGTATTCAAATGTGAAAGAAAACGGGAAAGCACATATCAACAGGAAATGATGTTTTATTTATTTTATTATCACTATTGCACGGTTTATCATATTCCAAATCAGCAACTTTACAATCACTGATCCGGATATAGTTTTCAAAATCAACTGAAACATCGCTTATTTCGATTAGTCACAACCTTTTCATCATCATAGACGTCATTTTGAGGGCCAAAGATTGGTAAGTATAATATTTATTCCATATGTGGCGTTTTAAGTACAATAATAAAATACTAATTAGCGTGAAAAGTTGGGTCTTGACTCCCCCGACATATGACCGGAACTAATAATGTTCAATATCGGTGCATTACAGGACCGCAAAGTGCTAATAAAAATACGGTACTGTCCAAAAGTTACGGGTAAACGCTATACGTATGAATGTTTCATAAACAAAAGCCGAAATGGAACAAAACTTGGAATGCTTCTGTTATAAGGTACTGCAAGTATAACAGGGAAAAAAAAGATTAAAAAAAATTATGCAGGAATTATGAGTTTTCTAAAAGATGGCAAAACCTAATTTCTGTTTTTTGTAAAAAAAAATAAGTGAACCAACTCCAGTGCATGATTATTAAGGGATGTAGTCACCTCTTGCAGACACTCAAGCCTCATATCAATTTTTCTATGATTTCAATGAGGTTGTCCATGATTTGTATGGACAAAAGTGCCACTTCTGAATTAGAGCTGATTTTTTAGCTCTGTAATGGTCCTTGGTGAAGGCTAACTCGATGCAATTCGTCTGCCGAGCGCATCCCACGCATTATCAGTAGGATTCATATCCAAATACTTCAATGGTCACTGTATTTACTGGATATCTTCACATTGAAGAAAATCATCGACCAGCTGAAAGCGGTATTGCGCACGTTAACATCCATGACTACGAATCGTTGACCTACAGTAACTCGAAAAAACTGAACATAGGGTTCCAATATGTCTTCTCTGCACCTCTTGCCAATAACAGAGCCTCTGTTGAAAATGCGGAGCTCTGTGTGGTCGTTAAGCAGTATGTCTGCACATGCCAAGACTCCACCACCTCAAAATTGCCTTATTTTCGTGATATTAGAGGGATGGTAACGTGTTCTTTGTACTCTTCATACTTTGGTACAATAAAATGTCTGGAATCTGAATCTGGACTCATCAGTAAACATATTGTTTGGGAATAGTTGTTCCTGTGGCGGCTATAACTCTCCAGAGAATCACCTTGTAAACATTGTCCTGTGGCGTCGAGCAGTTAATGAAAGGTGTCAAGAAATGAAAGGTGTCAAGATATTGCAACTCTTAGACGACCTTGCACTGGTTGTCTTTTAATGTCTCCAGTGTTTTGGAACCTTCTTTACTGCCTGCAGATTACTACACATTATGACACATTCAGTGCTCTTTAAATTTCTACTTGTGTTTGCCGTAATTCAGTCATTCCGATGATTCTACCCTTGAAGAAAAGGTCTACTTGGCGCTTTTGTGCTATGATGGGCTCTTGCTTAATAATAACAGCAACACTTTTTGTGGGGATTACAAAAAACTGAAATAAAACATAGCCGCTACGGTCAGCTATATTTATGATGTTGCTATATGCATATACATATCTTATCTGCGTTCGTCAACCGATAAAATTTACATGTGTACAGAGATTGGTAAATAAGTGGATAATCTAAGTAGAAATTTCTGCTGTTCTGTTAGCGTTAACAATTTACTTTGCGCGTTTTAAGAATTATGCTTAATTTTTGAACACCTGGGAATGATTAGTGAATAAAATGTGCAGCAACAGATTTTTGTTAAATATAACGTTTCGAAGGAAGAAATGGACATACATCAATGCTTTAAAACTTAATATGGAATATAAGGAAACAAATATATACACTCAAGACAAGATTTTTACATTCAAGATTTTTATAGCATTATCCGAACAAATAGCTGGTCTATCAGTCTGAGCCAAGGAATGATGGGATTATAACCATCATCCCCCAAGCCGCATAATAATAGGGAAAGTCTTTAAAATCTAATAACTTTAAAATGATTCAACCAATTTACATGTTTGTTAAGATTTATTGATATTAGATTCACAGCTACCATTTTTTTCAGTCTTATAGAGCTTTTAGAAGTTACGCACATTCTAAGATTAATATTACTTAAATTTTTTAGACAAAAATTAATAAACAAATTCATTTGCTTTTAATAATTTGAACTCACAAACTGCAATTCTTAGAGATTTTTTTCATAACGTTTCATCAGTTAATAAAACTAATGCGAAACACTGGTCCCAGCAGATAAACATGTGGGGGGAAAAAGGCTTTATCTGGGCTAACGTAATAATATCAATATTATTCAGAGCACTATTCAATGTGTTGATACCGTTTTAAATATGAATTACAATGATGATCCAAATTGTCAATTTGGCGTCCCTAAAATTTGGCAGTTCTGAACCTCACAAATCCTTTGTTAAAGGCGAGGTACAATCATATACTGAGGGATCCTGTAAGTAAGACTTATCAAATTATAAAATACGTACTCTGACTCTTAGTTTTAAAAGAAATGTGAATTCAAAATAAAAATTTTCTTCAAAATATTTTCTAAATGTTTTCTAAATGTAAGTTTTAAAACAAAATATTTTAAAGAATAAATTGATTATAAATAGCTAAAACCTGCCCAACTCGTATTTTCTAAAAGTTAAAGAGTCATTTTTAAATTAGAGAGTTCTGTAACATAAACATTTTCATCCACAAATTAATACTGTACGTAAGAGTCATCAAAATATACAAGAAAGATCAATCATGCATAAAGCATTGATTATGAAACACTTTCCAACTGCAATGCAATTTTATTTAAACATCTCGAAACTACGATACATGTAGCAGTGATATTTTTAAAATTATCACAATACTACAATTTATTATATTTGAAAACTTCATCAAATATTATAAATGAGCTTTATTCAAATAACTTCATCGAAATATATATCGGCTATCTATATAAAAGCAGTAAACATTTCATTCATTAACTTTTTTCCATTCCTTTCATTCAGCGACGATATTTTTAAAATTAGCACAAAACTACAATAATTTATTTTACTTAAAAACTTAAAACCATGGCGGTAAAAATACTGTATAACTCCATGCTTAAATCTTCATCGAAAAAAGCAATAGAATCGTCTGTGTTCTCTATGTAAAATCAATGAATATTTCATTCATATTAGCTATACTACAGACTCCAGAGCTAAAAAATTTTGCGTTGAAGAAATTAAGCATTTCTTATACAACTCATCTTACATCTCGATGTGTTTACATTCTCCATACGTGAAAATCAGGCTTTATTGTAGAAATAATCAAAGTTTGATGATCATTTAAAC
Source organism: Amaurobius ferox (assembly GCA_951213105.1). Lineage (NCBI taxonomy): Eukaryota > Metazoa > Arthropoda > Arachnida > Araneae > Amaurobiidae > Amaurobius > Amaurobius ferox. The sequence continues at coordinate 156,138,627 of OX578133.1, read as the reverse complement.
TAAAAAATATTGTAATTGCGTTGGCGCAATATATAGATGCACAGAAAATAATCGAAAATAAAGCGGTTTTAGGGCGGATGCAACACTAAAAATAAATTAAAAGGAACTTTAAAAATCACGATTTTGACACAAGATGGATGGCATTGATCATTTAAACTCAAATATATTGTTATCTGACTATTTCAGAATATAGATACACAGAAATTGAGCAAAAATAAAGCGGTTTTAGAACGGATACAGCACTAAATATAAATTACAAAGAACTTTAAAAATCACGATTTTGATACAAGATGGATGCCATATTTTAATTTGAAGTGTGTCATGTAGTCAAAAAACATATATTTGGGGTGTCAAAAAAACTACTGCATATATTTTGCTGAAATTTTTTTTATATTTCTTATGGGATAATTTGAATATTTCCTAAAACTTTCGAAGCAATTTGTGAATTTTAAATTAGCTTAAAAAATGTTTAAAAAATTAGGTCCCATGGGGTTCAATGTATTTCATTTTTAAAACCTGGTTTCAATCCAAAACTAATTGAATCATATTATTCATTTATACTCCCATAGGTCCCACAGACCGTCTGAACAACATAATAAAATTTCATTTTGATAAAGTCATTTTTACGGCGGTTATCGTGCGAACGGACAAACAAACAGACAGACAGAATGAATGAATGAACAAAGTCATAAACTCTTTTCAACTATGTATTAAAGTGTTAAAAATGCATAAATTTGACTCTTAGTTTTACAAAGAACCTGAATACAAAATACAAATTTCCTTTGAAATCTTTACTAAGTGTATATTTTAGCAAAGTATTTTAAACGAAAGAATTAATCAGAAATAGCTACATCTTACCCACACAGTTAAATACTCGTATTTTTTAAACATTTTAAAGCGTCATTTTTAAATTAAAACGTTCTGAATCCCACACATCCTTTGGTAGAAACGGTTCTCGCTTATCTACAAATGGATCCTGGTAGTAAAACTGATCAAAATACAGAATGTGTAACCTGACCTTTAGTTTTGCACAGAACGTGAATGCAAAATACAAATTGTCTTTGAGATGCTTTTTAGGGTGTTGTTTTAACAAAATGTTTTACATAAATTGAGAAGACATTGTCAAAACTTGCTAAAGGAGTTTTGCTTTTTAAAAGTTAAAACATTATTTTAAAATTTGGAAGTTCTAAACCTCATAAACCATATTAAAAGTAGCCATCACTCATCTATAGATGGTTTCTGTACGGTGTCATATAAATATATAATACATCAGCTAACCCTTCGTTTTACAATGAAATTTAAAAATCAAATTTTCTTTGAAATGTTTCTTAAATTTATATTTTAACAAAGTATTTTAAATAAATTAAATGATTATATACAGCTAAACCCTGCTTATATAGTTTAATAAACACGCTTTTTTTAAATTCCAAGCGTTATTTTGAACTTCGGGCGTTTTAAATCCCACAAATCCTTCATTAAAAGAAAACTTTTCTCATCTAAAGCTGAATCATGTACATAGGAATCACCTAGCCCATAGTTTTATTATAGAGAAAAAGAATGAAAATTTTCTTTGGAATATTTTTGGAATATTTATTTATTTATTATATATAATTATTTGGAATATTAAAGTTGACATTTTAATAAAATATTTTAAATAAATAAATGAATCAGAAATAGCTAAAACCTGCCTATGCAGTTTAATAAGTACGCCTTTTAAAAGTTCAAGCGGTTTTTTGAACTTTGGGTGTTCTAAACTCCACAAATCCTTTATTAAAAGCAGCCTTTTCTCATCAAGTAAATCTGAATCCTGTACATAAGAATCATCTGACCCATGATTTTATAGAAAAAAAAGAATGCAAATTTTCTTTGAAATATTTCCTAAGTTGAAATTTTAATAAAAATATTTTAAATAAATAAATAAATAAGAAATAACTAAAACCTGCCTATACAGTTTAATAAGTACTCCTTTTAAAAATTCAAGCATTATTTTAAACTTTGGGTGTTCTAAACCCCACAAATCTTTTATTAAAAACAGTCATTTCTCATCTAGTAAGTCTGAATCCTGTACATAAGAACCACCTGACCCATAGTTTTATAAAGTGAATACAAAATGCAAATATTCTTTGAAACTTTTCCTAAGTTGATATTTTAACAAGATATTTTAAATTAGTAAATTAATCAGAAATAACTAACACCTGTCCCCATAGTTTAATATTCTCTCATTTTAAATTTACCTATGTAAGCAATTTATTTGCCTTGAGTGCTGTAAACATAAGCAAGGAATGAGTTCGCAGCTCATTTAATACCAAAAAAATTCTCAGTGACATTCATTGATTCAGGCATTTGCCGCATGTAATCCTACCATATATCTTAAAGAAGTTTAGTTTGCGGATAAGCTGTGGCACTTTTTATGCGCGTAACATTCTCCCACGTTCTTATCATCATCAGAAATCTGTCTCTTCAGTGCATATGTAGGCGTTTTAACAGGGACTTTATGTCATACATATATTTATATTGACTTTTCTTTTAAAAATAATATTTTAATTTGAGTATAAGCAAAATATAATTGAATAAATAAGGTGTAAAGTCCACTTCAAATATGACAGTAAATATAATAGTCTCAGTAGCCTAATATATTCGGCAACAAGGCGAGATAGACGAAAAAAGTACATTACGAAGTTCTTGAGCATTATTTAATTAATAGTAATCTACACCAGGAGCGAACGAAACGCGTATACGATAGGCAATAAATATGCGCTAAAATGTCAGGATAAAACTAACAGCAGGAGGTTAACCTGAGGTAAGAATAGCATGAAGTGGTCAGTCAGATTGTCAGTTGCACGCCAATCTGATATTAGAGATTGGAGAATGTAGCGTCCACTTCGACAATAAACGCTTGCAATTCCGTCTCAATAGTTCAATGGTAGAGCATCGGCTGGCCAGTTCAAAGATCTGTGGATCAATTCCCGGTTAGTACAGCAAGGTTCTTTACAGTTTGCACATATGTTACCTTACACCTTTCTGGTAGGTCGGACGGTCTGGGTCTCAACAACAACAACAACAGTTTGCACATGGTATCTTCCACAAAACACAACCTAATGGATCAGCATTTTCAAGCCTCACCTCCCACGACTGAAAAAATGAAGCTTTCTTGAAAAATCAGACCCTCAAAAAACTCTCTAGGCTAAAACTTTGCAAACTCATAGTATCGATTAAGGGACAAAACCTAACTGAACCAATTTTTGATTTAGGCGTTTATTTTAAAAAATATCAACTTACTTTTTTCAATAGTGTTCATTTTCCTGTCTTTTACAAGCTTAAATAGTAGTTTGTGTAATTTCCCCGCCCAATATCAAAATGTGTTAATCTGTAGAGTAATCATGTGTTGGACACATCAAATCTTTTTCATCAGTGCATGTACTTACACCCTACCCTTCTACATTTTAAAAATAATACCGGATTAAACTGACTACATCGTAATTGATAGAATGACAAAAGGGAAGACCAAGAAAACAATGCCAAGTCAAATAAAGTGAGGAAATAATAACAAAAAGCACTCACTTGATCGTAATTTTGACATTGTGTCATTACATTAAAACTGTGACGCACTGGTTACACAACTGCGTCTGCTTTAAATACTCCCGACGCATTCATTGATAATGGAGTCCCGCAAGTTCCCTTTGCGTCACTGTGACGAACCATAATTAGAACAATGTTTTATTCTCCGCCAACATCAAGCAAAGGGTCATGAAACTGTTGTATTTTATGATGTTGTCTTCACTTTTTGTGATACTGTTAGCTGTATTGCTTTCACAAAGATTTGTATAAAAATTCATAGATTTCGTATTTAATCTAAAGTTTTGTGTTATTTATGCGTGTGTATGTGCAGGGCCTCCCATGCGACAGTAAAGAAGCCTGGTACCATGAAGGCTCAGAACCCCTTTTTTTAGGAAGGGAAAGACAAGAAAAATGCACAATCCCCGTTTTCAGTACCGGCACGTTAAATATGTGGGCCGTTTTGAGAAGTCGTTTTGAGAAGTTGGTTGTAGGAGAAGAAGGATACGGTCCTTGTGGATGCCGCCCCCACAGGGTTCCGGTCTAAATTGGGTGGCACTTCCTGGCCGTCTAAATAGATACCTTACCTTACACCTTTGAGAAAGTTGGACGGTCTGGATCAAAGAAGGAGAAAAATACACAATGGTAAAATCAAATAGGGAGGAGCGTAATAAATGTTTGCGTAATAAATGTTTGTAGAGGACACAATTTGTGTAGGTGAGTTTGGTGTATGTATGCTTATGTGAAGTATTAAATGAAAAAGGAAAACACGTGACTGCATGAGTATATTAATTTTTCTTTATTTTTTTCCATTTTAGATTCAAAACATGCAATATCCAGAGAACGGTGCATGTTAGCGTCATGTTAATCGCTTTTATATATAAAAATCACATGCAAAATATCTATCTCTGGAACACATTTACTATAATTTTTATAACATTTTTCCAAACTTGAAAAAAATGCTTAGAACTTATACCCAAACCGTTCACTTTGAAAATTAATAAACCTCTGACGTGCATTGATTAAAATAATTATATGAAATGGCAAACTATAGCAAGTTTAGCTGACTGAAATTCAGTTCTGTAATCCCACTGTATTCGGTCATACCCTTTCCAAGACTTTTGCTGTGCATATGCAGACTATACACAATAGTTTTATACACTCTGTGATTTGACTGGCTTCACATCTAGTGAAATGTAAGCTAGCATAAGTTGATAATACGAAATCGAAGAATCCCTGTGTAATCAAATATCTCCGTTAATAAAATATTTCTTTTGGCTATTTCATTAAACGAGTTCAATTACACTAAAGTGAAGGAATACCCTTAACTGTGTGTTATGTACGGTAGATTAGGGTACAATGGAACACCGGGGTACGAAACAAACAAATTTCCTATATATAACAGGTTAGATGTTAATGTCTACTTTTAACTCCAATATATGGCACTACCATATACATATCATCCACAAAGTTTCCTGATCATGTGCAGACTGCCATGGGACATCAAATGCAAAAGTAGACAAGTAAATTAATTTTTGACAAGCTATTCTGCAAGTTACTACAAAAATTATTATAGCTTTTAATACAATATATGAATTGAAACGAAAAACGTGCATATAATGGTAATATGTTTTAATACTAATTGTACATTTGGGCACAATGGAACATTGCTTTCCAAAAAATTGATTTGAAAAATCTATGACTTGACAAAATTAATGCAACTCTCTTAATGCCACTAATATATAAATGCTCCAGATTATCATGTTATAAAATAGGTCAAAACTAACTAATACTATACCTTTCTTTTAAAATCTAAAGATATAGAGCTAAATCATGCAGCTCATGAAAAATGACAACATGAAAATTTGTCATATTAATTCTAATGAAGGATATCAAATATTTATTTAAACATTTTCATTGTACCATATGCCAATTTCATTGTACGTCATGTGGAGTTCCATAGTACCCCATGTTGTATCCCTATATAACAATTTGAACTTTAGATTATACTTTTTCTAGCTACACAGTTTTTACCAATCCTTATTTAATTCACATATTCCTATAGCCAATGAATCTACAATTCTGAGGATACTTGTTTTTGTAACTTAAACAAGGTGTAGTGTAGCCAAGATTATTAAGTGTCTTTATATATATAAGTGTTCCATTCTACCCCAACCTCCCCTATTAATACTTAGTATGAAACAGTACCGCTGTCAAATAAATTCCAACATGCACACAATACGGCTACTGCATAAAGTTAATAATAGAACCATTTTGCAATGTAAACAATACTTCTTTTAAAATACCACTTCCTTGAATGTTAGACTTTTACCCAATGATAAATATTCCCATTTAAAAAGGCTTTCCTTGTAAAGACCTTCTTATTACGCAGAATTCTGGAACTTTATTACCTACCGACAGACTTAAAATTATATTTAAAATAATTTTATGCATTTAACTTTGAGGATGGCAGCTCATAGGCAATGTGGATACCACTCGATAAGGTGGGCCCGGACCTCCATTTACATACCTAGTTTTACTTTGTACTTAACTTATCCTAATTAAAATCGTGTAAGACAGACAAGATGGTAGAACTTTATTACGCAACTTTTTATTTTGTATGACATGACTGGGATGGTGTAGGTGTCAGAATACCTGAGTGCTGATCTGAAGACTAGGATTCAATTCCCAGTTTGGAGCGATTGCGATTTTATGTGAAAAGAAATTCGATGTTCTACAATTAAACAGCCGGAATCAGGAATCGGACCCCGGGCACCTTGACAACGCTCGAACGTACTGATGCCTATACCATCCAGGATGTGTCGGGTAATACCTTGCACTCTCATTGGATGAAGTTGCGTTTCATCTCAGCTCAAAATGTTTAAGACACTCTTATTTTATAAAATATAAGGAAACGCGTGAACATAAAAGTAAATGAAAGTAAAAACACCACAACGTGAAAATTCGATGACTTGTCGACAACACCATCGAGTCTGATTTTAATTATAAGAGGGGAATATTATAAATAGAATGTTCCGCGTAGCTTAGTTAGGTAGAGTATTTACATCCCAAAACCGAGGGACACATATATGTTGGATTCTTTTGGGGGGCAGTTACGATTCCTGAAAGTTTATAATTTATTGTAGATAATTTCGAATATAAAATTTAAAACACTTTGTTTAATGTAACAAATACAAAATTACTAGTATCGGCCAATTTCTAAAACAATAAACAGCCTTCTTCTTCAGGGCAAACAAGATGAGCAACATTTTTTCGACAAAACAAAACCGGTGTTAGCACAGCAAATGAGAATGAAGTGAAAATAAAGGTTAACAAAGGCGAGAGGAGAAGAAAATATGTGAAAGAACCATGGAGGAAAGAACGATAATTTCACTGTGAGTGACTTGGAAAGTGTCAAAGAGGAAAACTAATGCCTAACAAATAATTCCTCCATGGTTGTTTCTTCTTTATTCTCCTCGCGCCATTAACAGCCCTCTCTCCATGCTTCAGTCACGTTTGCTGTTCTAACATCATCTGCCGATCTTGCTTTAACGAGTGAAAGTTGCGCTCCTTGTTTGTCGTGACGAAGAATGCAGTTTCTTGTCTTCGGAACCAGTCGACACTATTAATTTTATATTGGATATGGTTTCAAATGAGGATTTATTTTATTTTTATTAGCGGAAGTTTGAGCTATATAATTTAGAATTCTATTTTTTTATAATAATTTAGAATATAATAATAATTTAGAATTCTAATCTTAAAATAATAAAAAATCTGATATATTCAGCACATAACTTCCCTTATATAATACTATGAATTTACTTCTTTCACGATGAAAAAATTCTGTATAAGACCCACGACATAATGGTTTTCGTTAAAGTGTACATTTTGCGCCTCATTTCTAGATGACAACATGCAAAACTTTTTCAAAGTACAAAATTAACTTATATTTCACGCAACTCTAACTAGACAAAATATCTTCTCTCATAAATTAAACGAACTAAATCCATGAGAATGACGTTAACAAATTTGTCGAATAACATTGCATATGAAAAGTGAACATATTTCGAGATAGCTAGTCTTTTCTTAATTTTATGTGATTTTTTATAATTTTTTTTACAAAAGTGCAATATCCAGAAAACGGTTCATGCTAGCGTTTTAAAATGTGTATCATTAGCTTTCTAATGAAAAATTACGTAAGAAATAATCATTTATGTAACATTATTGAAGATTCTAATTTTTTAATGATTTTTTCAAAATTTCATTCGAAAATTTTGGAGTCTGTCGAACATTTGATAACGTTTAAAATCAACAGTGTTTCAGTATTCACTGGTTGTAATATTTGTACCAAATTTTGTTCGAAACACTCCATTTGTTCATGCGATATAGCATTTATATTCTCAGGGACACACACACACACACACACACACACACACACACACACACACACAGACAGAGAGAGAGGAGGGGGGGGGGAGAGAGGGCATCACTTCAAAAACATTCGATTCGTGTTCAGTGATGCTTTGATACTTGTTTTTCCGTTGAAAACTCGAATTCAAATTTCCGTCCCCGTCACAGAACTTTGTCTATATACATTACACTGCGTATGTAACGTAAGTCATATTGTAATGCTTCCATATAAAAATTGGTGCATGTAAAATAGTATATCTTAAGGAGGCGATTAGAAAATTTTAAAATTCTCAACCAAAATTGAGAAATTAAATTAATTTGTGTAACCTATTTTAACATACATTTGTTGTAACATTAAAATCTTTACTAAATCGGTAATGTTAACCGTATTTTAAAGACATTTTGACGATATGTAATAATAAATGTGATGTTAAAAGAGATCATTATACCCAAATTCACTATCATTTATTTATTTGTTTTTGGAATTTCAAACGATTATAACTTTATTAGGAATTCGATTGGGGAATTCTTAAAATTTTTCAATCGATTAACTCATTAATGATCATTCGAACGAACTTTTATTTGTTCATTTATTTTTAACTTAGATTGAAAAATAATTGGAAATCGCAATTATGTAACTCAGGAAAAGACAATTATATACTTGAAATTTCATTAAAATAATATGATGTGGGCAGCACATTACTTTCCCTACACGATGGCTTTACTTCCAGTACAGCGAAACATTGGCGTACCAGATCCAGGACATTAAATTAACATCAATTAAATGAGAATTTGGTGACTTAAATCCGAACAGGATGACGTATTCATACCGATGGTCAAAACCTTCATCAAAATGCAACTAACATTTAATTAATATCCCATGAAATGAATGACTATTGGTGGTTTCTGTGGCGTCAAAATACAAAACTATTACAAAAGTATCTTCTCCTGTGAATGGAACTAACTTGATACACAAGGATGATGTTAAGAGATTCATTGCATAATATTGCATATGGGAAGTGGACATACTTAAAAATACTTATTAATATTTTAATTTTAAGTAATTTTTTGATAAATTTATTCGGAAAACATGCAATATATCTAGACCGGTTTATGTTAGCGTTCTGAAGTTTATATAATTCGTTTACTAATGAAAAATTACGTAAGAAATGATTATTTATGCAAACGTGTGGAAAGTCTTTATATTTAAATGATTTTTTTCATAAATGCAAAAACGTGCAATATATCGAGAACGGTTCATACTAGCACGCTAACATTTGTATCCTTCGCTTTCTAATGAAAAGTAATCGTAAAAATGATTATTTATTTATCATTATGAAAAGTAGTGATTATGCAATGATTTTTTCAAAACTTCATTCGAAAATTTGAATTTCTTTTGAACATTCGATCACGTTTCAAATCAATTGAATTATAGTATTCACTCATTGTAATGATCGTATCAAGTTATTTTCGAAGCATTGAATCCGTTCTTGATATATCTCCTCAACAGACTGACGCATACACTAATATATGCACACACAGACACTAACGTATAATCACACACGCACACAAGCATACTTTCACACACTAACATACATACTAACATGCACACATATATACATCCTAACATTCACTCACACACTAACATACGTTCACACACACACTAATATACATTCACACACAAATATACATTCATACACACTAACGTACATACGCATACATACACACACTAGCATACACACACTAACATACATATACACACAAACTAACATACCCACACAGCCATCACCTCAAAAACGCTCGATTCGAGTTCAGGAATGCTTAAAACGTGCTCTTCCGAATGAAAGTTCGACTCCAGCACAATGCATTTCTCATACATTATACTATGTATGAAAAGTAATAATTACATCCCCCTTTAAAAATTCCCAGAATTCCCATTGTAGTATGACTGATATGATATACTATATGGCACATATCACAGAGGCCATACACAACAAGACTTGTACAACTAAAATGCAATCCGAAGTCACGGTCTTTTATCTTTGCAAAAAGTCAGATACTAACCATAAAAATAATTTCGTTATTGCAATTCTTTTTCGTTAATTAGGATGATAGTTGATAAGACAAACATCTGTCAACAAAAGATAAAAATAAAGCAAAATGTGTTCCACATATGTTGCATTCTAATTTGCTTTTATGCATTCAATATATTTAGAACGTAGTATTATTGATACATCTGCTGCCAAACTACTGTTTCAATTTCCTTAACGAAATAGATAAACACCGTTGCGTAAGAAAGAATGTGTAACATAGAACTTTTAGTAATTTAAATTTATCATTGATATGTTAAAAATTTTCTTGCAGTTGTATTTCAAATAAATTAGGTTGGGGTTATTTTTATGAAAAATGTCTCAAATATTCTCCTAATTAAAAAATCAAAATTGGGATAATATTTGAGGGTGTTTACATAGTGTATACATAGTGGGAAATTTAAAATGTGAATTAAATATGCAATTTTATTCCAATATTTAAATCATTTGTAGAATAAAAAAAATGTGTTTTCTGTTGAATAAAAAAATTTCTATGATATCTAAATTAAGAAATATCAGTTCTCAACAGCACAATATTCTACACAATTAAAAACTTTCATCCACTTTCAATTTTCTAGTCCTATTCTAAATCTAACCGAAAATTTAAAAGTTGTAAATGTGTAATCACAAGAATAACCACATTTAAATATAACTGCAGTTATTTCAGTACCGATGAAATTAGGTGCATTTTAGTAATGCTATTTTCTTTTACATCGTGTGAATATTCTGAAAGATTCTTTTCAGTTTATAACTGTTATCACTAATTTCCGTCTCAGTGCACTATATTGCCGACAACTTATGATTATCTTCATTTCTTGGCTGCTGATGATCTTTAAAGGTAAAGATAAGAACCACATTCTAGACAGATTTCTTGTATTTCCAGCCTGAATAGATAAGTATCACTTGGCAGGAAATACAGATGCAATATTAAGGAAAACAAACTTTATTTTGAAAAATTAGCAATTCAAAGTGTTTGTTTTGAAACGCAGTTTCAGGAAACTCATCCAGGAAATACTTCTGCATACGCATCAATACTTTAGTTATTTCGTTTTGTAGAACTTTTCAAATACTCCAGTGACAAACTTCCCGAAAAGGCAATGGACTTTAACCTAAGGCATCAGATTTTAATGGGGGGCAGTTTTATTGGAAGGCAGATTTTAATATGAAATATATTTTAATATGCGACATATTTTAATATGCAGCAGATTTTAATATGCGACAGATTTTAATGGGCAGCATATTTCAATGGGAGGCAGATTTCAACAGTGGCAAATTTAAATGAAGAATTAATTTAAATGAAGCACTAATGTGACAAATTAGTTTAGATATGTTTTATATAAGTTTAGATATGTTTTTGTGGGATTCTTAAAGTGTAACAAATACTCATTGTCTAGAAGTGACAAATAATGTAGTATTTGATATGTGAAATCGGCAAACAATTAAGCACATGGTTTGGTAAATACGTTACTACAAGGCAAAAATCAATTTTAATAAGTTAATATTATTATCTGGGACGTCTGATATAAGGTATGTGAGCCACAAAGTCATAAACCGTCTCCCAATGCTCCAGAAATTTGAGGAGCCTGAGTATGTATAACATATTAGAGACATACGAGAGAAACGTCCGTCACAGTAGAAGAAAAATGATTCAGCGGGAAAGTTAAATGTCCAAAACGCACGCGCTTTTTATGAAAGAGGGCACAGGGTCTGTTTACATTCAGGAGCAAAAGAAAAGGAGGAGAGAGATCATCCCTTACCCGCAGATCCAGGAGTGCCTCCTGCGTGGCTGTTGCGGTAGGAGCAAGAGATGGCGTTGCATGCGATAAGTTGCCGGTCGTGACGTCAAGGGTACACCGTCCGGACCAAAAAAGCAGGTGCCGTTTACCAGCCCAAAGAGTACGGCCACGCTCCAGAGGTAGAAAAGAGTTGTCCCGCCGCTCCGCTAGATCATCGGAGAAGTACGATAAAAGCCGGAAACACGCTCCGTGCGCGCCGAGTCCTTGGATCGCCCCGCAATCAATACCTGCTGCTGTGGCAGCGGGCGTCACGTGGTCACCCACACGGGGAAACTTTCGGAGGGCGGTGGATTTGAATCGAGTGATGGGGATGAGGAGAGATCTGTCCTCATCTTCGGTGGTTCCGACTTTTACGATGGCTATTTATTTCGGAAATTGAAGAATTCAAAGATACATAGATTGTACCTGTTTTCAAGAGCAATAATATATTTACAAAAAAATTTTTGGCCGCCATCAGAAATAAAAAGAACGAAGGGAAAGGGTCAAAGTGTTCAATTAACTATTTTTATTTGCTCCTTGCTTTTGTGTAAAAGCGTCTCTCTCACTACCCTGCCCGCTTCTTCTCTCTCTCTGTCTTAACACTTTCCCTCTATCCCCCTCTTCCTATTTACTATCACCCCTCTCGTCTCACTCCCTCTCTCTCTTATCACTTCTCTATCCTCTATTCCTCTCATCTCTCTCCTCTCTCTCTGCTCACTTCTCCTATCTTTCTCACCTTTGTTCTTTTGTACTTCTATTTTATTTCCTTCTCTCTTGTTCTTATTCTGGTCTTACTCTTCTCTCTCTTCTCTCTTCTGACTCTCTCTTCTCTATCTTCTCTCTCTCTTCTCTATCTTCTCTCTCTCTTCTCTATCTTCGCTCTCTTCTCTCTATCATCTCTCTCTTCTCACGTCTCTCTATCTTCTCTCTATCTTCTCTTTCTCTTCTTTCTTCTCTCTCGCTTCTCTTTCTTTTCTCAACCTTCTCATTTTCTCTCTCCTCTTTTCTTCTCTCTCGATTCTCTCTCTCTATTTCTCTTCTCTTTCTTTTCTCTCTCGCTTCTCTCTCTATTTCTCTTCTCTTTCTTTTCTCTCTCGCTTCTCTCTCTCTCTCTCTCTATTTCTCTTCTCTTTCTTTTCTCAAACTTCTCATTTTCTTTCTCTCCTCTTTTCTTCTTTCTCTTCTCTTTCACATATCTCTCTCCTGCCCCCCCCCCCCTTCCACTTGCCTTCTTGCTCAAGTTTCATCCCCAAAACAGAAGTCCTACTTATTTATAAATACTATTATATACTTACTATTATATAGCTATTATATACCTACTTATTATATAAATAAAGAATATTACTATAAACATAAATAATATAGAAAAATAATTTATTGCAATGATTTTTCTATATAGAGTATTATACATATAGTTTCAGGTCAATATGTTTAATCTACCAACGCATTAAATGGTAATACATCATATTCTTATCTGCTCTTGACTTCATGAAATTTCACGAATTATTTGACAAATATTAGTAAAATATGTAGCTTCAAATTAATGTTACTATAATTTCAACTGCAGCGCAAAACTAAATTGCATCAGTAGCAAACATTAAGAAGCATTTATTCAAGTAAAGCAACAACGAACAATCAATAAATCTTTAACAAATATATGAAGTGAAATAAATTGGAAAGCCTGAGACAAGGAAGTAGATTAAGTAAGTTCTGAGTCTAATGGAATTTTCATTAAACATTATTTGAATTGATAGACATATTGCAATTTATACCAATGACTAAAATGGCAAAGTTAAAGAACTCGATATAAAACAGGCGAATAATCTAGGCTGCCAATGTTAGCTAGAAGTCAACCCAGCTTATTCATTTTCATAGATGCACGAAAGATTGTAAGATACAAAAAGAATATGTGGCCATTCTGGTAAATACTTTATTTATGCGATCATAAAAAACATTTTTGTTACAATGACGTTTCTTCATTAAATATGTATTTTCATTATATTTTAAGCATATTTAATTATATGTGAAAATATTTTCATCTGAAAACTGAAACAATGTGACTCGGGCATTAATTTTGTTTTCCATTAATTTCAATCAAACCAGTAAAAAAATAAGTTGCGACGTTTTCGAGTATAAGAAGTCGTGTTAGACAGATAAAATTATATAGTTTATTTCTCGTTGGTCCACGGGTAGATGTAAAAAATATATCAGAACATTTCCTGTACTCAGCCATTGCTTGAAAATGTGTCGTCAAAATTGATCGGGTATTTATTGAAATATTAAGTTTAGAAACGAATTAACGAATTTTCATTTAAGAATTTAAGAGATAGAGAGAGAGATAAGAGAAGAGATTTAAGATATAGCTTAAAAGTGTCTATTCGAATTTTCTCTTTCATATATCAGATTTTCGATTTTTCCTTTTTATATATCAGATTTTCGAATATTCGCTTTCATATCAGATTTTCGAATTTCCCTTTTATGTATCAGATTTTCGAATTTCCTTCTTATATATCAGATTTTTGAATTTTCCCTTTCATATATATCAAATTTTCGAATATTTTCTCTAATATATAAAATTTTTAAATTTTGCCTTTTATATATAAGATTTTTAAATTTTCCCTTTTTATTTCAAATTTTCCCTCTAATATATAATATTTTCGAATTTTCCCTTTTATACTATATCGAATTTTTCCTCAAATATGTTAGGTTTTCAAATTTTCCTTTTTATATATCAAATTTTCGAATTTTTACTTTTATATATCAGATTTCTGAATGTTTCCTTCCATATATCAAATTTCCGAATTTTCCCTCTAATTTTTGAATTTTCCCTTTTGCATATCAAATTTTCGAATTTTCCCCTCTAATATTTAAATTTTCCCTATCATATGTATCAAATATTTGGAGCAAAGAGGGCTTAACTCCCTCTTTGAGTCACCTTTTAGATGTTTGAAAGAGCCTCACTTTAAAACTGCTAAATATTAATATAATTTTAATTTTCATCAATTTGTCGTAATCAAAAAATCAAATTTAACTTTCATCAATTACTTTAAAATCAAATTTAAAATCAAAATTTGATTTTAAATGTAATAAATTGTTTTTACAGGAAAATTCAAAATCATCCATGTCTTCGGGGATTAATAATCAGAAAAACAGCATCTTTATGTACTCTCTAGTGACCCCGGTCTTCATTGATAGACTGTTAAAAAAGCTCTTAAAAACACCTTCTTCAAATAAAGACTATTTTCAAAGTAAAAAATCTCATGTGGGCAGCACATGACTTTCCTTACATAATGCAGTGAATTTTATCCTTTTACAGTCAAAAAATAATTTATAAGATCCACGGTACTGTGTTTTTAACGTTGAACTGTACATTTGGAGATTTTCCGGACAACATGCAAAACTATTTCAAAGTACACAATTAATTTAAATTGTGGTACTTTGTAAAACTAAACTCTCTCTAAATAAACAATTATCAATATTGATAGCATCTTCAATAAGCGATATAGTCCGTATATTAAAATGTTTTAATAATTAATTCATCAATTAAGCGTCATTTGTATTAATTTAGCGTCATTTTTAAAAGTATTTTGGCGATACTTTACTAGATTATTCGCCAAGTTCGTCAAGTTGCATCAGCAAGCGTTACAAACAAGCGGAGCAAAAAGCGTTTCTTATATACTAGAAGGTATGCCCGTCATATGACGGAACTCAGAATTTGCTAAACATTACTTCCCATTTGGCGTTATTTTTATCAATTTGGCGGCATTTTCGTCACTTAGGAAACATTTCAAATAGTCGCCAAGTCGGCAACGCCCCGCAAAATTTCTCGCCAAGCGTTATGGAAGGCCGGACAGAGAAATGGGTTATTCTTATTGTCTACTCTTATGTTCTTTCCAAGGTATTGAACTTTCATCAATTCGTCGTCATTTCATTGATTTAGCGTCGGTTTCATCAATCTGGCGAATTTTTATTAACTGGGTGACATTTTCGTCAATTTGGCAATATTTAAAAGTCAGCAAGTTGAAGATATTCCGAAAAATTCGTCACCAAAATTTTGGCAAACGTTACGGACGGAAAAATAGGTTATTATAATAGATACTTACATTCTTTACAAGATATTGAATTTTCGTCAATCAGTCGTTATTTTCAGTAATTTAACGGCATTTTCACCTATTTGGCGACATTTTCGTTAAATAAGTAACATTTAAAAAACTCGCCAAGTTCGCGACGTTCCGCCAAATTCGTCTCCAAAATCTTTCCAAGCGTTGTGGACTGAGAAATAAGTTATTCTTATAGTAGATAACTGAGTACTGGCTTTCAAATACAAAAGTATTATCCAAAGTATATTTTCCCATGAATGGAACGAGCTAGATCTACGAGAATGATGTCACCAAATTTTACATATGAAATTATTAATATGAAATTTTACATATAAAATTCTTAATATACAAATATTACATATGAAAAGTGAACATATTTCACAATAATTAATATTTCTTATTTTACGTGATTTTATGATACATTTATTTGGAAAATGTGCAATATCTCAAGAAAGGTTCATGCTAACGTTCTAAAATTTATATTAATCATTTTCTAATGAAAAATTACACAAGAAATGACTATTTACGTAACTTTATTAAAGGTTTTGATTTTTTGGTGATTTTCTTTAAATTTCACTCGAAAATTTTGTAGGGTTCTGAACATTCGATTACGTTTGAAGACAATAAGATTCTAGTATTTACGGATTGTAATTTTTGTACTAAATTTCGTTCGAATCGCTCCATTCGTTCTTGAGATATCGTCTCCACACACACACACAGACAGACAACCTTAAAAACGTTTGATTCGAGTTCTGGGATACTTAAAATGTGCTCTCCCGTCGAAAACTCGAATTCGAATTTTCGACCCCGTCACAATATATTCCTTATATATTATACTATGTATATAAGGAAAGTAATAAGTATTACCGTCTCTTTAATTCAACAAATTCATTCAACGACAGATAATATGCTGATTCGTTCCAATTTGCACACCACAAGAAATTTGCGTCCTAGTCCAATTATCCCTTTTATATATTAAATTTTCAATTTTCATTTTTATGTATTAACTCCGTACAAAATCGAAAATAATTTCAACCACAAGCCCGCTTTAAATTAAGCTCAAAGCAACAAAAACAACTTATTAAATCTGTTAAAACTTTTCGTTAAAATCTGTTAAAACTTCATTACAGAAGCATGAAAACTAGTATCT
The DNA here is from genome assembly GCA_951213105.1 of Amaurobius ferox. Taxonomy (NCBI): domain Eukaryota; kingdom Metazoa; phylum Arthropoda; class Arachnida; order Araneae; family Amaurobiidae; genus Amaurobius; species Amaurobius ferox. Next base: position 156,121,547 of record OX578133.1, on the reverse strand, counting down.
TAATCCTTGTTGTTCCGCACGCAGGTGTAGGAGGGAAAAATTTAGAGCAAACATTCCTTAGACTGAGTCTCACTGCCTGAAAAAGATTCATTGACATGGATTGTGCATTTCAGGTTATGTTTATCTTGAAAGTGAATTTTTGAATTTTCTCTTTTATATATTAAAGTGATAAAAAAACGAAAAAAATATTTAGCCTGATCCTAATTAAGCTTAAGAAACCAGTGAAAAGGTATATACGTCCGTTTTTGGTCACGACAAACAGACAGATAGAAACAGGTATTCTGTCCATGTCATTCCGCGTTTCACTTTAGTGTACTAGACTAGTAATATAGGGTACTAAACTAGGTTCACAACTAATAATTAAGTCTTTAAAAATTAAAGTTAAAACTTTTCTAAACAAGTTTTATTTTATTTAATAATGTATGGCGCTTAGTTTGGGATATAATCATATTAATCGAAAATAGGCTCATTTATGTTATACACAGCGGTCAATACTATAAGTATGTCAAGTTTCAGCCTTCTAGGTCTAGAAAAACTTTTCGATCCATCCCCTCATTTTATTCACTCCCGGGAAAGAAATTGATAGTCTGGTTCTGTTAGATTATGTCCCTTAGTCGATACTATAAATGTAGAAAGATGAGACAAGCTCAGCCCGAGCCCGAATCGGGGTCGAACTCTATGGTAGGAATTGCAATTTGTACTCGAGCGGGATCGGGCTCCAAACTATTTTTCTTATTTAATAGCCATATTTTTAATAGTTAATGATTAAAAAATGTTAATGAAAACTTAATTACATTTTATTTTATTGCATAGAAGATAATCACATTTTATTTTATTACTAAACAGTTACTGCTAACAAGTGCCTGAAATCTAATCTGAAGTCAAACACTTGGTAAATGGATTCTATCTTAAATCATTCTATGCTAGGAAGTGTTAATAAAAATTTAATCGCATTTTATTTTATTGCATAAAAGATAATCGCATTTTATTTTATTACTAAACAGTTACTGCTAACAAGTGCCTGAAATCTAATCTGAAGTCAAACACTTGGTAAATGGATTCTATCTTAAATCATTCTATGCTAGGAAGTTAAGTGTTAATAAAAATTTAATCGCATTTTATTTTATTGCATAAAAGATAATCGCATTTTATTTTATTGCATAAAAGATAATCGCATTTTATTTTATTGCATAAAAGATAATCGCATTTTATTTTATTACTAAACAGTTACTGCTAACAAGTGCCTGAAATCTAATCTGAAGTCAAACACTTGGTAAATGGATTCTATCTTAAATCATTCTATGCTAGGAAGTTAAGTGTTAATAAAAATTTAATCGCATTTTATTTTATTGCATAAAAGATAATCGCATTTTATTTTATTGCATAAAAGATAATCGCATTTTATTTTATTGCATAAAAGATAATCGCATTTTATTTTATTACTAAACAGTTACTGCTAACAAGTGCCTGAAATCTAATTTGAAGTCAAACAGTTGGTAAATGGATTCTATCTTAAATCATTCTATGCTAGGAAGTGTTGTATGGTAAAATGTGACATTGTTGTACATTATTAACCTCTCCAATAGGCATATTGATGAATAGGAATATCTAATATGTATAGAATAATAAAGGAATGGCAATATATCAAAAGAATGGGTTAAAGATTAAAGTATTTCATTTTATTGTCATAAATATTTCAATATCGTTTACACTATATCTGCCAAAATATTGAGTGGAGAGGAAAAAAAGCCAATATTAATTTTGCTACTATAAACAACCATATTGGTAAGCTATTATTTTAATGTCATTATATGGTTTTCATGAAACCCTATTTTTTTCTAGCTCCAATTTATGTTATTCCTAAGCTTTAGCTCTCAAAGTAATTGTTTATGCATTTTTTGGGCTTGATATCTAAACTTAATCGCCCATTTTCACGAATGGACATTTTTCAAAAATTAGTAACAATAAAGTGAGAAAGTTTAAAACATATTTCAGGCTCGGGCGGATTTTGACTATATTTTACGTTGAGCAGTTCGGGCTCGGGCAAGCTCGGACTCTCTAAATTGAGCCAGAACTCATCTCTGCTTTCTAAGTCATCGGGATCTTGGGAGGCCGGTGAGTTAGAAGTCACCTGTAAATTTTTCCTGTAAAGTTCCTGTAATGTTTTCAAAAACTTTACAGGAGGGTCTGTAAAGTCTTTAAAAATCCCTTTTCTCCTCTCTCAGGAGGGCAAGTCAAAAATCCGATTCTGTTAGGTTTTATCCCGTCGTTGATACTATCAGAATGCTTGAAGATTCAGCTTCTGACGAGGGCCTGTTTAGAGTCTGAAAGGACTTCTTGAAAATACCCATTTACTCGGTCTCCGATGAGGAAATCTAAAATCCGACTCCGTTATATACTGTCCCGGTGTTGAAGCCATAAGTGTGCAAAAATTCAGTCTTTTAGATTACCGGAAAGCTCCTGTAGGGTCATCTCTGCTACATTTCTAGAATGTTTTGTCTTTACAAAACATGCTAGAAATTTTTGTGCAGATATTCCCAGTACTCACTCATTGCCTAGAAAAGAAAACTGGTATCTTAAAAATCATCAAAACCATAGTTAACGACGAATTTCACTCAAAAGCATGCATCTAATTGAATTTTTCCTTTTCGTGCATCACATGAATGGAAATAATCTCTCTGCAAACTGTACAGGAAAGCAGTAACCTTTTCAGAGAAAAGGGCAGAATGTATATCGATTTGTCAGTAAATTTACAGCATTTGCCTTGTCAAAATATGATGAGTGATCCTCAGAGTGAGAAATTTAAAGCGATAGTAGCTATAAATTTTTCCGGAGAACTCACATTCTTGTAAAAATAAAAATATAAACGGCGCTTCTTTAGAAAAGTAGAAATAAGAGCTCATATCACCTTAAGCTAATGGTTCCAGGAAATCTTGTTCATGCTCAGGAATATTGGAAAGACACTAAATTGAGCTTTTTCACTTCTAAATTGAGAATTAAGAAAACACGAATATAGAGCTGTTGGGAAGTCCTTAAGCACCCCAATAACATTGTAAGGAAAGGTCCAGGCGTATACATGTTAGAGATCTTCACGGAACAAAATTTCAGACTTTCATCTGGCCTAATAGTAGTAGTACCCGGCCCGACCCTAAAGAAATACTCATATGTAAAACTCGAGCGCAGCCACAAGAACACTGAGACTCGGCCCGAAAAGATTTTTATTCAAATGTGTTAAAATCGTGAATTTTTTAAATTATTATAAAAAGAAATAAAGTATAAGTTGGTTTTTAAAAACATTTATCTTTACATTACAGAAAACAACACAATTTTTCATGTAATCTTAAAATTTATTCAAATATTTTTTAAACATTAAATACGTTCAGCACGGCATGACTCCAACCAGCCCGATCTTTTAAAAACTAAATCTGAACCTGGCTCGAAACCGTGTTAGAAAAAATTAAGCATGACCCTGCCATCGGATGCAGGGGGTCTAAGCCCATAGGCTCAGTCCGAGCCCATGTAGACAACTAATACGCGTTAAGTATAGTTATAGTAAACTAGAAATCAGAAGAAATAAAATAATCGCTATCAATCCGTCAATAAATTTACACCTTTTACCTTGTCAAAATATGATAAATGATCTTTAAATATTTAGATATAGTATCTGAATCGAGTGCTTCAAACTGATTGCACGACAAAATATCTCTTGAACGATTAGTCGTAAACTCATGGCAGTGCTTCAAACAAGATAGACTTTCAGAATACGACACGTTAGGTCACGTGACACGTTTAAGTTAAACAGTGCAAATTTTAACTTTTATTTAAAGATCTTTTGAAAAAAAATTCTGCTCTTTAATATGCGAAATTAGCAGTAAAAGTCCTGTCAACATTATAGGACTTAAGCCACTTTCACCCAATCAAAAGTCACGGCGGAAACATCAAAAGTCACGGCGGATTCCAGGGATCGTACAAAAATTGAATTTTTATGGAATTGCATTTGAAAACTTACATACATGTGTATCCTTAGCAAAAATTTTATACAGTCTATAATTACCTGTCGAAATTTTTAATTATTCATATCTCTGGTAATTTTATCTGCATGACAATTAAACTTTTTGTATGTGACTAAGTGGGCTATCGAAAATATTTTTATAATTGAAAATGTTTTTCTAAGAGGCCCGTATAAATAGTTATTATTTTGTACTTTTTTACTCAAAAGTGTCACATGACCAAAATTTACATATGACGATAGTCTACTTTAATTGAAGTATTTCATAAATTGGACCTATGGATCCACGACCAATCGTTCAAGAGATATTTGGTGGAGCAATCTTTTTAAAACACCCTGTATATTTCCTTGAGCAGGCTTATTTCTATTCAAATCTGAAAGACGCTTTACGATAAAAGCAAAAATGAAATATCATATCGCTTGGGGTTTAATGGCTCTAGAAAATCTCTTTCATGTTCAGGAACATTGAAATAATGCGAAAAGGAACACTTTCGTCACTTTCTTAAATTAAGAATAGTGGAAAAGCGAATGAAACGGCCCATAAACAAAATTTTGCAATAACAAAGAAACAGTTTAAGTAACAAAGAATGGTTAAGAACGTAAAATCTTTCTTCCGAAAATTAAAATGTATCTTTACTGTATTGTTTATTACTTTCCAGTAGTTTATGAATTGGTTCACTTTCTCATTGTTATTTTTCTCCTTATGGTGTAACTAATTTGCAGGCGTAGTTTATTTTAAAATACGATAGGTATACAATTTCCATTCCACAGTCATATCCTAACACTTGGTGAACCTCAATAGCATCTTACATAATAAAGGAAGATGTGTGTGTGTGTCTGTCTGTCTGTCTGTCTGTCAAGATGTGTGTGCAATCTTTAGTGCGAAATCTAAACGTCGTACGTTGGTAAACAAGTACTTCTCGACGTACATAGGTGCATATCGGTGTTATTTTTATAGTTTCGAATTAGTTTTTCAGTTTTCTTACGTTCTAGAACGATATTGAGCTATATTCACACAAATCGATTCCTTGGTGACCTGGAATATTATCAGAGTTTCAATCTTGACACCATCGGAAAGACCGAAAAATTATCTTTCAAAAGACTTTTGAACGGAGCCTATATGATGAATAGACAAATTTTAATGACTTTTCAAAAAGTATATACCTTTTGTGCGTTTTAAACCTCTCCGATTTTTATATTACGACATACTGAAATTGATGTGCCACCAAACGTTCATTTTTTTCAGCAGCTCCTTAATATATCGCAGACTACTCCAGAAAAATATAATTTCATAAACCCATCCTTTGATTAATTATAAATTTTTAAACCAAAGATGCCCTAAATTTTTGTAGTCTTCGTAGTGGGTCTACACTGATTTGCGGACTCCTTTACTTTTGACTACTAATGCCATTTATTGGCGTTAAGTGCATTTTCTCGAGGTTTTCTAACTTGTCCTATTATTTTCAATTTGGTATTACATTATCATTATGAGTATTGTGCAAAAATTTGACTGAAATTGTATGAAAATTCGTTGAGATAGCAAAAAATTTCGGGTTTAAAGGAACTTTTTTACAATTTCACATATTTCCATTTTAACACTTTACAACAAAGTTGAAAAGTGTTTATGACTTTGTTCAATCTGTCTGTCTATCTGCCTGTCTGTCCGTTAGCACGATAACTGCCGTAAAAATGACTTAATGAAATTTTAGTATGTTGTTCAGACGGTCTGTAGGACCTATGGAAATATAAATGAATAATATCATCCAATTAGTTTTGGATTGAACCCGGGTTGAAAAAATGAAATACATTGAACCCTATGGGACCTAATTTTTCAAGCATTTTTTAAGCTGCTTTAAAATTCACAAATTGCTTCGAAAATTTTAGGTAATATTCAAATTGTTCCATGAAATATATAAAAAAAAATTCAGCGAAATATATTTTGTAGTTTTTTAAATAAAAATTAAAATAATAATAACACCTCGTATATGAAGCGATCACGTGACCATGATATGAAAAGATCACGTGACCCACTTCAAAATGATATATCTCATCCATCTTGTCTCAAAATCGTGATTTTTAAAGTTCCTTTCAATTCATATTGAGTGTTGTATCCGTCTTAAAACCACTTTATTTTTGCTTAAATTCTGTACATCTACATACTGAAACAACGCAATTACAATATACTTGAGTTTAAATGCTCATCCAAATTTGATTATTTCTGCAACGAAGCCTATTTTCACCTATGTAAAATGTAAACAGCAAAATATGTAGAATGAGTTGGCTTAGAATTCCTGTATTTTTTTAACACAAAATCATTTAGTTCATGGAGTCTGCATAGCTGATATGAATGAAATAAATACTCATTGATTTTACAAAGAGAAGGACGATTTTTTTCGATGAAGTTTTACGCATATAATTTAATTACTTGTAGCTCCATGGTCTTAAGTTTTAAATAAAATAAATTATTATGGTATTGTGATGAATGACATGAATGGGAAATTATTTATGAATGAAATGATGCTTTTGTAGAGAGAGCCAGGCGTGTTATTTTTTCTATGACGTCATTTAAATGAATTTCAGTTGTTTTCGATGAAGTTTTCAAATATAATAAATTATCGTAGTATTATGATAATTCTAAAATTATTTCCGAGGAATGTATCCCATTTTAGAGATGTTTAAACCAGGCAATTTATATTTCAATGCCGTCATTTGAATGAAGTTCATTTTTTTCGATGAAGGTTTAAGTTTTCAAATATAATAAATTAATGTAGTATTGTGATAAGTTTTGAAATATTACCGAGGAATGGGTTGCATTTTAGACATGTTTAAATAAAATTGCAATGAAGTTGGAAAGTGTTTCATAATCAATGCTTTAAGCATGATTGATCTGTCTTGTTATATGTGGCCAGAATGATTCCGCGGGTGTATTTTAACGTGAATGTAGGATCAAAAGCACTAAGTAATAACAATGAAGATATTTATCTTTATTTAAAACACTTGGAATACTATAAAGCAGATTTTTAAGAAAGAGTTATAAATGTATACCCCAGTTTCTTAGTTCTGTGGCATTAATAGCTGCCTGAAAAGTTTTCTAATCCCTTTTCTGCCAGTAACCATCCGGAAATTTGTCTAGGAAAAATGCGTGACATCAAAGGGGGGCGCAATTTGGGTTTTCTTCCTTTTTCTTTCAAGAAATCGTCTATTTGTCTTCAACAGAAAAATAACTGTTCATTGCAGATAAAACCAGCTGTGAAGCCCATCAAATGGCTGTGTGTAGATATTTACTTTCATCCTCTCAATTTCCTGAGTTGATTGCTTAATAATACTCATAAATTGTCTTTATGAATTACTAACTATTCACTGCCTCAAATTTTCTTTAAATACCTGAAAACGTTACAACAAAAAGTTATAAGGGGGAAGGGGGGTATATGGTGGCAAGTTCTGTGTACACTTTATTTTCAACAGAACAGTTAATAATTTTTATACTTTTTTACACTTATTTCATACGGTGGCGGGTTGCATTGCGTCTCTCACTACTACAAAAGACATCCCCGATTATTCCTTCGGGTTCAGAGAATTCTTCTGGTTGAAAGGTCATAATACGGGTCTACGATGCTCTAGGTTCCGAGTTTAAACCTATCCCCCACCATCGGGGATCTGTGGCTCGCACACAGTCATACAAATAGTCAGAAAAACCGAAAGTGACATCTCAAAAAACGAAAGTGTTAATCCTTAGTAGACCTCCAGAACTGAAACTTTAAATCCTTAGTGAGCCCCCCCCCCCCTCATGCCCTCATAAAGTATCTACTGAATCTATATCAGCCATTATCTAAGCTCTATCTGTAGCCAATCGTGATAAATGAATGTTTCAATGAAAATTTTTGAACCGAAAATGTAAAAGTAACTGGTAGTGGGAATCCTTAATGGGCCCCTATCCTCTTCCAGAATTTGAGGATGAATCCATATCAGTCATCATCTAAGTTCCATCTATGACATTCTGGCAGATAGATATCTCAAAGAAGACATTTCAGTAAACATTATAGTATTGTAAAATGTTTGCCTTCAATAATTCGTTCACGTTCAAGTGGTGACATTTCCTCAAATATTTTAATAACCTTTCAGGAAAATACCCGACAATATCATGCTACCATAGTAGGAAGGGTTTTATTAGTTTAGTGAAGCAAACACATACGTGGAAAGTTTGTTTATCTAATGCATTTTGCTTGATTTTATTGTATTTATGATGTTTTCCTTTTCCTTGTAGAAAATGTAAAAATTGCTAGGATCATCGCTGAAAAGCAAAAAGGAAAACTCACATCCCCGCAAGATTAATGGTTCGAGGAAATCTCATTTATGTCCAGGAATATTAAAATGATGCAGAAACAAACTCTTTCAGCACATTATTAGACTGGGAATTGCGGAAGAGTAAATATAGCAACCTAGAAAGAAAATTTTAGAGAGAATGAAAAAAAACAGTTTAAGTAATCTTTATTTCCTGAAATAAGAGACCAGGATTGTTATTGCGCACTTTTCTAATTCTTTCTAGAATTCGCGTATTGTTCTTTTTTTTCATTATATTTATGCTGTTCAATACATGCATCTATATAACTTATTATTAAGAAATATATTTTATATATATATATATATATATATATATATATATATATATATATATATATATATATATAAGCAATAGCAGTTGTGAAGCTCGTGGGATAAATTATTTTAAATTAAGATAACTTATTCTTTAGAAATATATATATATATATAAAATACCAGTTGTGAAGCTCGTGAAATAAATTTAAAATAAAGAAAACTTATTCTAAGAAATATATATATGAAATACCAGTTGTGAAGCTCGCGAAATAAATTAATTAAAATAACTTATTCTTAGAAATATATATATATATATATGAAATACTAGTTGTGAAGCTCGTGAAATAAATTTTAAATTAAGATAACTTATTATTAAGAAATATATATATATATATATATATATATATATATATATATATATATATATAAAATACCAGTTGTGAAGCTATTAAGAAGTTATTAAGAAATATATATATATATATATATAAAATACCAGTTGTGAAGCTCGTGAAATAAATTTAAAAAAGATAACTTATTCTTAAGAAATATATATGTATATGAAGTACGAGTTGTAACGCTCGTGAAATAAATTTAAAATAAAGATAACTTATTCTTAAGAAATGTATATGGATATGAAGTACTAGTTGTAACGCTCGTGAAATAAATTTAAAATAAAGATAACTTATTCTTAAGAAATATATATATGAAATACCAGTTGTGAAGCTCGCGAAATAAATTAATTAAAATAACTTATTCTTAGAAATATATATATATATATATATATATATATATATATATATATATATATATATATATATATATATATGAAATACTAGTTGTGAAGCTCGTGAAATAAATTTTAAGTTAAGATAACTTATTCTTAAGAAATATATATATATATGAAATACCAGTTGTGAAACGTATGCAGTAAATTTAAAATGAAGATAATTTATCCTTAAGAAATATATATATGAAATACCAGTTGTAAAACTCTTGATATAAATTTAAAATTAAGATAACTTATTCTTAAGAAATATATATGTATATGAAATACTAGTTGTGGAGCTCATGAAATAAATTTAAAATTTAGATAACTTATTCTTATCAAATATATATGTATATGAAATACTAGTTGTGAAGCTCTTGAAATAAATTTAAAATAAAGATAACTTATTCTTAAGAAATACATATATGAAACACCAGTTGTGAAGCTCGTGGAATAAATTTAAAATTAAGATTACTTATTCTTAAGAAATATATAAATAAAATACAAGTTGTGAAGCTCGTGAAATAAATTTAAAATTAAGATAATAAGACACTGATGATAAATTTACTTTTACTTCCAAAATTTTACCACTTGTAATTGTAGTTGCTATTGTTATTATTAAATTGAAAATAAGGTATAATTAATTCATATAACTTTTCTTAATATAGGAGAATATTAAGTGTCTGTTCTAAAGCCCATCACAAAAGGGTAAAATAAATATATTGATTAGAGAAAAACTTAAGTAAACGTTTAGTTCTGCTCAATTATGTCACATTCACAACTAATTTCAAAGAAAATGAAATTGATGCTATAGAAATTAAAATTTTCTAGCTTTCGATAAATTTCAAAATACACTGTTAAAAATCTTCTGTTAAAAATCCGTATTATAGAAAATATGTATATAACTACAGCATACCGTAAAAAATTTATGTGTAATCGATTTCGAAGAAAAAATAGCCTCCTTATTTCTGAAAAACAAACAACGCAGCCTCACTTATTCAGGAAACTTCGGCATCTGCCGAAGTTGCTTGAAAAAGTGAGGTTATTGAATAAGTCATGTCAGTGGATTCCAAAAATTCAAAATCAAAATTAAATTTATAGTTTTCACATCTGCCTAATATATTAAACTATAGGTTAATTATTTGGAAAGGCGAACCTGTAACTATGACAGCCATCAAATTATTGTACTTGGAGTTATCAAATGTGCGTATAAATAAGTAAAAACATGTCAGAATGTTATTAACATCTTGTAAATTGAAACTGAGTAATTTTGGTAGTTCATAAGTCCAAATAAAATGTCATATTCATACTGGTGTGCAAAATACACATCAAAATGCTATTAATATTCATTTTAAATCTAGTAAAGTAACTGACTATTGACGAATTATTCGGCTTCAAAATAGGGAGCTATTACAAGAAAAGTGTCTTCTGACGTGAAGGAAATGAGCTAGATCAACGAGAAAGGTGTTAGTAAATTTATCACATAATATTGCATTTGGAAAGTAAACTTATTTAACGATATACTACTGTTTTTATTATATGTAAAATTTTTGACAATTTTTTTACTAATACAGATAACATCTCGATAATGGTTCATGCCGGAGTTTTAAGATGAACACCATTTGTTTTCTAATGATAAATTATGTATGAAATGATTATTTAACATTACTGATTTTTTTTTTTTTTCTAAAATTCATTCGACAATACTGGGGGCTTTTAAAAGTTTGGTCGCATTTAAAATCAGTAGGGCTCCATGATTCATTGATTATAATAAGCGCATCAAATTTAAAGATATCGAGTCCATATACTCAATGAAGCACACATACATGCACACACATACATGGGCACACTCATGCATTCAGGATTTCTAGAAAAATCCTTAAGCACCCCAATACCTTCTTGAGGAAAGATGCATGAATGTACACGTTAAGTCTATGTATCATAAAGTTACCCAGTCGAATCGAATAAAAGTCATTGCAGTGCCCCTATTGGAGAATTTTTAGAAAAATGACGAACTTGGCAGTAACGTGAGATAAACGCAAAAAGGCCGATTTTCAAGCTTTAGAGCATTGTCTAATTAGTTAGAACAGTAACGAACAGAACGCGTATACGGAAGTCGATAAATAACTGTTAAAATGTTGTATCATAAGGACTTCTAACACGGTGGCACTTGCAATGCCTGTCAAAGTACTCGGTCATATTCTTTTTGGAATTGAAATGTTAATTGTTGCTGAAGGAAGGTATTTTGAGCAAGTTGTACATTAGATTTCTGTTCATGTAAGTGTTGGTCATTGTATCATTTCTGAATATGATAACCATTCATCACTAACCATATTGTATCAGATAAAAGTAGCAGTTATCTTGTCCATTCCTACTCATTACAATACTCTACTACTGAAGTGACTTTTTTTCATCTATTTCGCTTTATTGCAGCTTTATATTCCACTTTATAGCCCTTATCCTAACTTTTAATATTAAATTCGCCACTAGAGGCGCTGAAATCACTGTTATTTGATCGAACATGGTCAGTTTACTATAGATAGACCTAATATGTACACTCAAGAGGCTTCCCTTACTCAGTTATTAGGGTGCTTAAATACTTTCCTAAGAACCCTTTATACACACACATGCACACATCACTTTAAAAGCGTTCGTTTAAAACGTGTAAATTTTTCTGATGCTTAAAACAAACGCTTAAAAAGTATACATCCTTCGAAAGCTCGAATAAGAATTTTTAATTTTTTATGCTATGAAATATAGTATAGAGAAAATATTATTTAATCGAAAATTTTCGAATTCGAGATTTTGATGCGTTTCGGGACCTCTTGGAACACGTTTTGACTATTTTTGGTGAGATGTCCGTCTGTCTGTGGTCGATTACTTGTGCACACGATAGCTGCCACAAATATTAATGGATTTTAACGAAACTTTTTATCTGGCTTTGTTATCGATAAGTCTAGAACTAGGTAGACATTTTTTTAAATTCGAGCAAAAACTTCGAAATTTATTGGAAATTTTATATTTTTTTAACATGGCAGCATAGAACGGAATTTGACATAATCATGCATAAAAGGTGTTATTTATGGTCCAATAATCTCGAGACTTTATAGTTTCAATCATAGCTGTGAAAAATAGCAGCAATACAATGTTTATCTTCGTGACGTCATTAACCTCCTCGGGGAGGGGGGCAAGTTACCCTATTTGGACTACATTTTCAAATATGGTATCAATCGAAAGATTTTTTTTTCAAGTCCTTTAAAGTGAAGGGTAACGCGCTATAATTGTAATCATTTGGACGAACAATACCAATTTTTCAAAAATTATCTTGTAAAATTAGAAAAAATAATAACTAAAAATAAAAAACAAGCTACTTAAAACTGGATTATGGTACGCGAAATTCGAGTTGGGCCACACGCCAGTTAATTTAACCTTGCCACAATCAGGGCTAGCTGTTAATTCGGGGCTCCATATTGTTATGGCGTGTTAAAAACATACAAAATATCAACATATAACAAACTTTGGACGCTCAGGATCATAAGAAGCCCTTTTGTAGAAAAAACTTTACTAAAATTTTACTTCAAAGTAATATATGGGTACTATTTAAAATTATTAACATATTTTATAATTTAAAGTAATAACTAATTTTACCAGTTTTAAATTAATCAAAAAATTATTTACGCTTAAATTTTTTATCACGTGCAAAATTGAGGGGCCCCTTAAAATTTGTAGGCCCAGGGCCGCGGTCCCGGAAGACCGTGCTTTCATCAGCTCTAGCCGCAATGCTTTCCTCTATACTGTAAAGAGAATAAAAACTGCAAGGCTCATATCTTAAAACTCATATCTCCGTGATCTTCGTAGCGCAGCGAAATGCCATTCATGTTCCAGGGATATTAAATTATTCGAAATGAACACTTTCATCACTTTATTAGATTGAGAATGGCGGAAAAGCAAATACAACTACCCATAAATAAGATTTCAGAATGGAAGAGAAATAATTCAGCAAGAAGAAGTTTAAATAATTGTTCATTCGGGAAAATTGGAAAGCATCTGTATTGATGTGCTTTTTTCGTGTTTTCAGTTACTCATATATTGTTTTTCTTTTCATTACAGTTATTTTGTTCGCTGAAAAACGTAACTGAACAATTTATTCAAATGACTACTTGTGTATTTAATGTTAGAAATGCATAAAACAGTAGCTATGAAGTCCGTCTAAAGAAAAGCAAAATAAACTTCAAAGCAAGAAAATTGTTCGCCCGTACTTATAATGACATAATTATTTACATTTTAAAGAAATTTAAAATTGTGCCTTTTAAAAGGAAATTTCTCGATACTTCGATTATACAGAGTTCCGAAGTAAGTCCTTTAAAATCACCCCAATAACTTTGTAAGAAAAAGTCCATAAATGTATCCATTAGGTATAATAGGTCTCTCAGACCAGTATATAGGAATCCTAACGCCCCTGGACACAAATACGTTTCACCACATAGAAAATCGTATACATATTTTTTCTTATGTCGCTAACTTCTTACGCTTATCTAAAAATAATACAGGACACCTCTGCCTCTTACTTTAAGTGTGTGTGTGGGGGGGGGGGGGGGCTTATAGAATTTTTTCCAAAGGGGACGAACTCAACAATAAGACGTGGACTAGTTTAATATTCGTACAACATGGACTAGTTTAATATCCGTCTTTGTGACCTTAAACGTCCAAGTGCCCCCCTTGCCCTGGCCTATCGACGCCCATGTATATGTGTGTGTGTTAAAAGTTAAGATGAGAGGAAATAACCATAATTCTGTGTTTCCCCACCCACCCACGTGGCGACGAAATTTTACACTCGGGATAGAGATCAACTGGCTATATCATCTTCGTTTTTACTTTCCCTGCAATACATGGCAATGTATAAGGAAAGTATTGGAATCATGCTGATAATCGCAACTCGAGTTTTCGACGGATCTTCACGTTTTGGGACCTCTAGAACACGAAAAAACTATTTTTAGCGCGACGTCTGTATGTGAATCTGTCTGCCTGTGTGTTTCTCTGTGTCTGTCTGTGTGTCTGTGTGTTTCTCTGTATCTGTCTGTGTATCTGTTTGTATGTATGTATTCACTCTAACCTAAAACCTAATGGACCAAATTTCATAAAATTTGGTAAGTGTGTGTGACCCTGGTGCTGATTAGTTTATGGTACGATTCGAGATAAAAGAACCCTCTTTTTTATACGAAATGGCCCTGAAAAATTGCCCATATCCACTCTAGCAGAAAAACTAATGGTTAACATTTTTCAAAATTTCGTATATAAGTAGTCACTTGTGGGTTACCCTAGTGCTGATGACATTTTGCTACGATTCGGAAAAAAATCCCCTGCCTTTTCTTGCAAAATGGCCCGTAAAAATCATCAAAATCTAAGATAAAAGCATGCTCATATATATCAATCAATTAAATGCTTGTTTTCTACGTAGTTTATAATAATGAAAAGAATAAAACCAACCCCATTACACTAGGACTAGCCGTTCTCGAGATATTTTGGTTTGTTCACGTTTTCGCTAAGCCACCTTTGAAAACAGGTCCAGTTACCAAATGAGAATGAAAATTGAATTAAAAGGGCACATTCAGTGTAATTTAAAATAACTATGGCTGTTATTTTGTGCAATTAAACTCAATTTTAGGAATTACTGAAGAAATAAAAAGTATGTGAATATGAGTCTTCAAGGAAAGTCATGTGCTGCTCACATCAGATTTTTTTTTTTTAACCAAAAAAGAAAAAGAAAAGTTTCCAAAAATTTGCTGCCCCTTAAAAACTGCCACCCTGGTCAGCTGGCTAATTTGCACCGCTCTAAATATAACGATACAAACTCAAGGTAAGACGTACAATATCTATTTATGTCCACATATATGACCTCGAATAAGCAAGAGAGGAAGTGCCCCTCTTGCCATCCTCTATGGGCACCCATGGCGTTACATGTTGTATTTTTATCACTCTCTCAGTCATGACTATTTGCTGAGTTCTAGAAGAATAATATAATGGTTTAATTTAAGAAATAATTGATATATCTCTTTAATTCCGTTTCCTTTCCATCCCCTCTCTTATCCCCTATACTTTTTGTTCTAATTTTTATATTCTCCATCATTGAATTGACTCAAAGTTAGTATAAGACTGGAAAGAAAGAACTACGTGCAAGCTGCATAGGAACGCTTTGACCTTGACAGAAGAAAGAAAACAACCTCTATCGATATGTCAAAAATTTACAACTTTTGTCTTGTCAACATATGAGTTATCTTCAGTGCAAGAAATTCAAAATGATTTGTCAATAATAGTAGCTATAAATTTTCCTCGGTAACTTATATTGCTACAGAAATGAAATATAAACAGCGCATCTTTGAAAAAGCAAAAATGGAAACAAAACATATGATTCTAGGAAGTCCCATACAAGAAATAAGGCAATTATGTGAAATAACTTTTACCTTCATTTTTCCTTTCCCTACAATACATAAATAGTATATATGTAAGAATTAACAATTTCTATTCTCGACTTCTTATTTTCAAACAGTGTCTTTCCCGGAGAAAGAAGAGTCTAAATTTAAATAATAGTCACGTAGATTGAGGACTGTAGGTGGAGCTGGCAACCAGGTTATAAAAAGGCGAAGTGCGAAGCACGGGATGAATATGGGTTCGAAATGATATGAGTTGGTACGACGTAGAACGTGACGTGTGTGGATGCCGACAATGGTAGAAAAGGTGGGCCATGTATATACTGATTTATTGTGTGTAAATTGCGTTAAAGGAATTATTTTTATTATTTCTAAAGTTTAAGAATAAACTCGTTGTTTTTATAAAAAAAAAAGATGCCTGCGTGTTCATTCCGACACCTTTACATATGTAGAAGGTATGTGACGGAGTCGAAAATCTGATCCAAGGATTTCGATGGATCTACACGTTTTGAGCATGCCTGAATACGAATCAACCAGTTTTTCAATTATGTTTGTATATGTGTGTGTTTGTCTCTCTCTTAGTCCATGGAAGCGATATATCTCTAACAAATTTAACTTATTGAATGAAGTTTGGCGCGATTATTTCAATCGATAAACGTCAGAGGTTGTTCGATCTTCAGGATTGTTCTCAATTTTTTAAATTTCATTTTCAAAAATTCAAAAAAATTATAATAAATAAATTATGCTAAACATTGTTACAAAATAATCATTTTATATACATTTTTTCATTTCAAAGTAAATGGAATCATTTACAGAATGTTAAATCATGCCGTTCACGAGATAGTGTACATTTTTAAAAATGGAAGTTTATGAAATCATTTTTGAAACAAGAAAAACAAACTCCAAAATATTAATGATAAATATACTCACAAAATTATAAAATGTGTATATTCACAATTATATATGTATATCACAATTATAAAATAAATTATAAATTCATGTAACCAGAAATAAATGTACATCACTGTTTAGGAGCTTTCACAACCGTTCTCAAGATAGTGAAAATATTACTTTCCCGGAACACTATATCTCTTAAAAAATATGTTAAAGTTTAATTCGTCCAACTTACTCTCAGTTTTCTAAATTAAATATTAACCTAAAAAAGAATGAATGTCTGAATTATTAGCATTCTAATCCAAATATCATTATTATTAAAGCTGCAATGGAAATAAAATAGTTGTTACAGATAAATCTGTATATGATAAAAAAAATTGTTAACTTACTCCCGATAAGGGGTTCATATCAATCTGTCATACAAAGATCCCAACAATAGTGAACTAATTAAATATGAAATGTTTTCAAATCTTCTAAGATTATTCTTGTTAACTGTAAGGATTATCTTATTCCTTCAATTTGCCAATTGTGCAAGATTTCATGCTCTACCTAAAGTTCATAAAGTTGGTGTTCCCGTTCTGCCCATTGTTTCAAATTTGGCACAACTTCCCATCCTTCGGCTAGATTCCTTCTTTCTTGTTTTCTCCCTTGTTTTGTAATAATGTCTATTCTAATAAAGCACTTACAATTTTATACAACTTTCTGCTTATGGGGAGGTATTCTTAATGTAAATAAATTCCCCATATCTTAGTAAGTTAATCAGGATGTGGAAATCTTAATTTTAAAGCTTACAAAATAATTCCAAATATGGACTGGGACTAACTCAAAAATTAGTCTCGACTTTTGATCTAAGTTATCAATTAAGACATCCCGCTTAACCTACCGTATATTATCAATCACACATTGTGTGCATAACCAGAAATTCTGGTTCTATCATGAGAAGATTCAATTAAATTCAATCATGCCTTGAAATAACTCACAACTTTTATTTTAAAAGAAAACATTTATTTAATTGTTAGTAAATTTCTTGAGTAAATATTTCATTTATCATTCATATTTATTATTCATTCTTTTTCATTAAATCAAAATACTTTTTTTAAGTATATTTATATATATATATCTATATCCAAAATTTTAATATCATCACTTCAACAATCATTATGGTATTTTTTTTAACATTAAATTCAATATGCATTAACATGTAAATCACTACTCTTTTATAGTCATCATTAACTAATCCTTTCTTAAAATATTCAATATTACACTTTTATAATTCATATTTACACAATACACATATTATATAATAAGTCTTCCTAAAATTCTTTTGTGGAGGTGGGGTCAATAAAAATAAACTCCATTAAAGTCTCAAACTAAAGTATTAAGAATTTTAAATTTCGTACTCTTCTTATCATATTAATATTTTAAATATTTCTTAACCAAATAATGAGTTTCAAAAATACATAACTTACATAGAGCAGCCATGCACTCAAATCTCTTTCACTACCAGTATATTTGCATTTACCTGCTATAAGAGCTCTCCAAATCAATCGCCAATATATAGATCAGCACTGAGTCACCTTTGTTGCAATAGACTATTGTTTGCTCGGTCTTCAGATGTCCTTCTAGTTTTTCACATATCTAAGGTTCGAATCGAGATAGTTTTTAATAGCCTTCGAGGTTATGTCAGGAAAAGTTAATTTCTTACGTGCATCAGTTGTTGATAATGTAGACATCTTCTGCAAAACAGATCTAGGAATATTCACTTCATTTCTATCCCTAATAGCTCGATATTCTGCGCAGTCTTATTATCATCAGTCATCAGGATCTTCTTATTTATTGGCTCTTATTGCATTCTATCAGAAGCTCACAAATCAAATATGCATATGGTTTGTAAATCTCTGGAGCTTTTGAAAAATTCCATGGTTCATAAATCTCTGGAGCGTTTGAAAAATGCATAATGTTCAGATCTTTAGTTATCTGGAGCGTTTGATAAATGCATAGTCTTCAGGTATATCTGTAACGTTCAAAAGGCAAACAGAGCCCCTGCATGAGCTTCCTCTTTGCTCAGCGTTTCGGATCCAAGTAAAGGCTAAAGGCAACATTTAAAAATAATTCAGCATGGCCACGCCAAAGAATATACATGCCACGCCATCCTAACGCTCGTCTGCCTTTGATTATAGTCCCTAGTACATGTCCTGTACCATAGCCTTGCCCACTAATACAGGAGTGAAAAGGCTCCATCTTCTGCGTTGTAACATTGCGCCTTTTCACCTGCATGGTCACGTGGTAAAATCCGTTTTCCGGGAGTCTTGTATCTCTCCATACTGCTGTAGAAAAAAAGTAAATTTAAAGTTATCCTGAGTACCTGCAGTTTCGTCTACAGGGGCACAGAAATAAGTGACGGCATGAACAAATGATTGTATTTCCATTTAAGAGAAATGTTACACTTTTTAAATAGATTAAGGACAGGCAATTGATATTTAACTACCAACTCATAAATTATAATCTGCAATCTGTGTATCTACGCCTCTGTAACAGCACACACTATGTGATTAGTAATTTCGTTCCACATCTTCAGTGAAAATTTCCTGAAATTTTTGCTGGCATAATTAATTCTAGATTTTCCAACGTACTCTCCATATAGCGTCATATTAAAAAAATCTAGTGGCTTGATGCTGGCCACTCCTCTGCAGATATGAAATCTAGACAATTTTATTTACATCAGATTTGTACGCGTTTTGGTTGTGCGCCGATGCCGAATCTTTCTGAAAGTGAACGTATCATTCAAGAACAACTTTTTGTCTTGTTTATTCATATTATCCCTCATATGATTTTCTACATAATATTTCTGATGGATTTTGACTCCTTTTTTATGAAGAAAAGAGGTAGTACGTCTATTTTTCTAATACCCCCCCCCCCACACACACACACACACACGCATACATACATCATTACAAGAAGAGGTTTCTGTAACCTTTGAATAGCCTTTTGTTGAAGGAATACCCTTAATTGATTTCGAGTAAATCCTATCATTTTGTTTGATATGATATGCTTGTAGAAAAAGTAGTTTTTATCTGAATAAAAAATATTATGGGCAGCATGTCTCTTCAGTAGCTGTTTGCACTTTCTTAGTCTTTCTTTTATGTTTTTCTCAGTTATAATATTGACCACAGGACATAACCTAACGGAGTTGGATTTTTGATTTTCACCCTAAGTGCATGAGAACGCGCGTTTTTCGAAAAGCTTTCTCTGGCCCTCCCAAAGTCCGAAATTATAAATGTGGAGCGATTCAGTTTTCTGCCTCTTCCCCTCGGGACAGAATATCAAATATGATATCTACGGACAGAACATGATAAAACAAGATTTTCTATTCCAAACCCCTCGGAAAGCGGGAAATGGGGGGTTGAAAAAATTGGTCTTGCCTTCCAGAACTCCCCCCTCCCCCGTGACAAAGAATACTAAATATTTCACTTGTAGTATCAACTACGAAACAAAACAGAACATTTCTCTTTGGAGCACGAAAAAATTTGGGATTTGAAATTTGGTATTCGTTTCCCGCTTATAATATCGTTGCCAACTTATAATACGTCCCCCACTTATAATATAACGTCCCCCACTTATAAATTAACGTCCCCCACTTATAATATAGTTGCCAACTTATAATACTGTCCTCCACTTATAATATCATTGCCACTTATAATACCGTCCCCCACTTATAATATCGTTGCCAACTTATATATCGTCCCCCACTTATAATATCGTTGCCTACTTATAATACCGTCTCCCGCTTATAATATTGTCTCCCACTTACAATATCGTCTAAGAGGCAAAACCTAATGAAGTCAGATTTTCGACTCCCCTTAGGGAATGGAGAAAATAGTGAAGTTTTGAAAAGATTTTCAGACTTTCCTGAAGCCCCATTTTGACTTAGAAAGCTGATTCCTTGCACACTTATAGTATCGACCACAGGAATAACTTGGACGCAGTTCGACCAGGTGTTTCAAGTTCTCGCACGAGGGTCTAGATAAAAGGGGGGAGGCAAAATGTCTTTTATGAAAATCAAAAACCCACGGTGACCTGAAAGGCTAAAATTTATTTCAGTTACAGTATCGACCACGGCACAGACAGATCCTACCAGAGTCTGCTTTCAACAGTAAGCACCATATATTATCAAACAAAATAACACTTATCAAAAAAGCTGCAATTTTATTTTAAGGGTGTTAATCCATCTTTCTTTAACAGGCTTAAATACTATTACAATAAATTAGAAAGCATTTTTTGATTATATCAATCTGCAATTTGTTTGTGTACTTTTTGAAAGCTTCAGTACTGTTCACATTTGCATTATTCAAAGCGTAATTACAACCTATAAAGAGCTTTTATACTGCCAGCTTAGCTAAGGAATTTAATTATGTGGCAATTAAGATTTCTATTATAAGGTTAAATGTGAATCTTCGGAAAAGTGTAGAACTTTCTCAAAGATTTGAAAATAGTTTCTAAATTGGAATTTACCTTCCAAATTTCTTTTTATGTCTTATACAAAAAATATTTTATGTCTTATACATAATCTTTTTATGTCTTATACATAAAATCTTACAAAATCTTTTTACAAAATCTTTTTATGTCTTATACATAAAATATTATACAAAATAATATTTTTATCTCAGGATGGATGATATTGCAGGAGTTATAAAAACTCTTTTAATAAAAGCTGCAGAAAACATTGTTTTGAAAATATGTGTATTCTTCTAATAATAATTTACGAGGTCACTTCAAATTTTATATATTAAATTTTAACCACAAATTATTTTGAATTTTATTTAATTATACGTATAACCTTTTATAATAATTCTTGATGAAATAAATTAACGAAAAAATAAATACACTGACAAAAAGACTTTGCCTGATTTATCGTGACAAAAAAGAAACTTTTTGCTTTTGAAACCGATTGACATTTTTATAAGCAGGTAAAACTGAGGATAAGAATATAAAACGATAAGAATATACAGCTGAAAATTTTATCCATTTAAAAAAAATATTTATTGGTTTCAATCAGATTTTTTTACCAAAAAATTTTATTTAAAGCATTTATTTCTCAGGACCTACTATAGATAAAACTTAGATAATGATTATTTATATGGATTCAGTATCAAATTTCAAACGAAGTAAAATGGTTCACTAAAGATTTCCCCTTCCGATTCTTTTCTCATTTTCGATTCAAAAAAATTTTGCCTTGAAACATCTATTTTACAAGATTTGCTATAAATAGAATTTAGGTGCTAACTGATATGGATTCAGCATTGAATTCTGGAGGAGGTAAAGTAGTTTTTTAAAAATTTACTCCTCCAGTTTCTTTTCCGCTTCAAAAAAATTTCTTAAAACGTCTATTTCTCAAGATTGACTAAAGATCTTGACTAAAGACTTTTATCGTCTAAACGAAATAAAAATTACCTTGAAGTCGAAATTTTAATAGATTTTTGACTTTAAATATTTGTTACTTTTAAACTAATTCAATTAAAATAAAACTCGATGAAATCTGTCCTATCAGAAGTGCAACTAACTTTATACCGAATTTCGCGGCTGTCCGAAACTTTGATTTTCAGCTACAGATGAAATAGACGGACAGATAGACATATTCTTTTATTATTTAAGATTTTAAAAAATTCTCACCTAAACTGTACCTATGACTGGGTGAAAATATAATTAGATATTTTATAATTATTCGTTCAAACTTTCAATCATATATCTTATTCAAAGAAAAGTGCTTAAATGTCTTTTGAAAGAAATACAGCTTTGCATCCATTTCATTGTAGCCTCATCTTGAGGTAGACTATTAAAGTTCGTAATTTGCATCAAAAAATACTTCTGCATAAATTGGAAGTATGCCATTTATTTCAATGGGGTAAATCTCTTTTGCCTCTCGTAAAAATCGCATTTTTCGAGAGCTTTCTAAAGCAATGAAATTCGGACTCAAAGTAGATTGCATTTAATTTCGATGCAAATCTAATTACAGTCATTTCCGAGACAAAAACAGTGGTGATTTAAGAGTTTAAAAATTAATTTTTAGCCTGCGTAAGGCTTACAACACTGTGTATATACTGATATTCTGTTGTTGTTTTCCACGGTAACTGTATTCCAGTCAAAATAATCTGAATCGAAAGTCATCGAAAAAAATGTCTAAGGAAAGTATATTATTTTGGTTATTGGTGGCAAAACTTTTGCCATACTACTATTTTTACTATAAGACTTTTCTTGAAACATCTATTTCTCAGCATCTGCTATATAGATAATGATGAATGATATAGATCCAGCATCAAATTATGGAGGAGGTAAGAAGAGTCACTAAACATTTCCACGACCGGTTCTTTTCCATTTTCGGTTCAAAATTTTCATTTTACTTGAAACATCTATTTCTCAAGATAGAGCGTAGTTAATAATGATATGAATTTAGAAAGTAAAGTGGTTTACTTAAGTATTTCCATTTCCAGTTTTTTTCCACTTCCGACTCAAACAAATTTCTTGAAACATCTATTTCTCAAGATTGGTTATAGATAGAAGTTAGATGATAACTGATATAAATTCATCATCAAATTCCAGAGGAGACTGAGTAGTTTATTAAAGATTTCCACTTCTGTTTCTTTATCCACTTACAGTTCAAAAAATATTTTGAAACATCTATTTCTCAAGATTGGTTATAGTTAGGGCTTAAATGATGACTTGTGTGATTTCAGAATCAAATTCCAGAGGAGATAGAGTGGTTCACTAAAGATTTTTTTCTTCGCTTTTTTCCCTTCTGGCTCGAAAAATTTCCATGAATCAGTTTTTACTCAAGATTGTCTATAGATAGAGCTTAGATGATGACTGGAGTGGATTCGGCCCCGAATTCTGGTACGGTAGGTGACTCAATGTAGATTTTTGGATCCTTGCAGCATATATTTATCTGTATTGGCTGTAGATAGAACTTAGTTGTTGACAGATATGAATTCAGCATCGAGTTCGGAGGCTTTAGAGGCTCAATAAAGATTTCCACTTCCCGTTCTGAACATGTCACATCCGGTATTTCCGAAAATTCGCATGACTGAACGGAATTAATATGTAAATGTGAATAAAACTGTTTAATAGTTTCCTCAAAAATGAAGTATGCACATCATCTGCCATCATATGAAGGCTTCTTCATAAATTTCTTGTTTATTATTGTATGTTGTTTCCAGCAGTATACCCGTTTTTCGTATGGAATATACATCATAAAGATATTTATAAATTACATATCAATTACAATCATTTGCAAATACCTACAGTATTCTAAATGACACTGTTATTCAAAACATTCTATTCAAATATTTAAATTAATGCCCCTAAAAAGAAGTTTAAGAATATGTGTTCTAGCTATACAAAATTACCTTCCCAGATATATCTGAAGAATAAAACACCCTAGTCCCGTTTATAAACAAACAAAATATCCGAAATTGAATCAGTGCATGTCAAAATGAATTCCCTAAAATTGTTTGGGGAGATATACCAAGTTATACCCGTACTACTTATATTCTCGTTATTATATATTAGTAGACTATTACCCGTACTACCATTTTTATTCTGTTTCAAAAATTGCTAAGCTCAACATATGAGTTTGAGAAACATTTGTCAAAATAAAGCACATGACGTAATAAATTGAAAATATCAATAATCCCCATAATCTTTAAACCTGAAGACAGTAACTGATATAATTCAGTCAAAAATGCAATTTTGATAAAATTTAATTATATACTAACAGTATACCCGTTTTTTTCGCACGGAATATACGTTATAAAGAAACATAAAATTCACAAATTAATATAGTATTCTAAATGACATTGCGATTCAAAATATTCTATAAAAATATTTAAATTAATGCTCCTAAAAAGAAGTATAAGATTCTATGTTCTCGCTATACAAAATCTTCACAGGCAGATCTGAAGAACTGAACATGCTGGTTCCGTTTGTAAACAAATTTACAAAAAATAGGAAATTGAATCAGTATATGTCAAAATGAAAGCGCTAAAATTATATGGGAAGATACTCGACTACTATGATACTATGTACCCGTACTATATACCCGTACTATATACCCGTACTATATACCCGTACTATATACCCGTGCTACTTACTTCTACTATATACCCGTAGTATATACCCGTACTATATACCCGTACTACATACCCGTGCTACTTACTTCTACTATATACCCGTACTATATACCCGTACAAATAATGTTGTAGATTAGAAGATATGTCCGAGTGTTAGTAGAAGATTACCCGTATTACAATATGAGTCTCAAAAATCTTCGCAAAAATAAAACAGATGACGTAATAAATTAAAAATATCAATAATCCCCGTAACCATACCAAAAGGCCGTACTTGATTCCAATATATGCCAATATATGTCAAAATATATGCCAATATATCTGCACTACTTATATTCTCGTAGATTAGATGATATACCCCTGCATTCCTCATACAACGTACAATATATGTGTTTTAACAATTTTTGCCGCAATAAAACAATGGCATAATAACTTGAAAATATCCATAATCTCTGAATCAATAATCACCAAAAATATCAATAACAATAATTTTCAAACCTGAAGACCGTAATTTATATTATCCTGTCAAAATTGCATTGGCAATGAAATTTATTTTATATGCATATCTTCATTATTGAAATCGGAAACGATTTAATAAGAATCGTCTGCCGCATAAACACATTGGATTTAAATAAGTTGCTAAGCGACATGATATCATTTGCTTCAAATAAATTGGTGGAAAAAAATATTGTCTGAATAATGCTATCTCTATAGAAGGTTTGGCGAAATTTTCGTCAATTTAGCGACATTTTAAAAAATCGCCAAATTTATCGCCAAGTGGAACTGTAGAACTGACAATCCCACTTGCCGACAAATTGACGAAACATCATCACAATACTATTCCCTAACAAAACACAATTGATTTCATTTATTTAGCGTAATTTTATCAATTTCAGGATATTTTTATGGATTTACAAACATTTTTATCAATTTGGTGACATTTTAAAAATTCGCTAAATGTGTTACTAAGTAGGACGATTGGACTGACATAAATGCTAACGAAACACCATTTCAGTATCCTCTTCTAACAAAACAAAGTAAATTTCATTGATTTGCGCAGTTTTTATCAATATGGCGACATTTCCGTCAATTTGGCAATGTTTAAGAAAAGCTGCCAAGTTAGCGATATCTCGGCAAATTCGTAGCTCTGAATTTGCAGATTTGAATAAAGCATCCTGATCCCGTTTGTATATACTAAATGAAAACACTATAATTGTATTGGAAGACATTCCCCTACTACTCTTTTTCTGTTTCAACAATCAGCTGAGTGAATTTATTGGCCAAACGCAATATATGAGTTTATTAGCTGAACACAATATATAAGCTTGAAAACTTTTTGCCAAAATAAATAAAAGTGGTGTACGCAGTCCGCAATTAATCTAATTAAAAGAAAAATCAAATCGTCCATTTATAAGATATATTTTTATATCCATTTATTTATTATTTAAATCGTAAAAATAGTAATAAAAATTAACAAACACATTTGATTTAATTGCGTTGCTGAGAAACATGATATAAGAAAGGATCTTTCTCATAAAATGCTGATAATGAAATAACCATTTTGATTTCTTAGTACTTTTCCTTGCTGAGTAAGAGCCTATGAAAAATAAACAATAGTGATAGAGTTTCCATTTCAATTCATGTTTCAAACCTACGATTTTCAACAGTGACTAATAAGCACAATAAACTCCAACCAAACTCAGAGATATAATTTTCTTCAAATAAGTTGGCGAAAAAAATATCGTTTGCATAATGCTATCCCTTGATTTGATTTGATTGTTTCCATTTCAATTTTTGTTTCAAATCTGCGATTTTCAAAAGTTACTAATAAGAGTAATAAACTCCAACGAAACTCAGAGATATAATTTTCTTCAAGTAAATTGGAGTAATAAATATCTTCTGCATAATACTATATGGAAGATTTAATTGTTCGTTTTAAATCAATATCTCGACAACCCCTAGTCTTAGAACCTCGAAACATGGACTAAATTTTAAGTGGGGCTATTTCAAGGTTACCTACAAAATTTCATCAAATTCGGTTCGGCCGTTCTCCCATGATGATGAGACAAACATACAGACATACAGACAGACAGAAAGACAGATTTTCAATTTCATTTATAAAGACTAGCAGAATACCCGATCTACGTACAGAGTATATAATATAAAGAAACTTAAAATTCACAATCATGTGCAAAAATTCCTATAGTATAATAAATAACATTTTCAATCAAAATATTCTGTTAAAATTTTTAATTTAATGCTACTAAAACGAAGTTTAAGAATCTCTGTTCTAACTATACAAAATTATTTTCATGGGCAGATTTGAAGAATAAAACATCCTGAACTCCTTTTGTAAGCAAATTTACAAAAAATATGGAATTGAATCCATATATGTAAAATAAAAGCGTTAAAATTGCATGGGATCCGTATTACTTATATACGCGAATATTAGAAGATATAACCTGTATTAGTAGATTATATGTATAAATTAAAATTATCAATAAACCAGCAATCTTTAAACCTGAAGGCAGTAATTGATTACAATATATGCCAAAATGAAAGTGCTAAAATTATAAGGAAAGATATACCCGTACTACTTATAATATCGTAGATTAGAAAATATGTCTGAGTGTTAGTAGAAGATTACCCGTATGTCAATATGAGTCTCAAAAATATTTGCCAAAATAAACTAGATGAAGTAATAAATTGAAAATATCAATAATCCCCGTAATCTTCATACCACAAGGCTGTACTTGATTCCAATATATGCCAATGTATGTCAAAATATATGCCAATGTATGTCAAAATATATGCCAATATACTTGTACTACTTATATTTTCGTAGATTAAAAGAAATACCCGTACATTTCTAGAATATTACTCGTACAACTTTCAATATATGAGTTTGAGCAATTTTTGACTCAATAAAACAATGGCCTAATAACTTGAAAGTATCAATAATCTCTGAATCCATAATTCCCGAAAATATCAATAATAATAATGTTTAAACCTGAATACAGTAATTGATAATATCCAGTCAAATATACAATGGCAATGAAATTTATTTTATATGCATATCTTTATTATTCACTTCGGAAAAGATTTAATAAATATCGTCTACCAATTGTTGGAAAAGATATTGTCTGAATAATGCTATCTCTATTGAAGGTTTGCGACATTTTAAAACATTGCCAAATTTTGCGCCAAGTGTACTATCCCCTAACAAAACACGATAAATTTCATTTATTTAGCGCAACTTTCTCAATTTCAAAATATTTTTATGATATGAATTTAGTGACATTTTAAATATTCGCTAAATGTGTTACTAAATAGGATGGTTGGACTGATAGACAAATGCTAATGAAACTTCATTTCAGTACCCTTTTCTAACAAAATAAAATAAATTTCATTGATTTGCGTCATTTTCATCAATTTGGCGACATTTCCGTCAATTTGGCAACGTTTAAAAAAAGTTGGCAAGTTAGCGATATCCCGCCAAATTCGTGGCTCTTAATTTGCAGATTTGAATAAAAATATCAATAATAATAATACTGATCCCGTTTGTATATACTAAATGAAAATACTAAAATTGTATTAGAAGATATACCCGTTTTACTATTTTCTGTTTCAACAATCGGCTAAATGAATGTTTTGGCTAAAGACAATATATGAGTTTATTAACTAAACACAATATATAAGCTTAAAAACTCTTTCCCAAAATAAATGAAAGTGATGTACTCTGTCCGCAATTAATATAATTAAAAGAAATATCAAACCGTTCATTTATAAGATATATTTTATATCCATTTATTTATTATTCAAATCGAGAATATAATAATAATCATTAACAAACACATTTAATTTAATTGCGTTGCCGAGCAACGTAATAAACGATAGATTCTTCCTCATAAAGTGCTAATAATTAAATAACAATTTTAATTTTTTAATACTTTTCATTGTTGAGTAAAAGCTTGTGAAAAATAAACCATGCTGATAGATTTTCCATTTAAATTCATGTTTCAAACACTCATGTATTCAAACAATTCATGTTTTTGGAAAGTTACTAATTAATGCAAAAATCTCCCACCAAACTCAGAGATAAAGCTCTGATTCACTTTCACGTTTTAAACAAACGATTTTCAACCTTTTCGTTTGGAGGAACCAGGGAGTTAGAGAGTAGAACGCCTAGGAAAAAGTTTCGTTTTTCATTAATATCTCAACAACCCCTGATCTTAGAAACTCAAAACTTGGACTACATTTAAGTAGGGATATTTTAAAGCTACCCACAAAATTTCATTAAATTCGGTTCAGCCGTTCTTCCGTGATAATGCGACAAATGAAAGTTTTATTTTTCACTAATATCTCAAGAAACACTGGTCGTGGAAAGTTGGAACATGAGCTAAATTTTGAGTAAGGCTATTTCAAAGCTACCCAAAAAATTTCACCAAATTCGGTTCAGCTTTTCTCCCATGATTATGGGACAAACAAATAGACTGACAGACAAATTTTCAATTTTATTTATATAGATTACATTAATCGGAATTTTCTTTTCAAATATATAAGGGAATACAATTGTATTGGTAAGTCAATGGTTTTACAGAGATTAGTGGTCGATTTTGATCTAAGATGATATTTATTGACAATATCATCTCTACAGTATGAACTAGCCCCGCAGTAACTTTTTAGCATTACCCTACAGGTACCCTTGAATGTGAATTAATTCTACTGTAATCCTGAACTATGAACTAAACCTACAGAAACCCTATAGTATGAACTAACCCTACATTAAGTATAAATCTGGCCATTACAGCCTTGTGATTCCTGGGGCCATTGCAGCCTTGTGATTCCTGGGGCCATTGCAGCCTTGTGATTCCTGGGGCCATTACAGCCTTGTGATTCCTGGGGCCATTGCAGCCTTGTGATTCCTGGGGCCATTGCAGCCTTGGTCTTCCTGAAATTTTATACCAAATGCTGGGTAAGACTGAATTTGTCTGTCTCCATAGCGGCTATCAAAAGTGTGGCACATAGCAGGTTTTCTTGTTACTGTTGCAAACACCAGCTATTCCGTGGTGTAGAGTGCATAAAACGAACGAAACCGGTCCATAGATGTTGTTTCATGCAACGAGAGCGTGATCTTCATCCTATAGGTTAAATATAATAGATGACTGATATCTGAATACCACCAAATGGAAATTTTGACGAGTTACGACGAACAATATACTATTCTGTATAAAACAAAAATAAGGCAGAGGGATAAGAAGTTCCTACAGATCAGACGGTGCACTCTAAATATAGAAGAAAAATTACTCAGTAGCTCAATGGATAGCGTCAGTGATATGGTTGCCTGATTCCCCTCTGAGACACAAGTCCTTACTAATTCCATTTCATCCTGAGTTTTTCCATTTCATTTTAATACAAAAAAGTACCATTTAAAACCCAATGAAAAGCTCATTAATGAGATTTCAGTCTTTTGTGCCCAAACTGCTATCCAAATCATTTAATTCGAAGAAAAGCCCTTAATCGCCTTTTCATAGAATGATGGCTGGCTTCCGTTTCATTGTATCCCAATCTCACGTTAAACAATTAAAGTTCGTAATTTGCATTAAAAAATACTTTCCCATAAATTGGAAGGATGCCATTTATATCAATGAGGAAAATCTAATTCGCCTCTTGTGTAAGTGATATTTTTCAAAAACTTTTTTCATGAAATGACATTTAATTTCAAAGAGGATTGCTTTTGAATTCGATGAAAGTCTAATTGCATGTTTATCTGCATTATTTATTTTTTTGTTATTTGATGAAAATGTAATTGCGTAATTAACATTTAAATTTCTTTAGTTCAATTCAGTTTTATATATATGTATTTATTTGTA
The DNA here is from genome assembly GCA_951213105.1 of Amaurobius ferox. NCBI lineage: Eukaryota > Metazoa > Arthropoda > Arachnida > Araneae > Amaurobiidae > Amaurobius > Amaurobius ferox. The sequence goes on along the minus strand of OX578133.1, from coordinate 156,090,861 downwards.
ATAGTTTGTGAACGTAAAAATGCGGGGAAGAGGCAGCCTTTAACTACTCGTATATAAATAAAATTGAAAATCTGTCTGTGAGTGTGTGGGAAGCGATAAGGGGAATTGTATCATTATCACAAGCGAACGGCTGCGTCGAATTTCATAAAATTTTGTTGGTAGTCGTGAAATAGCTCTACTTAAAATTTAGTCACTGTTTCGAGTTTCTAGGACCAGAGGTAGTCGAGATGTCAATATAAAAAGAAACACAATTAAACCTTCCATAGAGAAGGCATTATGCAGACGATATTTTTTCCGCCAATTTATTTGAAGAAAATTATATCATGTCTCTTAGCAATGAATTTAAATCCAATGTGTTTATGCGACAGACTTATTTTATTAAATCTTTTCCGATTTAACTAATAAAGAAATGTATATAAAATAAATTTTATCCAAATTGCATTTTGGACTGGATTATATCCATTACTGCCTTCATGTTTAAAGAATACGGGGATTATTGATATTTTCAATATATTACTTCATCTGCTTTATTTTGACAATAATTTTTTAAACTCATATATTGAGTTTAGCAATTTTTGAAACAAACTATAAATGATAGTAGGGGTACTCTCCTACTAATACACGGGTAGATCTTCTAATCTACGAAAGTATAAGTAGTACGGGTATGTCTTCCCATACAGTTTTAGGGAATTCATTTTGACATATACTGATTCAATTTCATATATTTTGTAAATTTGTTTACAAACGAGACCAGGATGTTTTATTCTTCAGATCTGTCTGTGAAGATAATTTTGTTTGGCTATAACACCGATTCTTAAGCTTCATTTTAGGAGCATTAATTTAAATATTTTAATAGAATGTTTTGAATAAAAATGTCATTTAGAGTACTATAGAAATTTACAACATGATTGTGAATTTTAAATTTCTTTATAACTTATATTCCTTACGAGAACTGGTATACTATTAATATATAATTGCATTTGAAAATCTGTCTGTGGGTATTTGTATTTGTCTCATCACCAAGTGAGAACGTCTGCATTTCATGAAATTTTGTGAGTAGTCCTGGAATAGTCCCACTTAATTTAGTCCACCTTTCCAGATCCTAGGACCAAGTTTATCGATATATTAATGAAAAACTCACAATTAAACCTTCCATAGAAATATCATTATGCAGACGTTATTTTTTCCGCCATTTTATTTGAAAAAAACATTATATGTCTCTTAGCAGCGGGATGAACTCCAATGTGTTTGTACAGCAGACGATTTTTATTAAATCTTTTAGGATTAAAATTGTGGCGAACTGGACTCTATTTTTAATGTTGATCGCCTTGAGCCAGCTCGATGGTTCTTTCCACTGTCATTCTTAAGCACACTTTCATAGAATCATACGAACACATATATTACACCTAAATGTTTACACGTGTACACAGATTAATACATAATAATACTCGGACTCCAGGAGTCCCATCATCCTTTCTGATGAGAGTCCAGAAAGCAAGTTGCTCATAGAATCATACGAACGCTATTTCCTCCCTCAGACGCTATTTTCCTCCCTGTCAGTTTCTGCCACCTGACCCCCGCAGTACAGACACTGTACCCGCGTTATCAAATTGCGGGGACAGCTGTACAGCCCTCAAAGAAGTGAGATGGCGGACCGAAAATAGCCTTTTTCCCAGTCCTCTTGGCATGGACAGAGAGAGGTTCGTAACACTCACTCCCCCCCACTTTTCAGTCCATCCCTTTTCAATGATGACCCCTCCCCATAGTGGAAATTCTCACACACAAGCTCTCTACAACCAAGAATTCCTCTATGAGCCAGTAACAGGATCAAACCATTCACACAATAATTATCAAAACTTAAATTTTACACACAAAAGTATATTAGCATAAAACAAAAATTTTTCTTAAAACACTAATTATCAATTGTCCACTTCTACTGTTTAGCACTTAAAACCAAATCATACAATACACCAAAATTGTTCTTAATACGGTAGATTTGTCAATTTTCACTTCTGGCCACATTACAGTACTACAAACATATAGAAATACCTTAATTATATTAAACACATTACAATTCACACACATTTTTCCATAATTTCGAATTTTGGTTACTGTCTCAAAGCTTTATTCGAAGAACGCACAATATATCATTATAGAGACAGTAACCCCCTTCGTCATTTCACCTGCCCGGGAGTTCCTTCTACTAACTCCAACAGATTGAAATTCAACTTAGTTTCATCATTCAGTATCGGCTTTCTGATCACACAAATCGAAACCCACTCTTGCATTCTTTCCACTGACCATGTAATTTCTCCCCCATATTTCAACTTCATCTTCCTTCCAAATCTCCGAAATCCCCCACTAATAACTTCATTTCCACTCATGAATAATTGCACCTTTTCTCTTGATCCATTCCCTCCATAACATTGGTCTCGCAGGGAAGCAAGCTTGAAAGAACGGCTGCATCGAATTTCATGAAATTTTGTGGGTAGCCTTGAAATATCCCCACTTGAAATTCAGTCTTGGTTTCGAGTTTCTATGACCAGGTATTGTGTAAATATTGATTTAAACAAAACACAATTAAACCTTCCATAGACATATTATAATGCAGGCGATATATTTTCCGCAAATTTACGAGGAAAATGAGATGTTGCTAAGCAACAAAATTAAATCCAATGAGATTATACAGCAGACGATTTTTATGAAATCGTTTCCGATTTAAATAATTAAGAAATGCGTGTATTTCTTCTAATGCCATTTTAGCACTTCCATTTCAGCATATATTGATCTAATTTCATATATATTTTTTGTAAATTTGATTACAAACGGGACTAAGATATTTTATTCTTCAAGGGGATTAGGGTAGTAGGGGATTAGGGAGAGTTCAGCGGCACTTCAGAGGCGGTGAATCCCTATACTTTAACATGGGGAACCCTCCGAGGCCAGAAAATGAGTGCATCAACAGAGGCGGTGGTAAAGTCCCATGCTTTAACATAGGGGTTCTCAGAAGTCGGTGTGAGGCAGCACAGTTCCATAAGGTGACGTCATAGAAGAGAGTGGAGTTTATGACGTATATTGTTTTTTCTTTTTAGTAACAAAATTTCGTAAATGTAAGTTTTCTCTTTTTTTTTTTTCAACAAGTTGGATTTTGAGGGTTGTTGGATTTCTCTATGGGAAATAACATGAATTTTAAGAAAGTGTCACTTTTAGCGTTTTTTCACAAAAAGTTTCAAAAACGTTAAAAAACAACAAAAATGTACGTTTTTAAAATAAATTGTGGTTTTTAGATTGTTTGAATTCTCTATGGGAAATAACATGGGTTTTCGCACTTTTGTGTATTTTTTGTAAAAAAAAATGTGCGTTTTTGCAAAAGTGTTACCAAAAAAGCGTTTTTTGAAAAAATGTGACATTTTGCGATTTTTTTTCAAAATGCCGTTTTCTCTATGGGAATTAACATAGGTTTTCGCACTTTTACATTTTTTTTTTTTAAAAATGTGCGTTTTTGCAAAAGTGTTACCAAAAATGCGTTTTTTGAAAAATGTGACATTTTGCGATTTTTTTCAAAAACACACTTTTTACTTGTAAAAACTAAGAAAAACACGTTTTAAAAGTAGCAGAATCGCGTGAATTGGTGTTTTAAAGTAGTAGAATCGCGTGAATTGGTGTTTTAAAGTAGCAGAATCGCGTGAATTGGTGTTTTAAAGTAGCAGAATCGCGTGAATTGATGTTTTAAAGTAGCAGAATCGCGTGAATTGGTGTTTTAAAGTAGCAGAATCGCGTGAATTGATGTTTTAAAGTAGCAGAATCGCGTGAATTGGTGTTTTAAAGTAGCAGAATTTCGAGAATCTCGGGAATCTCGGGAATTGGGTGTATGAGAGGGGATGTCTTTCCTCAACCATTCTGGGCTTGGATTTCAAAATTTTAATATTTGTAAACATAAATATTTTAAATAATAGCAGATACTTGTTTTCAACTATCCAAATGGGGTAAGGTCTTTTTAAGAAATTAGATGCTGTTAGAAAAATATATTATTTTTTTATTGTGGTCCCACCTCCACCCGGTGTATAGGATACACCGCCACAATTTCTTTTTTTTTTCTTTTTTCCTATTTTTTCCTTCTTTCTCTTTTTTCCTTTTTTTATTTTTTTATTTTAAAATGTCCGTAGGCATAACTTGTAATGCCGTCCTCGAGTAAATATCTTTTGTCATCAATGGGTGACAAAGCCACCTTGTTCTGGCATACAGTGAATAGTTTATGATGACTACTATCAATTCTAATCTGTTCTTCCATGGTAGGTCTAACACTCAACAGGCATTGTCTATAGTCATTATGTGTAATTTTCCGTGCAACCACATGTGTAGAAACACCTTTAGCTCTTTTCTTTTCTCCAGCAGCTGATAGAATAGAGTACATTTTAGGTCTAAGTCCTATAAACTCTTGAATGGGGGTTGAATTCAGTTCATCTTTAAAATATCCAATACGCTTTTTATTGTCTTCACTGAAGAGGGGATGATCCTTGGGATAGTCAGAAAAATCATACAAGTGTTTATGCTGGTTCATATCTTCATAAATATCAGCAGTTTGAATTTCATAAGCCAATGAATCAGTATCGGTGAAGAGAAGCGAAGCTTTTTCACCATATTGGCTTTTAATATGTTTATAATGAAACTCATACATCAGGAGTTTAGATAGCTCGAGGATGGCAAAGCCAACGTATATAGGCCGGTTCATTAAAATGCAATTCCTTACACGTTCAACACCCACCAGATCTTCGCTAAAAATCCTGATAGCTCTAAAAGCTGGAGATGCCACCACCTTCAGGGCCCGCTTTGAAGAATTCACTAGTTCAATATTCACTCGATTTCGAAGATTCTCCATCGTTTTTCCAAACACAGCGTTATTAAGCAATTTAAAAAAGTCTTTCTCAAAATTAGTCTTTGCCTTCTTTCTTTCTTCTGTGTTAAATTGGATGTATTTCTCCAACCAGGGCTTCTGATTAAATTTTAAGGTCTTGTGAATTTTCTTGAGTCTTAAACCTAATGATAGGTATAGCTGAAGGTTCCGATAGTGAACAATATAATGTTTCTTGTCATGCAGATTGGGTACCAATTTCGTAGTACTAACAAAATGTCCATGATGTAACTGTTGAACTAGTCGTTCAGCATAGGGGGAGAGCATTTCTCGTTCAATCTTCACCCTTTCAGGGGCTAGAGGGTATTCATTATGATAATCATGTAAGGATTCAGGATACTCCAGATCCACTTCAAATATATATCCCTCTTGGGTATTATCCTTTAGACTCATTATCCAGAATTCATTCAAATTTTCTGTAGATATCCATTCAAAGCCACCATAGGGCAGTGGTTGAGACATGGCCCAACCATATAGGTTATTAGCATCAAGATAGATAATGTGCTTATCAGGCTTAGAAGAATCGTAATTTTCCAAATAACGATTATTAGCCTCGGATCTACGCTGACTTATCATACATATGCCACCACGGATTCCACGTTCTATAAACAGTAACATATTTTCATCTGTGAGTAGTTCCAGGGTTTGCTCAGTCATTTTCAAAGAGGCCTGCCAAGCCAGTCCAGGGGCGGTCATCATATGAGCGGCGTCTAAATCATAGTTCTTCTTGCAAATTTTTCGAAAATTCTCAAATACATCGGCTAATAGTAGCACATCTGTTTTCACATACAGGTCGTGATATTCTCCCAAGTTCTTTATGTTGAAGGTATCCCATACAGTTTGGGCATGCCGATAATCTTCACTCTTAATATCTTCTCCTTTAATATCATTATGAAATGCAGAAGGGGGAGGGAGTACATTTTCATCAAATTTTTGAAAGGATGTCATATAGCTATAGGGATATACTCCTTTCCTAATAAGAGCATTCTGTTGTACTATATCGGGGAAATGTTCTCTGAGAATATAAAATTCACTCAAGTCTAAATTGGAAACTAGCTTTTCCAGGGAAGCATTCAGAAACTGTAGGCTATCAATAAATTGTAAACAGACACGGGGCCCCTCTTTCTTTGAAATCTTAAAAGATATGTATTTTTCCATATTAGTGGCAATCACATCAATTTTATGGTCTTGCAATTTCCCAAAACTCAGCATAATATGATGAGAGTCATAATTTTTTAAATTATGAAACACTACAGGGATATTAATACTTTGCCTATAGTTAAGATTACAGGCATTATGCAGGGCACCTCTAAAGGCTCCAGTCACGTGATTGTGATCACGCACACGATCTGTTTTCAGTTCACGATGGCACACGTTACAATGGGTAGCTCTTTCAAAGTCAACTTCATTCTCCTTAGTCATTCGTAGTGGTTTAACATAACGTAATTTTTCTCCAAGATACTGTTTCTCCATTATCAAGTTGTTAAGAAAATGATTCACAGGGTCGATACCTCGATACACAGTAGCTTGTTTCAGGCATTTTCCATCAGGCCCTATAATAACATAAGCATATCCACAAGGTTCATGAATCGCTAGTCTATGCGTGTAAGATCTAATATTCGAGGGTTTAGTAGTGTCCTCTTTAACGATCAGGGCTTCAAAGTCAGCATAAATGATGAAAGGGATGGAATGCTGATACTGTTTGTTCGTGAATTGGAGATATTTCTGATCTTCCGAGGGCATTTTAATGCGCTGAGGTGCATGTTCTTTGCAATATTGAGCATGATCTTGCAAAAGATCGTCTCTGCTGTAACGATGTAAACATCTATAACATATATATTGGGCTCCATTATGCTTAGTTATATCTCCCAGCAAGCGTGACATATACCTTATGAGAGTATAGTGTTGCTTATCTTCATCACTAATCAGCAGGAGATTCACACAGTCTTCATCTTCACGTTTGGATATATGCAAAGGAAAAATATCTTCATCTTCGTATCCATATACATTTATTCGTATATTATTCAATTTTTCAATCTGAGGAATCTTCACAACTGAGATAGGGTATTGAATATCTCCAAGTTTAATGTCATTTTCAAAACTTTTATAATGTGACACTCTTTCAGGCTTATATTCACGGGATATATAGTATTTGTGGGCTAATAGGCACCACACCAGGCATTTCTCGTCTTCATTTCGAATATTGAGTAAAGCTTTCTTGGCTGCAAGTTTTGTTGGCAAGGGTATATAGCTAGAAGCTGCAAGAGGCTTATACTTTGCACAGAAAACATCTATCTTTCGCATCTTTTGTAAAGTCCATCCAGAGCCTCGGCTGACAAATTCTTCGAATAACTTCAAGATTTGTGAAAAAGCTTCTTCAGCATTGTTGGGAGGGGTATCATCACGAAGTTCTGTCACAACATCTGTTCTAAAATATGAGCTGGATACCTGTTGGCCATTTGCAACGTCACGAATAAATTGCACATCCGCAATAAGATACCACTTAATAGATCTGTATGCATCAAGTTCGTCTTTTAATATCTTCAATAGCTGAGGGCGAATTTCATCAAAACATAGCATAAGATCCCTCTCTACACTTTCAGTAGGTTCCAGAGTGTGTACAGAGAATACATCTAAACCCTTCTTCTTCTTCGCTACAATCTTGGGGCGCTTATTAGAAGTTGAGGCTAAAGCAGGAGCTTTTCTCTTTTTAGAACCATGTTCAATACGCTGATGGCGCAGGGCATCACTTTTCTTGCTGAATATAAGTTCACAATGCATGCATTTCACACCATCCTTCAGATGAAGTAACAGGTGGCGCTTCAGGTTATCTCGTCTAGTAAACTGTATGGAGCATTGAGTGCATTCAAACACTTTAACGGGAGAATGCATATTCGCATGTCTAGCCAAGTCTTCCTTACGAACAAATGCACGTTCGCATACTTTACATCGATAAGTCAAGGCATCATCGTCAGAATGAATCTTCATATGTCTTGCTAAGGCATCTTTTCTGGAAAAGTGCTTATTACAAGATAAACACACCTGCAAGAGATAAAAAAATACAAGACCTTAGTATAAACACGCTATTCTCGGTAACAATGTAATACATTTCAGATGTATATATATCATTACAAATGTATATAAAGTAATCGCTAATCCATTATACTATCCCCATTAGAAATAATAAAATTCCTGGATTAAAGAATATATCCATATAAGAATATATCCATACAGGACATTTCATGTAAGATCCCCAAGACATTTCATTAAATTCATAAAAACACTCATTAAAAAGTTGTTACGCATCATAAAAATACAAAGTTTAATAAAATAATAGAATAAAATCACATTAAAACAAGTACTTACATGTCCAATCCTGTTCAAAGAGGGTGTATTACGCATAATAACGTCAGTAACGGTAGGGATAGTACCTCCGATATTACTTTCTAAGGCAAACATACTCGCAGAGCAACTTCAAACACGACTTAACAGCACGAAACTCACAACAGAAATGATAAAATCGCTGCTTAAAGACCACCTACATCCATTCATAAAAAATAGTTCCTGGTGTATCCTTCCGCCAAGGTCACCCCAAGGTTATCTCTAAAGAGTTCTTGATGTATCCGTAAGCCAAGGGCATGCCAAGGTCACATGATAGTTATATCACGGTTACCGCTAGATTTACAACACGCGAATGTAATTATGCACACATCCGATAAAAAATAAACAATTCATTCAACATCGCAATCGATTATATCCTTTTTTAATAATTGTAATCGATACATTAAATAGATTCACATCTTATAAAATAATAGATTTTAATAAAATAATGAAAGAAAATCCATTTGCGAGACCCCCTAAAACCTCCAATCGTTATGCAATACAACAACGCGCAAGCATAAAAACCCCCGAATAACATACTCCTCTCTCCCCCTCCCTCCCCGAGACACCAACACTCACTTCCCCATACACTAAACGTAACCCATAACAACCGGAATCCATAATAAAACATTCACCTTCACCCCCAACGTACATCCAAATACACAGTCATTCAACGTGAAACCCGTATTTTTACAGCAAAAATCACTTTACAGGGATTCATAGAACAAAAATCCCTAAAAAATCAACAAATTCACCCAGAAACTAGCTAAAACCCTCAAATTACTTATAATTATCGTCTACATATGCTATATAACCATTTACAACCTTAAAAAGGTGAGTATGCTAGTAGTAAAGAAAGGGGCGTTCTGCAACAAAGGCGGAGCAATGCGGAGCGCGGAGCAAAATGGCGGCCATTCCGCATTCTGTGATCCTGGACGGGGGTGTAAAAGGGGGAAAACTAAAAAAAAGTGGGGGTAAAAATTTTGGAGAAACTTTTTGTCGGGTGGCAACGATGTCGTAGTCTTGTACGAGGGGTTGAGGGGGAAATAAATTTTTTGGAATGGGATTTTTTTCTAAGTAGGGAAGAAACTTTTTTCAGGTTGGCAACACCTCCGCCTCTGCAACGAAGGCGGAGCAGTACCATCAGCGCCCCCTAGCGGCGAAAAGGAGAACTAGTAGGAAAATTAGGAATTTTGAGAAAATTAATAAAAAATTGAGTTTTTAAAATTTTTTAAAAACTTTTTTTAATTTTACCAAAATATGACATAGAGGATACTTTCTGGAAATACCAAAAAATATTTATTTTTTCTTTCCAGAAACTATTTTTAGGCGGCCTTGCTTCAACCGCATTCTGGCGAACCCACCTTTCTTTACTACTAGCATACTCACCTTTTTAAGGTTGTAAATGGTTATATAGCATATGTAGACGATAATTATAAGTAATTTGAGGGTTTTAGCTAGTTTCTGGGTGAATTTGTTGATTTTTTAGGGATTTTTGTTCTATGAATCCCTGTAAAGTGATTTTTGCTGTAAAAATACGGGTTTCACGTTGAATGACTGTGTATTTGGATGTACGTTGGGGGTGAAGGTGAATGTTTTATTATGGATTCCGGTTGTTATGGGTTACGTTTAGTGTATGGGGAAGTGAGTGTTGGTGTCTCGGGGAGGGAGGGGGAGAGAGGAGTATGTTATTCGGGGGTTTTTATGCTTGCGCGTTGTTGTATTGCATAACGATTGGAGGTTTTAGGGGGTCTCGCAAATGGATTTTCTTTCATTATTTTATTAAAATCTATTATTTTATAAGATGTGAATCTATTTAATGTATCGATTACAATTATTAAAAAAGGATATAATCGATTGCGATGTTGAATGAATTGTTTATTTTTTATCGGATGTGTGCATAATTACATTCGCGTGTTGTAAATCTAGCGGTAACCGTGATATAACTATCATGTGACCTTGGCATGCCCTTGGCTTACGGATACATCAAGAACTCTTTAGAGATAACCTTGGGGTGACCTTGGCGGAAGGATACACCAGGAACTATTTTTTATGAATGGATGTAGGTGGTCTTTAAGCAGCGATTTTATCATTTCTGTTGTGAGTTTCGTGCTGTTAAGTCGTGTTTGAAGTTGCTCTGCGAGTATGTTTGCCTTAGAAAGTAATATCGGAGGTACTATCCCTACCGTTACTGACGTTATTATGCGTAATACACCCTCTTTGAACAGGATTGGACATGTAAGTACTTGTTTTAATGTGATTTTATTCTATTATTTTATTAAACTTTGTATTTTTATGATGCGTAACAACTTTTTAATGAGTGTTTTTATGAATTTAATGAAATGTCTTGGGGATCTTACATGAAATGTCCTGTATGGATATATTCTTATATGGATATATTCTTTAATCCAGGAATTTTATTATTTCTAATGGGGATAGTATAATGGATTAGCGATTACTTTATATACATTTGTAATGATATATATACATCTGAAATGTATTACATTGTTACCGAGAATAGCGTGTTTATACTAAGGTCTTGTATTTTTTTATCTCTTGCAGGTGTGTTTATCTTGTAATAAGCACTTTTCCAGAAAAGATGCCTTAGCAAGACATATGAAGATTCATTCTGACGATGATGCCTTGACTTATCGATGTAAAGTATGCGAACGTGCATTTGTTCGTAAGGAAGACTTGGCTAGACATGCGAATATGCATTCTCCCGTTAAAGTGTTTGAATGCACTCAATGCTCCATACAGTTTACTAGACGAGATAACCTGAAGCGCCACCTGTTACTTCATCTGAAGGATGGTGTGAAATGCATGCATTGTGAACTTATATTCAGCAAGAAAAGTGATGCCCTGCGCCATCAGCGTATTGAACATGGTTCTAAAAAGAGAAAAGCTCCTGCTTTAGCCTCAACTTCTAATAAGCGCCCCAAGATTGTAGCGAAGAAGAAGAAGGGTTTAGATGTATTCTCTGTACACACTCTGGAACCTACTGAAAGTGTAGAGAGGGATCTTATGCTATGTTTTGATGAAATTCGCCCTCAGCTATTGAAGATATTAAAAGACGAACTTGATGCATACAGATCTATTAAGTGGTATCTTATTGCGGATGTGCAATTTATTCGTGACGTTGCAAATGGCCAACAGGTATCCAGCTCATATTTTAGAACAGATGTTGTAACAGAACTTCGTGATGATACCCCTCCCAACAATGCTGAAGAAGCTTTTTCACAAATCTTGAAGTTATTCGAAGAATTTGTCAGCCGAGGCTCTGGATGGACTTTACAAAAGATGCGAAAGATAGATGTTTTCTGTGCAAAGTATAAGCCTCTTGCAGCTTCTAGCTATATACCCTTGCCAACAAAACTTGCAGCCAAGAAAGCTTTACTCAATATTCGAAATGAAGACGAGAAATGCCTGGTGTGGTGCCTATTAGCCCACAAATACTATATATCCCGTGAATATAAGCCTGAAAGAGTGTCACATTATAAAAGTTTTGAAAATGACATTAAACTTGGAGATATTCAATACCCTATCTCAGTTGTGAAGATTCCTCAGATTGAAAAATTGAATAATATACGAATAAATGTATATGGATACGAAGATGAAGATATTTTTCCTTTGCATATATCCAAACGTGAAGATGAAGACTGTGTGAATCTCCTGCTGATTAGTGATGAAGATAAGCAACACTATACTCTCATAAGGTATATGTCACGCTTGCTGGGAGATATAACTAAGCATAATGGAGCCCAATATATATGTTATAGATGTTTACATCGTTACAGCAGAGACGATCTTTTGCAAGATCATGCTCAATATTGCAAAGAACATGCACCTCAGCGCATTAAAATGCCCTCGGAAGATCAGAAATATCTCCAATTCACGAACAAACAGTATCAGCATTCCATCCCTTTCATCATTTATGCTGACTTTGAAGCCCTGATCGTTAAAGAGGACACTACTAAACCCTCGAATATTAGATCTTACACGCATAGACTAGCGATTCATGAACCTTGTGGATATGCTTATGTTATTATAGGGCCTGATGGAAAATGCCTGAAACAAGCTACTGTGTATCGAGGTATCGACCCTGTGAATCATTTTCTTAACAACTTGATAATGGAGAAACAGTATCTTGGAGAAAAATTACGTTATGTTAAACCACTACGAATGACTAAGGAGAATGAAGTTGACTTTGAAAGAGCTACCCATTGTAACGTGTGCCATCGTGAACTGAAAACAGATCGTGTGCGTGATCACAATCACGTGACTGGAGCCTTTAGAGGTGCCCTGCATAATGCCTGTAATCTTAACTATAGGCAAAGTATTAATATCCCTGTAGTGTTTCATAATTTAAAAAATTATGACTCTCATCATATTATGCTGAGTTTTGGGAAATTGCAAGACCATAAAATTGATGTGATTGCCACTAATATGGAAAAATACATATCTTTTAAGATTTCAAAGAAAGAGGGGCCCCGTGTCTGTTTACAATTTATTGATAGCCTACAGTTTCTGAATGCTTCCCTGGAAAAGCTAGTTTCCAATTTAGACTTGAGTGAATTTTATATTCTCAGAGAACATTTCCCCGATATAGTACAACAGAATGCTCTTATTAGGAAAGGAGTATATCTCTATAGCTATATGACATCCTTTCAAAAATTTGATGAAAATGTACTCCCTCCCCCTTCTGCATTTCATAATGATATTAAAGGAGAAGATATTAAGAGTGAAGATTATCGGCATGCCCAAACTGTATGGGATACCTTCAACATAAAGAACTTGGGAGAATATCACGACCTGTATGTGAAAACAGATGTGCTACTATTAGCCGATGTATTTGAGAATTTTCGAAAAATTTGCAAGAAGAACTATGATTTAGACGCCGCTCATATGATGACCGCCCCTGGACTGGTTTGGCAGGCCTCTTTGAAAATGACTGAGCAAACCCTGGAACTACTCACAGATGAAAATATGTTACTGTTTATAGAACGTGGAATCCGTGGTGGCATATGTATGATAAGTCAGCGTAGATCCGAGGCTAATAATCGTTATTTGGAAAATTACGATTCTTCTAAGCCTGATAAGCACATTATCTATCTTGATGCTAATAACCTATATGGTTGGGCCATGTCTCAACCACTGCCCTATGGTGGCTTTGAATGGATATCTACAGAAAATTTGAATGAATTCTGGATAATGAGTCTAAAGGATAATACCCAAGAGGGATATATATTTGAAGTGGATCTGGAGTATCCTGAATCCTTACATGATTATCATAATGAATACCCTCTAGCCCCTGAAAGGGTGAAGATTGAACGAGAAATGCTCTCCCCCTATGCTGAACGACTAGTTCAACAGTTACATCATGGACATTTTGTTAGTACTACGAAATTGGTACCCAATCTGCATGACAAGAAACATTATATTGTTCACTATCGGAACCTTCAGCTATACCTATCATTAGGTTTAAGACTCAAGAAAATTCACAAGACCTTAAAATTTAATCAGAAGCCCTGGTTGGAGAAATACATCCAATTTAACACAGAAGAAAGAAAGAAGGCAAAGACTAATTTTGAGAAAGACTTTTTTAAATTGCTTAATAACGCTGTGTTTGGAAAAACGATGGAGAATCTTCGAAATCGAGTGAATATTGAACTAGTGAATTCTTCAAAGCGGGCCCTGAAGGTGGTGGCATCTCCAGCTTTTAGAGCTATCAGGATTTTTAGCGAAGATCTGGTGGGTGTTGAACGTGTAAGGAATTGCATTTTAATGAACCGGCCTATATACGTTGGCTTTGCCATCCTCGAGCTATCTAAACTCCTGATGTATGAGTTTCATTATAAACATATTAAAAGCCAATATGGTGAAAAAGCTTCGCTTCTCTTCACCGATACTGATTCATTGGCTTATGAAATTCAAACTGCTGATATTTATGAAGATATGAACCAGCATAAACACTTGTATGATTTTTCTGACTATCCCAAGGATCATCCCCTCTTCAGTGAAGACAATAAAAAGCGTATTGGATATTTTAAAGATGAACTGAATTCAACCCCCATTCAAGAGTTTATAGGACTTAGACCTAAAATGTACTCTATTCTATCAGCTGCTGGAGAAAAGAAAAGAGCTAAAGGTGTTTCTACACATGTGGTTGCACGGAAAATTACACATAATGACTATAGACAATGCCTGTTGAGTGTTAGACCTACCATGGAAGAACAGATTAGAATTGATAGTAGCCATCATAAACTATTCACTGTATGCCAGAACAAGGTGGCTTTGTCACCCATTGATGACAAAAGATATTTACTCGAGGACGGCATTACAAGTTATGCCTACGGACATTTTAAAATAAAAAAATAAAAAAAGGAAAAAAGAGAAAGAAGGAAAAAAAAAAATAGGAAAAAAGAAAAAAAAAAGAAATTGTGGCGGTGTATCCTATACACCGGGTGGAGGTGGGACCACAATAAAAAAATAATATATTTTTCTAACAGCATCTAATTTCTTAAAAAGACCTTACCCCATTTGGATAGTTGAAAACAAGTATCTGCTATTATTTAAAATATTTATGTTTACAAATATTAAAATTTTGAAATCCAAGCCCAGAATGGTTGAGGAAAGACATCCCCTCTCATACACCCAATTCCCGAGATTCCCGAGATTCTCGAAATTCTGCTACTTTAAAACACCAATTCACGCGATTCTGCTACTTTAAAACATCAATTCACGCGATTCTGCTACTTTAAAACACCAATTCACGCGATTCTGCTACTTTAAAACACCAATTCACGCGATTCTACTACTTTAAAACACCAATTCACGCGATTCTGCTACTTTTAAAACGTGTTTTTCTTAGTTTTTACAAGTAAAAAGTGTGTTTTTGAAAAAAATCGCAAAATGTCACATTTTTCAAAAAACGCATTTTTGGTAACACTTTTGCAAAAACGCACATTTTTAAAAAAAAAAATGTAAAAGTGCGAAAACCTATGTTAATTCCCATAGAGAAAACGGCATTTTGAAAAAAAATCGCAAAATGTCACATTTTTCAAAAAACGCTTTTTTGGTAACACTTTTGCAAAAACGCACATTTTTTTTACAAAAAATACACAAAAGTGCGAAAACCCATGTTATTTCCCATAGAGAATTCAAACAATCTAAAAACCACAATTTATTTTAAAAACGTACATTTTTGTTGTTTTTTAACGTTTTTGAAACTTTTTGTGAAAAAACGCTAAAAGTGACACTTTCTTAAAATTCATGTTATTTCCCATAGAGAAATCCAACAACCCTCAAAATCCAACTTGTTGAAAAAAAAAAAAAGAGAAAACTTACATTTACGAAATTTTGTTACTAAAAAGAAAAAACAATATACGTCATAAACTCCACTCTCTTCTATGACGTCACCTTATGGAACTGTGCTGCCTCACACCGACTTCTGAGAACCCCTATGTTAAAGCATGGGACTTTACCACCGCCTCTGTTGATGCACTCATTTTCTGGCCTCGGAGGGTTCCCCATGTTAAAGTATAGGGATTCACCGCCTCTGAAGTGCCGCTGAACTCTCCCTAATCCCCTACTAACGGGACTAAGATATTTTATTCTTCAAGTCCACCTGAAAAGATAAATTTGTATAGCGAGAACAGAGATTCTTATACTTCTTTTTAGGAGAATTAAATTAAATATTTTAATAGAATATTTTGAATAACAATTTCATTTAGAATACTTAGGAATTTGCACACAATTATGAGTTTTAAGTTCCTTTATATTATATATACCGTACAAAGAACTGGTATACTGCTAGTGACAAGTAAAGATAGAAAATTTTGGCTAGCGTGTTTAACCTTCAGACTAACCAGTTTGAACTAAAAATATAATCCCTCAATTAGTTTTAGACCCGTAATCATTGTTACTAAGCAGCAAAATAAATAAATACATATGAACAAGTATTTAAGCTACATAATATGATTCCATTTCATGTTCAGATCCGTTTTACTTATACTGGTTGTATTTAATTGAGATTGTCTCTGCATCTCACTTTTAAAGCGTCGGCGTGTCCATGTGTATATATATATATATATATATATATAAATATAAATAGTATAAAAAGAATTTTTGAATTGAAAAAAGAAGGAAGGCTTAGCGAGAAGCTTACTTAATGGCGGTAAGGGGTTGTGACCTTACACCCCAGTTGTCAACAAGCTTGTCATAAATGCCGCGGCATTGCACTCCTGGACGCCAGCCCTGGCTGAAGCCAACCCCCGGAGTGACAATAACAATTCTCACAAGACCGTTAAATAAGAAAAGTCCAATGGTAATATGAAGACCATCACTGGATGAACAACTAGTCCTTTAGACCACAATGACCTGTATATAACTTCGTGTTAGCGTTCTGCGGTCCTGTTATGCATAGTATGCGAACCTTCATATGCTAAATGATATAAAATAGATTTTAACTTTGAACAATAAGCATTATTGTTACTGTATAAATTATCAATATAATGTAGCATAAAAGGAATGGGGTATTGCTGTAGATATGCTTGCTGTAGAAATGTCCGATCAAAATCAATACGGATGTCTTCATTGTAGACAATTCGCTGAATTCTAACCAATCCCCCCAAGAATTGTTATTGTCACTCCGGGGGTTGGCTTCAGCCAGGGCTGGCGTCCAGGAGTGCAATGCCGCGGCATTTATGACAAGCTTGTTGACAACTGGGGTGTAAGGTCACAACCCCTTACCGCCATTAAGTAAGCTTCTCGCTAAGCCTTCCTTCTTTTTTCAATTCAAAAATTATTTTTATACTATTTATATTTATATCGTGTATAGTATATGTAGCTGCTTTGCGCATATATGCTATAACACTTCAATATCTTTAATAACTTCCATTTTCCATCTTGTATATTATATATATATATATATATATATATATATATATATATATATATATATATATATATATATATATATATATATATATATATATATATATGTATATATATATATATATATATATATAATATCCAGAAGGAAGAAAAAATTATGATTCTAAAAGTTTATTAATTTAAAAAGCATTTCATAAATTGCGCTGTATAGCTGCAAACTTCAAAAAACACAATACATGACAAAATTGCAAAGAAAGAAGAGGCAATTGCCTTCATATTGCCAAAAAAGTTGGCAGAAGAGCGATTGTGAACTCTTCTTAGTCCCGATTATAGCTAACTACTAGGCCATGGCACACTCTCGGACGCCAGCATATGAATTAGCAAATGCCCCGAACTTGCAATCCTTTACTTGCAATTCTTTACTTGCAATCCTCTACTTGCAATCCTTTACTTGCAATCCTTTACTTGCCCTTTACTTGCAGTCACATGATTTCAAAGAGTTATTTATAATGTAGATATAAAAAACTTGAAGAAAATCCTAATGGATTTATACGAAGAATATGCATTAAAAAGGAACGTAGCAATCAATATTTACGGGACATTAATTCAAATAATATCATATTATCGTTTTTAATGATATTTGAAAATATATTATATGACGGAATGAATTATTATCAA
Organism: Amaurobius ferox; assembly: GCA_951213105.1. Classification (NCBI taxonomy): domain Eukaryota; kingdom Metazoa; phylum Arthropoda; class Arachnida; order Araneae; family Amaurobiidae; genus Amaurobius; species Amaurobius ferox. The sequence continues at coordinate 156,072,995 of OX578133.1, read as the reverse complement.
CAGATTAGAAGAATACCTATGGGAGGTGCATGTTCATCGCATTATTGGCGGACATATATCTATGCCAGTATGAAACCAATGCCCACATTAATAACGATATAGTGTATTTAAGATACGTTGACGATGTGGTGACGAGGTCAAATAACCCCAATAGAATTTGATTTTTATCCAAAAGATCTTTATTTAATTAAAAATCAAAGAAAAAATCCGGATCCTTTACATTTCCTTGACCTCAATATAATAGAAAATGAAAATACTGCTAAACATTTCACAATATATGATAAAAGAAACGATTTTAATTTTGAATACAACTTTCTTATTGAATGAAATTCGAATATACATATAAGTATATACAGAAACATAATTTTAAATCAATTATACAGAAATCATAATCTAATTACTTTTGAATGTGATAGAATAAAAAAAAATATTATTGCCTAATAAGGCAGGCAATGATACAGCAGTACCCAAGAAAATTCGTATTACGTCATGTAAAGGAATTTTACTCGAAACAAACGGAATATTACGCGGCATTACTACAGAAGATAAAATAAGGAAATGTATAAAGCATATTAAAGAAATCAATGAGCAAGAAGAAAATAAAAAAGCCATTATATACATATTGTAGGATTATGGTATGTTGGGATTTTTGAAAGGGTAAGAATTGAAATTTTGTAAATGGCAACGAGGGTAAAAGAAGAGGAAACCATTTAACAAATAAGATTGAATTTCGGAAAGTGGACATGTGATGGTAGATTAAGAGGAAACGAAGTTGCTGATGTCTTGATGATGGTTGTGTGCGTTGGCAATGTGTGATATATAGAATTATTATAGATTAATTTCATGTTTTGTCCAAAATTTCAGAGTTTTTGTGGCTTCATGCTTGTCTTATGTCGAATTTTATGATGACATTTCGGGGCATTTGCTAATTCATATGCTGGCATCCGAAAGTGTGCCATAGCCTAGTAGCTAGCTATAATCGAGACTAAGAAGAGTTCACAATCGCTCTTCCGCCAAAGATTTTGCCAATATGAAAGCAATCGCCTCTTCTTTTTTTTTAATTTTGTCATATATATATATATATATATATATATATATATATTACCATAATCATGTTATTACCAATCTATATGATAAAAAAGATTCTTATAACTTCACTATTATTAAGTTTCTATCATATCGATCTTGTAATTCTATTCAATTGTTTAAAAACATCATTTTAAACCAGCTATTTCGAATTCATCGACTTTCTGATCCTCAGTTTCACTATCTCCACATCAATAAACTTAAACGCATATGTCAAAATTACCACTACCTGGAAGTATTTGTAAGTAATATTATTAATAAATTCAAATACACCATGTAGTAATTTTACAATTGCATTATTTATCCTTGATTGGATAACTCACTTTTGAGAATTTCACCCATTCTTATCACCTAACTTTCCACTAGGCCTGAGTCTGATACTCTTTACTATTTTTGAAAGACTACATTTCCACTTGTCCTGAGTCTTATACTGATTACTATTTTTGAAAATCTTCATTCAAATAATTTTTCGTTCTTGTTCACATTCAATGGTATATTCATTCATTCCGGTATCCACTCACTTTAACAAAGATATATAAAATGTTCTGTCGTATGTTCGCTTGCGAGCACTTCGACTCCCACGTGGTGACTGTAACAGTAAATTTATATTTATGTTTTTTATATTTGTGGTTTTTAATTCATATGGTATTTATTATTTCTCCTTCCACTAGCCAGTAGACAGTTGCAATGGTGTCCATAGTCAAATACTATCGCCATTGTCAGAAACTGGCTATTCCATCGGTTTTAATTCTAATTGTATGGCTGTAATGACGAGAATGCAATTTCGAACTAACCGCCATTTTTTATATAGTTTCGACTTCGACTTTCAACTTGTTGTTCTCCATGTCTAGATCTTTAATCTTGTGTTAATTATTATTGCCTTTTTTCATTTTTGCCGAGTTTGCTTTTTCATTTTATATATATTTATATATATATACCTATTTAATTGTGATTTATGTATACTAATATTTCCCTCATCCCCTTACCATTTTAGTGAAAAGTTATCTACTACTTTTATCCTTAGTCTTGGTCTATAGCTACTTATTTGTAACATATATGCTAGAAATGGGTTTTTCAGTACTTACCGTAGTTTATGCATATTTTTGATTAAAAAATTGCAATTTATATACATGCATATATATATATATATATATATATATATTATATACATATATTAAAATTGAAATTCCAATGATAGAATAGAAGTAGTAACTCATAATACACTAACTAACTTAAAATTTGCCTGCAAAATGCAAAAAAATAACCTAGGCAATTAAAATAACAGAATAAAATTAGGAGAATGAGCCACAGAAATCTTCAATTAACATTGGACGAAAGTAGATTTGAAAATAATATGTAATAATAATAATTATAATAAATTTTATTACTAAATTTAGCGCTAATGCAGCATAAATTTGAATAAATTGCAAATTGAATGTTTCTTTAATACGAAGCATACAAAAGGAATTAGGATAGTTTTCAGATATAAATAGTTAGAAATACTAAACATATTAGCGTAAGAATTAATGAATATCAATGCAATATACATTTAATTTATTGCGCAAATGCAGCTTATAAATAAAATGTTTTCAATAAAAAATATTAAAAGTGAAAATCCTATGATAGAATAGAAGTAGTAACTCATAATACACTAACTAACTTCTTAAAATTATATATATATATAATAAAAAGGTTTGAAGGTTCAATGAAAGAAAAGTGAGAAGCTGTAACTCGAAAAACCTAACTTTCTAACAGGCTTACAAAATAATAAATATATATATATATATATATACATATCGCCGTTAGTATCAATTGTGGGGGCATAGATCTGTGATTATGCGTGATCTCTCTGAGTAATTAAAATATTTATTAGATTTCAATTATTTGCAAATCTAATGAAAGAAATCCAGTACCTTTTTAACAAAACGTAGCGTTTCCCCTATCTAAATTATTCTCGTCTGCGGTATGTCTGATTTATAGAAGTGTGGAAGCAATCATCATTTGATATAACTACTTTGAAATCATTTTAGCCTAATAGTGACTAAATATTTCCGATTTACAGTAAATAAACCCTATTCATGTCTAAATAAAACTCTCGTATGAAACCATACTACAAGTCCAATTAATCTGAAGTGGACCATAAAAGCAACTTCTAGATTCAGATTGTACCCATCTTATATACATTTAAGACTGAAAGATCTTAGATTTGTTGAATACAATTCGTTTTAGTATTAAACATAGATTTTTATATCTTATGCAAGTATGCTAAGTGAACGCTCCATAATTATACACCTTTGTATTAGAGATGCGATAGCGGAATACATGCTTCAATCATTTTGGGAATAAATGTGAATTTGATAAATGAATTCATATATATATTCAACTCGCATAATCTTTCAAGATTATTAAGTTATCAGACTAGCTGCATTTCTAAGGAAATATAGTTTTTCAAAGCTTTTAGGGCATTCGAGGATTTGCGGACTCAAATAGTAATTGCATTGGGAGTATCTTTGAAGTTGGTATCTTTTCGCTTACTTACAATAAATCAAAAGTCATTGACAGCATTCTCATACGGTTATGAAATGATGGTGAAAATCAAAGAAAATACTATTTCAGTTTTCATAAGAAGTTATAAGCAGGCTCGTTTGTTCAAATCCTTATCACTGTTAATTTGGGAATATATTTAATTTACGCCATTAAAATAAACTATTACGGAGATAAAATATATTCTGGAAATCTTAAAATTTTTTATTATCCAACTTAAATTTAAATTGTTCTCCATTATTTTCCTTCCTGGATTGAATTGATTTTCATTGATTTGCTCAAATTATGGCTACTAAAGATACTCAAATTTTCAAATAATAGATGCAACATACAGTCAATGGCAAAAACATCTGATGCTGTTATCGCGTTCTAATTATTTTATTCACACAGACAAACAAGCATTCATTTTGACTCAGAAGTATCTACATAATTTATCTATAATTTAGTTATCCAAATCTTTTACATCATGCAATTGATGAAAAATAAGACACGCTCTGATTAACAATAATGGTTTTGTGCTGGCTTGAACGTCTCCCAAACTTCCGAAACTAGTTTATTTCCCTTCTAATTTGTAATAGGGCACTACTATAATTTTATATTATACTAGCAGCATACCAGTTCTTCGTACGGAGTATATAATATAAAGAAATTTATAATTCGCAATCATGTGCAAATCCTGTTAAAATATTAAATTTATTGGTCCTAAAGAGAAGTTTAAGAATATCTGTTCTCACTATGCAAAATTATCTTCACGGGCAGATCTGAAGAATAAAATATCCTAGCCCCTTTTGCAAACAAATTTACAAAAAAAAAAGGAATTGAATCAATATATGCAACCCCGTACTACATAAATTGTCTCCGATTAGAAAATATCCCAGTGTGTTAGTAGAAGATTACCCGTATTACAATATGAGTCTCAAAAATCTTTGCCAAAATAAAAGAGATGACGTAATAAATTGAAAATATCAATAATCATCGTACTCTTTATACCAGAAGGTCGTAATTGATTCCAATATATGCCAATATATATCAAAACATATGCCAATATACCTGTACTACTTATATTCTCGTAGATTAGAAAATATACCCGTGTATTTGTAGAAGATTACTCGTACAACGTACAATATATGAGTTTAAACAATTTTTGTCATAATAAAACAATGGCATAATAACTTGAAAATATCAATAATTCCCGAAAATATCAATAATAATAACGTTTAAACCTGAAGACCGTAATTCATATTATCCAGTCAAAAATGCTATAAGAAAAATCAAATCGTTCTTTTCCAAAATATATTTTTATATTCATTTATTTTTATTCAAATCGAAAAAATAATAACTAAAATTAACAGACAGATTTAATTTATTTGCATTTCTGAGCAACATGATATCAGATAGAATCTTCCTCATAAACTGCGAAATTAAATGACCATTTTGATGAAAAATAAGACACGCTCTGATTAACAATAATGGTTTTGTACTGGCTTGAACATTATTCATTTATTTTTTATTCAAATCGAAAAAATAATAATTAAAATTAACAGACAGATTTAATTTATTTTCATTTCTGAGCAACATTATATAAGATAGAATCTTCATCATAAACTGCGAAATTAAATAACCAATTTTTGATTTCTTTATACTTTTCATTCTTCAGTAAAGGCTTGTGAAAAATAAACCATTGAGATAGATTTCCCATTTAAATTATGTTTCAAACAATTCATGTTTTCAGAAGGTGACTAATTAGCGCAAAGAATCTCCCATCAAACTCAGAGATAATGTTTTGATTCACTTTCAAACGATTTTCTAGCTTTTCGTTTCGATGAACCACGGAGTTAGAGAGTAGAACTCCTAGGAAAAAGTATCGTCTGTCATTAATGTCTGACAACACCTGGTCTTAGATACTCGAAACTTGGGATAAATTTATGGGAGCTATTTCAAGGCTATCCACAAAATTTCATCAAATTCGGTTCAGTCGTTCTCCCGTGATGATGAGACAAACGAAAATTTCGTTTTTTACTAATATCTCAAGAACCACTTGTCGTAGAAACTCCAAACATAGACTAAATTTTAAGTGGTACTATTTCCAGGCTATCCACAAATTTCATCAAATTCGGTTCAGCCGTTCTCCTGTGATGACGGGACAAACAAGCAGACAGCCAGACATATTTTCAACTAGCAGCATACCCATTCTTCGTACGGAGTATATAATATAAAGAAACTTATAATTCTCAATCATGTGCAAATTCTGTTAAAGTATTAAATTTATTGATCATAAAGAGAAGTGTAAGAATATATGTTCTCACTATGCAAAATTATCTTCATGGGCAGATCTGAAGAATAAAACATCCTGGTCCCTTTTGTAAGCAAATTTACAAAAAAAAAAAAAGGAGTTGAATCGATATATGCAACCCCGTACTACTTATATTGTCGCAGATTAGAAAATTTGCCAGTGTGTTAGTAGAAGATTACCCGTATTACAATATGAGTCTCAAAAATATTTGCCAAAATAAAAGAGATGACGTAATAAATTGCAAATATCTATAATCCCCGTAATCTTCATACCAGAAGGTCGTGATTGATTCCAATATATGCCAAAATATATCAAAATATATGCCAATATACCTGTACTACTTATATTCTCGTAGATTAGAAGATATACCCTTGCATATGTCAAAGATTACTCGTAAAACGTACAAAATATGAGTTTAAACATTTTTTGTCATAATAAAACAATGGCATAATAACTTGAAAATAACAATAATCCCTGAATCAACAGTTCCCGAAAATATCAATAATAATAATGTTTAAACCTGAAGACCGTAATTGATATTATCCAGTCAAAGATGCAATGTCAATGAAATCTATTTTATATACATATCTTTATTATTCAAATCGGAAAAGATTTAATAAAAATCGTATGAGGCATAACACATTGGATCCGTTGCTAAGCGACATGATATCATTTGCTTCAACTAAATTGATGGAAATCATATCGTCTGAATAATGCGATCTCCATGGAAGGTTTGGCGACATTTTCGTCCATTTAGCGATAACTTAAAAAATCGCCAAATTTATCGTCAAGTGGGACTGTAGAACTGATAGTCCCATTTTGCAACAAATTGACGAAACATCATCACAATACTATCCCCTAACAAAACACAATTAATTTCATTTATTAAGCGTTTTAATTAATCAATTTCATGATATTTTTATGGATTTACAAATATTTTTATTAATTTGGTGATATTAAAAAAATTCGTTAAATGGGTTATTAAGTAGGATGGATGGACTGACCGACAAATGCTACCGAAACATCATTTCCGTACTCTCTTCTAAAAAAACAAATTGAATTTATCATTTCCGTACTCTCTTCTAAAAAAACAAATTTAATTTATCATTTCCGTACTCTCTTCTAAAAAAACAAATTTAATTTCATTGATTTGCGTCATTTTTATCAATTTGGAGACATTTCCGCTAATTTGGTAAAGTTTAAGAAAAGTTACCTAGAGGTTATTTAGAGATATTCCGCAAAATTCGTAGCTCTGAATTTGCAGATCTGAAGAATAAAATATTCTGATTCCGTTTGTATATACTAAATGAAAACACTAAAATTGTATTAGAAGATACACCCATTCTACTCTTTTTCAGCTTCAACAATCGGCTAAATGAATTTATTGGGTAAACACAATATATGAGCTTGAAACCTCTTTGTTAAAATAAATGAAAGTGATGTACGCAGTCCGCAATTTATATAATTAAAAGAACAATCAAACCGTTCATTTATAAAATGTATTTTTACAGCCATTTATTTATTATTCAAATAGAAATAGTAATAATAAATATTAACAACGCATTTAATTTCATTCCGTTGCCGAGCAACATGATATCAGATAGAATCTTCCTCATAAAATGCGAAATTAAATAACCATTTTGATTTCTTTATACTTTTCATCGTTGAGTAAAAGCTTGTGAAAAATATGGGTCTGGGTCGTAATCCCGACAGCCGAAATCCCGACAAGCCAGAATCCCGACAACCGAAATCCCGACATGCCAAAATCCCGACAGGGTCGAAATCCCGACAAGTCAAAATCCCGACAAGGTCGAAATCCCGACAAGCCAAAATCCCGACAAGGTCGAAATCCCGACAAGCCAAAATCCCGACAGCCGAAACCCACTCTTGCACAGACTAATACAACACTAAGGCGGTCATCGCAGTGACGTCACTAGGGTTGGAATTTACTAATCAGCACCCCCCCCCCCCCCACGCACATGCGCTGGACTCACGCTCCCTCTTGTCTTCATCCGCTTGCTACGACAATGGCCATATGCTATTTGAATATGCTATTTGAACGTATGCAGAATGTGTAAGTGTCTTTTTTCTTTTTTAATAAAATGAATTTCCTAAATCTTATACCGACCTGTTATATCATTTTAATCTTTGTCATTTCAATTTGCCAAAATTTATTTCAGTAATGGCATAATTGTTATGATTTAGTGATTAAAACTATTAATTTGTAAAATGTAGAGATGTAAAAACGCCGATAATTTTGATCAAGCTATACATATAGGCGTAGAGAGCCATGTGCGTGGGCCCAGCGTGAGTCCAGCGCATGTGCGTGGGGGGGTAGGGGGTGCTGATTAGTAAATTCCAACCCTAGTGACGTCACTGCGATGACCGCCTTAGTGTTGTATTAGTCTGTGCAAGAGTGGGTTTCGGCTGTCGGGATTTTGGCTTGTCGGGATTTCGACCTTGTCGGGATTTTGGCTTGTCGGGATTTCGACCTTGTCGGGATTTTGACTTGTCGGGATTTCGACCCTGTCGGGATTCTGGCTTGTCGGGATTTCGGCTGTCGGGATTCTGGCTTGTCGGGATTTCGGCTGTCGGGATTATGTCCGGAACCGGAAAAATATAAGCCATGGAGGTAGATTTTTCTATTTAAGTTCATGTTTCAAACAATTCATGTTTTCCGATAGTGACTAATTAATGCAAAAATCCTGCACCAAACTCGGAAATAAAGTTTTATTTCATTTTGACGTTTTAAACAAACGATTTTCATCCTTTCCGTTTGGATAAACCACGAAGTTGGAGAGTAGAAGTCCTAGAAAAAAGTTCCGTTTATCATTAATATCTCGATAACCCCTGGTCTTAGAAACTCGAAACTTGGACTAAATTTATGGGGGGTTATTTCAAGGCTATCCACAAAATTTCATTAAATTCGATTCAGCCGTTTTTATGTGATGATGAGACAAACGAAAATTTCGTTTTTTACTAACTAATATCTCGAGAACCACTGGTCGTAGAAACTCAAAGTATAGACTAAATTTTAAGTGGGGCTATTTCTAGGCTACCTACAAAATTTCATCAAATTCGGTTCAGTCGTTCTCCCGTGATGATGGGACAAACAAACAGACAGACAGACAGATTTTCAATTTTATTTATATAGATTTTATTTATATAGATGCTTGCAGTTTTACTCACTGAATAGGTGCTACAAGTCTATTTTCTGGACTTTCACAGTACTCCTTGGTTTCTTGTTATTAATTCTTAGTACCCTGCAAGTCATTGCTTCCTCAGTGTTTATGACTTTGTTCATTCTGTCTGTCTGTCTGTCCGTTAGCACGATAACTGCCATAAAAATGACTTTATCAAAATAAAATTTTAGCTTGTTGTTCAGACGATCTGTGGGACGTATGGGAATATAAATGAATAATATCACCCAGTTAGTTTTGGATTGAACCCGGGTTGAAAAAATGAAATACATTGAACCCTATGTGACCTAATTTTTCAAACATTTTTAAGCAAATTTGAAATTCACAAATTGCTTCGAAAATTTTAGTAAATATTCAAATTATCCCATAAAATATATAAAATGTTTTCAAAATATATTCGGTAGTTTTTTTAATAAAAATTAAAATAATAATTACACCCTTTATTTGAAGCGATCACATGACCTACTTCAAAATAAAATATGACACCCATCTTGTGTCAAAATTGTGATTTTTAAAATTCTTTTTAATTTATATTTTGTGTTTGTTGTAAACGTCCTAAAACCGCTTTATTTTTGCTTAATTTCTGTGCATCCGCATTCTGAAACAGAGCGATTACAATATATTTTAGTTTAAATGATCAATACATCCATCGTGTCAAAATTGTGATTTTTAAAGTTCCTTTTGATTTATATTTAGTGTTGTAGCCGTCCTAAAACCGCTTTATTTTTACTTAATTTCTGTGCATCTGTATTCTGAAACAACACAATTACAATATATTTGAGTTTAAATGATCATTAAACTTTGATTATTTCTACAACGAAACCTAATTTTCACTTATGGAGAATGTAAACAGATTAGGTTGTAAGATGAGTTGTATAAGAATTGCTGAATTTCTTTAACGCAAAATTATTTTGTTCTGGAGTCTGCTATTCAGATGATACGAATGAAACATTCATGGATTTTACATAGAAGCAGACGATTTATAGGCAGACATTTTCGATGAAGTTTGATGCATAGAGTTAAATTACTTTTACCTCCATGGTTTTAAATTTTTAAGTAGAATAAATTATTGTAATACTGTGATGAATGAAATAAAAATGTATGAATGAAGCATTTACTGCTTATACACAGAGGGCCATGCGATTTATATCTCGATGACGTCATTTGAATCAAGTTCGTTTTTTTCGATGAAGTTTTAAATTTTCAAATGTAATTAATTAATGCAGTATTTTGATAATTTTAAAAATATTACCACTGAATGTGTTTTAGAAATGTTTAAATAACATTGGAGTTGGAAAGTGTTTCATAATCAATGCTTTTTGCATGATTGATCTTTCTTGTTTATTAATATCTAGACAACTCATGGTCTAGAAACTCAAAATATGGATAAAGTTACCCGAAGTGATGCATATCAAATGTAATGAAATCCATAAAAAAAATCATTAAAAAAAATCCACGTTAGATAGTTCCCGGTGGGCCGGGCCAGTTGGATCTAATTCTTTCCTCATCAGTAATGTTTAGATAACCAAACAATGATACGAATGAAAGTCCGAATGAAAGTCCAGCAGTGCTGAATCAGTTTTCTTTAAAATTTGTCCACATTTCAACTCATATTTTTTTGTGTTTAACATTAGGAACTCGAAATTTCAGGCAGTCATAATTCCCCAACGGCTTAAATAAAGTATATAAATTTTATATAAATTTGGGGTGCTTTGACGTGGAGAATTAAAATCTGTTATCAAAAGATGTTGCTGCCCTTTTAAAAAACAAGTTGGTACAAATATGAAAACAACCCTTTATGCTAATTTGCTCTTCATTTCTTGCCGTTACACAGGCATTATTACGAATCTAATGATGCATTTTCTTTCCACCCGAGAAGCCGGAATAACGCGCAGTGTTCGAATTTATTTTTAGAGTGTTTTCACACTTCCGTCAATTAATTCCGTATAATCGCCAGTTTTATTACTGTGGCTGCAAGCAATATCAAGAATTCTTATGATAAGTTAACGTTTAGAAATTTTTGAAATATGTAATCAAGAATGAGGATAATTACTAAATAATGATATTATGTAGAGTTATTAAGTTAATAACTCTTTCAAATAAGCTTCTATTTACCATGCTTACAAACACCTGTTAATACAATATAAAAACATATCTTCATCCAATACAGTATGAAAACATATCTTCATCCAATACAGTATAAATAAGCAGTATTTTCAAACAAAATAAAAATATACTTCTGGTCACCTATTTTAAGTAATATGGGAGTGATGGCCAGAGGTCAATGCCCGGATAAATGGCCATCATTACAAAATCAGAATTTATATAACTAAATGCTTTATTTCTGCTTTCATTTTATTTTTTTTCATCTTGGCAAATTATTTTACCTTATTCTTTTAACTCACACCCTCTACTCAAATGATGAAAGTTTAGAAGACTCTACTCTATTAGATCTTGATTCAAATACTCTGACTAATCGCAAACCTTTCCCAACTTTAAGGCGCCGATAAGAAAGATTTCGTGCAATTTATATGGATGTTAAAAATATAGAATCTGAGCAATTTCTATTTCTGACGCTTTCCTTCCTATTTCCTTCTCCAAATGTTTCAAAACTCTTCGTTCTGAATCGATAAAGTTCTTAATCATACATTCGTTCTTTCCATTTTTAAAGATTTTATGAAAAACTTTTATTCTTTATTAAAACTGTGACCTCAAAATGTATTTCTCATTTTCAAATTATGCTACTTTAGATTTAAATTCCACATGGCATTTTTAAGTATTTTACTCTCTCTATCTCTCCTGTCTTTTATCTTTCTCTTCTCGCTCTCTTATTTCTTTTCTCTGCTATCTCTTTTACCTCACCTCTCTTATCTCTTCTCTTTCTCTTCTGTCTCTCTTATCTCCTTCCTCTATTATATCTTCTCCCTCCCTTACCTTATTTCTATTATCACTTCTCCTTTCCTTCTGTTTCTCTTATCTCCTCCATTATCTTTCCTCTCTCTTTTTCGTCTCCTCCCCTTACCTTATCTCTCTTATCTCTTCTCTTTCTCTTCTGTCTCTCTTATTTCCTCCCTCCATTATCTCTCCTCTCTATTTTTCTTCTCTCTCCCTTATCACTCTCTCTCGTCCTCTTTTCCTCTCTTTTATTTATCCATATCGCTTTTCTATCGCCTTTATATTTTCTCTTGTATCCCTCTATATCTATCTATCTATATCTCTATCTGAATATCTATATATATAAAATTGAAAATCTGTCTGTCTGTCTGTCTGTCTGTCTGTCGGTTTGTCCCATCATCACGGGAGAACGGCTGAACCGAATTTGATGAAATTTTGTGAGTAGCCTGGAAATAGCCCCACTTAAAATTTAGTCTAAGATTGGAGTTTCTACGACCAGTGGTTCTCGAGATATTAGTAAAAAAGGAAATTTTCGTTTGTCTCATCATCACGAGAGAACGGCTGCACCGAATTTAATGAAATTTTGTGGGTAGCCTTAAAATAGTCCCCCATAAATTTTGTCCAAGTTTCGGGTTTCTAAGATCACGGGTTGTCGAGATATTAATGAAAAACGGAACTTTTTCCTAGGACTTCCACTCTCTAACTCCGTGGTTTATCCAAACGGAAAAGATAAAAATCGTTTGTTTAAAACGTCAAAAAGAAATAAAACTTTATTTCTGAGTTTGGTGGAGATTTTTTGCGCTAATTAGTTACTATCTGAAAGCAGGAATTGTTTGAAACATGAATTTAAATGGAAAAATCTACCTCCATGGCTTATATTTTTCACAAGCTTTTACTCAACGATGAAAAATATAACGAAATCAAAATGGTTATTTAATTTCGCATTTTATGAGGAAGATTCTATCTTATATCATGTTGCTCGGCAACGCAAAAAATTAAATGTGTTTGTTAATTAATATTATTTTTTTTTCGATTTGAATAATAAATAAATGGATATAAAAATATATTTTAGAAAAAAATGGTTTGAATTTTCTTTTAATTATATTAATTACGAACTGCTTACATTACTTTCATTTATTTTGGCAAAGAGGTTTCAAGCTTATATATTGTGTTTAGCTAATAAACTCATATATTCTGTCTACCCAATAAATTCATTTATCCGATTGTTGCAACAGAAAAAGAGTAGATCGAGTATATATTCTAATAATATTTTAGTGTTTTCATTTATTATATACAAACTGGAACACGATATTTTATTCAGATCTGCAAATTTAAAGCTACGAATTTGGCTGGATATCACGAACTGTCTTCAAATGATCTTTATGTTGAAATGTCTTCAAATTGATAAAAACGATGTAAATCAATGAAATTTATTTTGTTTTGCTAGAAGAAAGTACTGAACTGGTGTTTCGTTAGCATTTGTCTGTCAGTCCAACCGTCTTACTTACTAACACATTGAGCGAATTTTTAAAATATCACCAAATTGAAAAAATGTTTGTAAATCCATAAAAATATCTTAAAATTGATAAAATTGAGCTAAATAAATGAAATTGTGTTGTTTAGAGGATAATATTTTGATGATGGTTCGTCAATTTATCGCCAAGTGGAACTGTCATTTCTATAGTACCACTTGGCGATAAATTTGGCGATTTTCTAAAATGCCGCCAAACCTTCATTAGAGATCGATTTATTCAGACGATATTTTGACCACCAAATTATTTGAAGCAAATCATAACATGTCGCTTAGCAACGGATTTAAATTCAGTTTATGAGGAAGAAGAATTTTATTAAATATTTTCCGATTTTAATAATGAAGATATGTATATAGAATAAATTTCATTGCCATCGTATTTTTGACTGGATATCAACTACGATCTTCAGATTTAAACATTATTATTATTGATGTTTTCGGGGATTATTGATTCAGAGATTATTGATATTTTGAATTTCTTATGCCATTGTTTTATTGCGGAAAAAATGGTTGAAACTCATATATTGTACGTTGTACGAGTAATCTTCTATAAATGCACGGCTATATCTTCTAATCTATGAGAATATAAATAGTACAGGTATATTCGCATATATTTTGACATTTATTGGCATATATTGGAATCAAGTACGGCCTTCCGGTATGAATATTTCGGGGATTATTGATATTTTTAATTTATTAATCAATCTGTTTTATTTTGGCAAAGATTTTTAAGACTCATATTGTAAGACGGGTAATATTTTACCAACACTAGGACATATCTTCTAATCTAAGACATTATAAGTAGTATGGGTATATCTTCCAATATAATTTTAGCACTTTCATTTCGGCACATATTAGAAACAATTACTGCCTTCTGGTTTAAAGATTATGGATTTAATGATATTTTCAATTATACATGTAATCTACTAATACAGGTTATATCTTCTAATATTCGCGTATATAATTAGTACGGATCCCATACAATTTTAACGCTCTATATTGATTCAATTCATATTTTTTGTAAATTTGCTTACAAAAGAGGCCAGGATGTTTTATTCTTCAGATCTGCCCGTAAAAATAATTTTGAATAGCTAAAACAGACATTCCTAAACTTCTTTTTAGGAACATTATGTTAAATACTTTAGCAGAATATTTTGATTAAAAATGCCATTTAGTAGACTATAGGAATTTGCACATGAGTGTAAATTTTAAGTATCTTTATATTATATACTCCGTACGAAGAACGGGTATGCTGCTAGTCTATATAAATAAAAATGAAAATCTGTCTGTCTGTCTGTCTGTCTGTCTGTCTGTTTGTCACACCATCACGGGAGAACGGCTGAACCGAATTTGATGAAATTTTGTGGGTAGCCTAGAAATAGCCCCACTTAAAATTATATCTGTGTTTTGAGTTTCTACGACCAGTGGTTCTCGAGATATTAGTAAAAAACGAAATTTTCGTTTGTCTCATCATCACGGAAAAACGGCTGAACCGAATTTAATGAAATTTGGTGAATAGCCTTGAAATATCCCCCCATAAATTTTGTCCAAGTTTCGAGTTTCTAAGACCTGGGGTTGTCGAGATATTAATGAAAAACGAAACTTTTTTCTAGGAGTTCTACTCCCTAACTCCGTGGTTTATCCAAACGAAAAGCTTGAAAATCGTTTGAAAGTGAATTAAAATTTAATCTCTGAGTTTGATGGGAGATTTTTTGCGTTAATTAGTCACTTTCTGAAAAAATGAATTGTTTGAAACATGATTTAAAGGGGAAATCTATCTCCATGGTTCATGGTTTATTTAAAACAAGCTTTTGCGGAACAATGAGAAGTATAGAGAAATCAAAATCGTTATTTAATTTCGCAGTTTATGTTACAAGACATGACATATTTAACATGTTATAAGATTCTATCTTATATCATGTTACTCAGAAACGCAATTAAATTAAATCTGTCTGTTAATTTTAATAATTATTTTTTCGATTTGAATAATAAATAAATGGATATAAAAATATATTTTAGAAAAGAACGATTTGATTTTTCTTATAGCATTTTTGACTGGATAATATCAATTACGGTCTTCAGGTTTAAAAATTATTATTATTTATATTTTCGGGGATTATTGATTCAAGGATTATTGATATTTTCAAGTTATTATGCAATTATTTTATTATGACAAAAATTGTTTAAACTCATATATTGTATGTTGTACGAATCTTCTACAAATACACGTGTATATCTTTTAATCTACGAGAATATAAGTAGTACAGGTATATTGACATATGTTTTGATATATATTGGCATATATTGGAATCATTTACGACCTTCTGGTATAAAGAGTACGGATATTATTGATGTTTTCAATTTATTACGTCATCTCTTTTATTTTGGCAAATATTTTTGAGACGCATATTGTAATACGGGTAATCTTCTACTAACACATTGGCATATTTTCTGATCTGCGACAATATAATTAGTACGGGGTTGCATATATTCATTCAATTCCTATTTTTTCTTCTGTAAATTTGCTTACAAAAGGGGGCAGGATGTTTTATTCTTCAGATCTGATCGTGAAGATAATTTTGCATAGTGAGAACATATATTCTTAAACTTCTCTTTAGGAGCAATAAATTTAGTATTTTAACAGAATTTGCACATGATTGCGAACTATAAGTTTCTTTAAATTATACACTCCGTACGAATAACGGGTGTGCTGTTAGTGGTTAATAAATTTTAACATTTTAGGAGGATATATCATGTTGCTCGGCATCGCAATTAAATTAAATGTGTTTGTTAATGTTTTTATTATTTTTTTTCGATTTAAATAATAAATAAATGGATAAATGGATATAAAAGTATATCTTATGAATGGACGGTTTGATTTTTCTTTTAATTATATTAATTGCTGACTGCGTACATCAATTTCATTTATTTTGGCAAAGAGTTTTCAAGCTTATATCGTATTTAGCTACTAAACTCATATATTGTGTTTAGCCAATAAATTCATATAGCCGATTGTTGAAACAGAAAAAGAGTAGAGCGGGTATATCTTCTAATACAATTGTAGTGTTTTCATTCAGTATATTGAAACGGGATAAGAATGTTTCATTCAGATCTGCAAATTCAAAGCTACAAATTTGGAGGG
Organism: Amaurobius ferox; assembly: GCA_951213105.1. NCBI lineage: Eukaryota > Metazoa > Arthropoda > Arachnida > Araneae > Amaurobiidae > Amaurobius > Amaurobius ferox. The sequence goes on along the minus strand of OX578133.1, from coordinate 156,056,304 downwards.
ATATCGCTAATTTGACAACTTTTCTTAAACTTTGCCAAATTGACGGAAATGTCGCCAAATTGATATAAACGACACACAAACAGCTGCCATAAACCTTCGGGTTGGTCGTGTGGCTTGGGTCTTCTACATATCAATGAAATTTTGTTTTGTTTTGTTAGAAGAGAGTACTGAAATGATGTTTGGTTAGCATTTATCTGTCAGACCAACCATCCTACTTAGTAATACATTTAGCGAATTTTTAAAATGTCACCAAATTGATAAAAATGTTTTCAAATCTATAAAAATATCTTGAAATTGATAAAATTGCGCTACATAAATGATATTAATTGTTTTTTGTTAGGGGATAGTATTGTGATGATATTTCGTCAATTTGTCGCAAAGTGGAACTGTCAGTTCTACAGTCCCACTTGGCGATAAATTTGGCGATTTTTTAAAATGTCGCTAATTTGACGAAACTGTCGCCAAATGTTCCATAGAAATATAACTATTTAGACGATATTTTTTCTACCAATTTATTTGAAGCAAATGATATCATGTCGCTTAGCAACGGATTTAAATCAAATGTGTTTATGCGGCAGACGACTTTTATTAAATCCTTTCCGATTTGAATAATGAAGATATGTATATAAAATAAATTTCATTGCCATTTCATTTTGGACTGGATAATATCAATTATACTCTTCAGGTTTAAACATTATTATTATTGATATTTTCCGGAATTATTGATTCAGGGATTATTGATATTTTTAAGTTATTACGCCATTGTTTTATTGCGGCAAAAATTGCTGACACACGCATATTGTACGTTGTACGAGTAATCTTCTAGGAATGCACGGGTATATCTTCTAACCTACGAGAATATACGTAGTACAGGTATATTGGCATATATTTTGACATATATTGGCATATATATTGGAATCAAGTACAGTCTTCTGGTATGAAGATTAAGGGGATTAATTATATATTCAATTTATTACGTCGTCTGTTGTATTTTACAAAAAAACATTTGTGACTCATATTGCAAAACGGGTAATCTTCTACTAATAATCGGACATTATAAGTAGTACGTGTATATCTTCCCATATAATTTTAGCACTTTAATTTTGACATATATTGGAATAAATGACTGTCTTCAGATTTAAAGATTACGGGTTTATTGGTATTTTCAATTTATACATGTAATCTACTAATACAGGTTATATTTTCAAATATTCGCGTATATAATTAGTACGGGTCCCATACAATTTTAACGCTTTTATTTTGCATATATTGATTAAATTCCATATTTTTTTTTATATTTGCTTACATAAGGGGTCCAAGATGTTTTATTCTTCAGATATGTCCATGAAGATAATTTTATATAGCGAGAACAGAGATTCTTAAACTTCTTTTTAGGAGCATTATATTAAATATTTTAACAGAATATTTTGATTAAACATGTCATTTAGTATACTATAAGAATTTGGAAATGATTATGAATTTCAAGTTTCTTTATATTATATACTCCGTACGAAGAACGGGTATGCTGCTAGTCTATATAAATAAAAATGAAAATCTGTCTGTCTGTCTGTCTGTCTGTCTGTTTGTCACACCATCACGGGAGAACGGCTGAACCGAATTTGATGAAATTTTGTGGGTAGCCCATAAATAGCCCCACTTAAAATTATATCCGTGTTTTGAGTTCCTACGACCAGTGGTTCTCGAGATATTAGTAAAAAACAAAATTTTCGTATGTCTCATCATCACGGAAAAACGGCTGAACCGAATTTAATGAAATTTGGTGAAGAGCCTTGAAATATCCCCCCATAAATTTTGTCCAAGTTTCGAGTTTCTAAGACCTGGGGTTGTCGAGATATTATTGAAAAACGGAACTTTTTCCTAGGAGTTCTACTCCCTATCTCCGTGGTTTATCCAAACGAAAAGCTTGAAAATCGTTTGAAAGTGAATTAAAATTTAATCTCTGAGTTTGATGGGAGATTTTTTGCGTTAATTAGTCACTTTCTGAAAACATGAATTGTTTGAAACATGATTTAAAGGGGAAATCTATCTCCATGGTTCATGGTTTATTTAAAACAAGCTTTTACGGAACAATGAGAAGTATAGAGAAATCAAAATCGTTATTTAATTTCGCAGTTTATGTTATAAGACATGACATATTTAACATGTTATAAGATTCTATCTTATATCATGTTACTCAGAAACGCAATTAAATTAAATCTGTCTGTTAATTTTAATAATTATTTTTTCGATTTGAATAATAAATAAATGGATATAAAAATATATTTTAGAAAAGAACGATTTGATTTTTCTTATAGCATTTTTGACTGGATAATATCAATTACGGTCTTCAGGTTTAAAAATTATTATTATTTATATTTTCGGGGATTATTGATTCAAGGATTATTGATATTTTCAAGTTATTATGCAATTATTTTATTATGACAAAAATTGTTTAATCTCATATATTGTAAGTTGTACGAATCATCTACAAATACACGTGTATATCTTTTAATCTACGAGAATATAAGTAGTACAGGTATATTGACATATGTTTTGATATATATTGGCATATATTGGAATCAATTACGACCTTCTGGTATAAAGAGTACGGATATTATTGAGGTTTTCAATTTATTACGTCATCTCTTTTATTTTGGCAAATATTTTTGAGACGCATATTGTAATACGGGTAATCTTCTACTAACACATTGGCATATTTTCTGATCTGCGACAATATAATTAGTACGGGGTTGCATATATTCATTCAATTCCTATTTTTTCTTCTGTAAATTTGCTTACAAAAGGGGGCAGGATGTTTTATTCTTCAGATCTGATCGTGAAGATAATTTTGCATAGTGAGAACATATATTCTTAAACTTCTCTTTAGGAGCAATAAATTTAATATTTTAACAGAATTTGCACATGATTGCGAACTATAAGTTTCTTTAAATTATACACTCCGTACGAATAACGGGTGTGCTGTTAGTGGTTAATAAATTTTAACATTTTAGGAGGATATATCATGTTGCTCGGCATCGCAATTAAATTAAATGTGTTTGTTAATGTTTTTATTATTTTTTTTCGATTTAAGTAATAAATAAATGGATAAATGGATATAAAAGTATATCTTATAAATAGACGGTTTGATTTTTCTTTTAATTATATTAATTGCTGACTGCGTACATCAATTTCATTTATTTTGGCAAAGAGTTTTCAAGCTTATATCGTATTTAGCTACTAAACTCATATATTGTGTTTAGCCAATAAATTCATATAGCCGATTGTTGAAACAGAAAAAGAGTAGAGCGGGTATATCTTCTAATACAATTGTAGTGTTTTCATTTAGTATATTGGAACGGGATAAGAAAGTTTCATTCAGATCTGCAAATTCAAAGCTACGAATTTGGAGGGATATCGCTAATTTGACAACTTTTCTTAAACTTTTCCAAATTGACGGAAATGTCGCCAAATTGATATAAACGACACACAAACAGCTGTCATAAACCTTTGGGTTGGTCGTGTGGCTTGGGTCTTCTACATATCAATGAAATTTTTTTTTGTTTTGTTAGAAGAGAGTACTGAAATGATGTTTGGTTAGCATTTATCTGTCAGACCAACCATCCTACTTAGTAATACATTTAGCGAATTTGTAAAATGTCACCAAATTGATAAAAATGTTTTCAAATCTATAAAAATATCTTAAAATTGATAAAATTGCGCTACATAAATGATATTAATTGTTTTTTGTTAGGGGATAGTATTGTGATGATATTTCGTCAATTTGTCGCAAAGTGTGTCAGTTCTATAGTCCCACTTGGCGATAAATTTGGCGATTTTTTAAAATGTCGCTAATTTGAAGAAACTGTCGCCAAATGTTCAATAGAAATATAACTATTTAGACGATAGTTTTTCTACCAATTTATTTGAAGCAAATGATATCATGTCGCTTAGCAACGGATTTAAATCCAATGTGTTAATGCGGCAGACGATTTTTAATAAATCCTTTCCGATTTGAATAATGAAGATATGTATATAAAATAAATTTCATTGCCATTTCATTTTGGACTTTATAATATCAATTATACTCTTCAGGATTAAACATTATTATTATTGATATTTTCCGGAATTATTGATTCAGGGATTATTGATTATTTTTAAGTTATTACGCCATTGTTTTATTGCGGCAAAAATTGCTGACACACGCATATTGTACGTTGTACGAGTAATCTTCTAGGAATGCACGGGTATATCTTCTATCCTACGAGAATATAAGTAGTACAGGTATATTGGCATATATTTTGACATATATTGGCATATATATTGGAATCAAGTACAGTCTTCTGGTATGAAGATTAAGGGGATTAATTATATATTCAATTTATTACGTCGTCTGTTGTATTTTACAAAAAAACATTTGTGACTCATATTGCAAAACGGGTAATCTTCTACTAATAATCGGACATTATAAGTAGTACGTGTATATCTTCCCATATAATTTTAGCACTTTAATTTTGACATATATTGGAATAAATGACTGTCTTCAGATTTAAAGATTACGGGTTTATTGGTATTTTCAATTTATACATGTAATCTACTAATACAGGTTATATTGTCTAATATTCGCGTATATAATTAGTACGGGTCCCATACAATTTTAACGCTTTTATTTTGCATATATTGATTCAATTCCATATTTTTTTTTATATTTGCTTACATAAGGGGTCCAAGATGTTTTATTCTTCAGATACGTCCATGAAGATAATTTTATATAGCGAGAACAGAGATTCTTAAACTTCTTTTTAGGAGCATTATATTAAATATTTTAACAGAATATTTTGATTAAACATGTCATTTAGTATACTATAAGAATTTGGGCATGATTATGAATTTCAAGTTTCTTTATATTATATACTCCGTACGAAGAACGGGTATGCTGCTAGTATATCTATATAAATAAAAATGAAAATCTGTCTGTCTGTTTGTCCCGTCATCACGGGAGAACGGCTGAACCGAATTTGATGAAATTTTGTGAGTAGCCTGGAAATAGTCCCACTTAAAATTTAGTCCATGTATAGAGTTTCTATGATCAGTGGTTCTCGAGATATTAGTTTAAAACGACATTTTCGTTTGTCTCATCATCACGAGAGAACGGCTGAATCGAATTTAATGAAATTTTGTGGATAGCCTTTAAATAGCCCCCCATAATTTAGTCCAAGTTTCGAGTATCTAAGACCAGGAGTTGTCGAGCCATTAATGAAAAACAAAACTTTTTCCTGGGAGTTCTCTCTAACTCCGTGGTTTATCCAAACGAAAAGCTTGAAAATTGTTTGAGAGTGAATTAAAACTGTATCTCTGAGTTTGGGGGGAGATTTTTTGCACTAATTAGTCACTTTCTCAAAACATTAATTGTTTGAAACATGATTTAAATGGGAAATCTAACTCCTTAGTTTATATTTCACAAGCTTTTACTGAACAATGAAAAGTATAAAGAAATCAAAATGGCTATTAAATTTCGCATTTTATGGAGAAGATTCTATATTATATCATGTTGCTCGGCAACGGAATGAAATTAAAAGTGTTGTTAATATTTATTATTATTTTTTCTATTTAAATAATAAATAAATAGATGTAAAAATATATTTTTTAAATGAATGGTTTGATTGTTCTTTTAATTATATAAATTGCGGACTGCGTACATCACTTTCATTTATTTTAGCAAAGAGGTTTCCAGCTCATATATTGTGTTTAGCTAATAAACTCATATATTGTGTTTACCCAATAAATTCATTTAGCCGATTGTTGAAGCAGAAAAAGAGTAGAACGGGTGTATCTTATAATACAATTTTAGTGTTTTCATTTAGTATATACAAACGGGTTCAGGATATTTTATTCTTCAGATCTGCAAATTCAGAGCTACGAATTTTGCGGAATATCTCTAAATAACTTCGTAACTTCTCTTAAACTTTATCAAATTAGCGGAAATGTTTCCAAATTTATAAAATGGACGCAAATCAATGATTTGTTTTCTAGAATAGAGTACTGAAATGATGTTTCGGTAGCATTTGTCGGTCAATCCATCCATCCTACTTAGTAACACATTTAACGAATTTTTTTAATATCACGAAATTGATAAAAGTATTTGTGAGTCCATAAAATTATCATGGAATTGATAAAATCGTGCTTAATAAATGAAAATAATTGTGTTTTGTTAGGGGATAGTATTGTGATGATGTTTCGTCAATTTGTCGCAAAATGGGACTATCAGTTCTACAGTCCCACTTGGCGATAAATTTGGCGATGTTTTAAGTTATCGCTAAATTGACTAAAATGTCGCCAAACCTTCCATGGAGATCGCATTATTCAGACGATATGATTTCTATCAATTTATTTGAAGCAAATGATATCATGTCGCTTAGCAACGGATCCAATGTGTTATGCGGCATACGATTTTATATTAAATCTTTTCCGATTTGAATAATAAAGATATGTATACAAAATAAATGTCATTGACATTGCATTTTTACCTGGATAATATCAATTACGGTCTTCAGGTTTAAACATTATTATAATTGATATTTTCGGGGACTGTTGATTCAGGGATTATTGATATTTTCAAGTTATTATTCCATTGTTTTATTATGACGAAAATTGTTGAAACTCATATATAGTACGTTGTATACGAGTAATCTTCTACAAATGCATTATATCTTCTAATCTACGAGAATATAAGTAGTACATGTATATTGGCATATATTTTGATATATATTGATATATATTGGAATCAATTACGACCTTCTGGTATAAAGATTACGGGGATTATTGATATTTTCAATTTATTACGTCATCTCTTTTATTTTGGCAAATGTTTTTGAGACTCATATTGTAATACGGGTAATCTTCTATTAACACACTGGCATATTTTCTAATCTGCGACAATATAAGTAGTACGGGGTTGCATATATTGATTCAATTCCTTTTTTTTTGTAAATTTACTTACAAAAGGGGCCAGGATGTTTTATTCTTCAGATCTGCCCGTGAAGATAATTTTGCATAGTGAGAACACATATTCTTAAACTTCTCTTTAGGAGCAATAAATTTAATATTTTAACAGAATTTGTACATGATTGCGAATTATAAGTTTCTTTATATTATATATTCCGCACGAAGAACGGGTATGCTGCTAGTATATATATATATATATATATATATATATATATATATATATATATATATATACAGGGTGATTCAGAGCTCTTGGACCAAACTTCAAAGGATGATAAATCACATCTAAACAAGCAACTTTTGTCATACAAAGCAGGGTCGTAACGAAAGAGGTGAACAGCTAGACGTCGCTGACATTGAACGCAGTGACGACTGCGTTAGAACTAGCCAGGGTTTAACAATCGCCTGATCTCTCCTGTCTCGACTTTTTCTTATGGGGCCATATGAAAAGTCTCATCGACGATAGCCTCATCGACTCCAACGAGGACCTTGTTGCTAGGATTGCTGTTGCTGCCGGCGTTGTCCAAGATATGCCTGGTGTTTTTGCTAACGTGCGCCGCTCGCTACGTCGCAGGTGTGAAGCCTGGATTACTGCTGGTGGTCGCACTTTTGAGCAGTTTCTGTAACTTTGTCCATGCATTCTGCAATTTTTGTCAGTAAAACGTACTTCGTGCCTACTCTGTCATTTTTGTGTTTCCTCTTTTCACGAGAGAGTCATCATTTCCTCATTTCATGAGCTACCACATATCGATCTTGTAATTCTATTCAATTGTTTAGAAACATCATTTTAAACCAGCTCTTTCGAATACATCGACTTTCTGATCCTCAGTTTCACTTTCTCCACATCAATAATCTTAAACGCATTTGTCGAAATTACCACTCTCTGGAAGTATTTGTAAATAATATTATTAATAATTTCAGATATACCATATAATAATTTTACAAATGCATTATTTATCCTTGATTGGATAACTCATTTTTGTGAATTTCACCCATTCTTATCACCTATCTTACTACTAGACCTGAATCTGATACTGTTTACTATTTTCAAAAGATTACTTTCCACTTGTCCTGAGTCCTACACTGATTACTATCTTTGAAAGTCTTCATACAAATTATGTTTCTTTCAAGTGTATTCATTCCGGTGCCCACTCGCATTGACGAAGTGAGGCAAAATGCTCTGTTGACTGTTCGCCTACGAGCACGTTCGACTTACACGTGGTAGCTGTGCCTGTGAGTTAATATTTCTGTTTTTATATTTCTGATTTATAATTCATTTGGTTTATATTACTTCTCCTTCCACTAGCCAGTAGACAGTTCCAATGGTGTCTATATTTAAATGCTATCGCCATTGTTAGAAACTGGCTATTCTATCGGTTTCAATTCGAATTGTATGGCTGTTCTGACGAGAATGCAGTTTCGAAATAACCGCCATTTTTTGTGTAGTTTTAATTGATTGTTCTCCATATCTTGATCTTTAATCTTGAGCTAATTATTATTGCCTTTTCTCATTTTTGCCGTGTTTTCTTTTTCATTTTATATATATATTTATATATATATATACCTTTTTAATTGTGATTTCTGTATACTAATATTCTCCCCATCCCCTTTCCATTATAGTGATAAGTTACCTTCTATTTTTATCCTTAGTCTTGGTCAATAGTTATTAGTCTTATTTGTAACCGATATGCCTCGGCTTTTATTCTATAAATATTGATCTCAGACATATATAATAAATTACAAAGTTGCATAAATAAAGGTACAGAATTTTATTAAATCGATTAAAATTTTCAAGGAAATTGAATTTTAAGAAATACACAATTTAAAGTTTTATATGGCCCCCGTACAAAAACATTTCCAATGAGTAAAATGTGCCCCATACACTAATAAGGTGATGCACAAAATTTCAGCATTTTATCATAAAAAGTCCCAGAGATATGAAAAGACAAAAATGCTGACTTAAACCACTTTTCGATGCATCGGCATGGGTTCTCAGAGGGGAAAAATCATGTCGGCAGATCGCGTTTCAGGGGTCATACACAAATTACGAAAGAAAACAATGATTACATAAATAAATAATAACTCTGCTATTTATTGGTACAAAAGTATCTACACTGTGTAGAAATTATAACTTTACACAAAGATTACAAAGCGTGTTCAAAATGTTTTCCATCGATGCCAAAGATCCATTAAAGATAAGAGGCAGATACTATTTGCCTATGATGCATTTCTGCGTTTCATCATTTGCATTCTTGTTGTAAACATTTACATTTTAATTTGTGATTAATCCCTCACCAACTTTGTTTAAACATATATCTCTGGGACTTTTTATGATAAAATGCTGAAATTTTGTACATTACCTTATTAGTGTATGGGGCACATTTTACTCATTGGAAATGTTTTTGTACGGGGGCCGTATAAAAATTTAAATTTTGTATTTCTTTAAATTTAATCCCTTGAAAATTTTTATCGATTTCATAAAATTTTGTACCTTTTTTTACGCAAATTTGTAATTTATTATATATATCTGAGATCAATATTTAAGGAATAAAAGCTGAGCTCAATGTTTTTGGGGTACCCTGTATATAATGATAATTTGTAAAGGCGAATGACGAAGGTCACAGTGCCTGGCCATCTGAAAAAAAAATAAATAAATAAAATAATGATAATTTGAAGATCCAATGATAAAAGAGAGAGAAGTTGTAACTCAAAACTCCCTAACTTTAAAATATGCCTATATAATAAAAAGAAGTATTAAATTAAAAATCATCAATCAAATGGAAAATTAAATGTTCTAGTCAAGCTGTAGATAATCAACAAATATCAATGGAATGGAATCGATAATTGAAAATCAAATAAAATCCAAGCATTAAAGCTATACACGTGGATAAGCACTAGGTCTAAATAAATGAATTTTTCATTTTGTAGAAACTCTTCTTTGCGTCCAAGTATTTAATGAAAATGAACACAAAATGTGTGTTTCTGATATTAGATATAGATTTTATCTATAAACACTAAGAACTTGGAATACACACATAAAGACGGAAAAATTATAAAGGAAACAAGAATACTTGAAAAAAAACTCTGCAAATATCCTAACCATTGGAGCCCATAAAGAAGAGACCAGTGTTGCTAATCGCAAAGGATAAAAGTAGAGAACTACTGTTGCCAATCGTGAGAAATAAATAACAGTATTGCGAAAAGGCCATAAAAAGTGATATTCTACAGTAAGAACTACAAAATAATGGGGCGTGTAATATAATCGAAAACAGTGAGGCTATACTGTATAAGGGGATGTAAATACAATGTAATGTTTATTAAAGATAATGCTGATGTCTGGCTAATATAAGATACTAAGAAGAGAATTCAAGAATATTCAACTAATCCAAACTTTTTAACTATACCATTTACTAAATATGCTGGATATTTATGTAATTTGCTGGTAATTTTTTGATTATTTATATACATAGCATGAAATTTTTTATCTGATAATATATAAATTTTAAAAAGTTCATTAAGTATAATATTTCTAAACAATTGAATCGAGTTGTAGGAATTAAGTGGTAATATTTTATTAATGTTAAAATTAAAGTATTTTTTATCATATAAATTAGTAACTATTCCATTAGTAGGTTCAATAATTAGATTTAAATCCAAAATATTAATATTATTACTAATAGTGGCTTCATTAGGTATTAATTCCAAATTGTCTGGATAGAAATTTATATCTATGACATAGTTTTCAGTAAATACTAAATAAATCAGATCATCAACATATCTGTAAATTTTATAATCTATTGAAGTAAAAGACTGTTCATAATGATAAAGGTATAAATTAGATAAATATATTGCTACTGCAGCCACCTTGTGGAACCCCTGAGACTTGTAAGTATAATTTATTACCTTGAAATATATAATTATTGAAAAAAACAAAGTGAAATAGTTCAGAAAAATTTATAACTATTGCACGAGTAATTTGATTAGTAATATAAGCTTTATATTGAGCTAAAATTACAACATATCGATCAGAGATCTTAATATTAAATTTTAATTTAAGATCTTTAAAATCAAAAGTTTGAAATCCAATTAGTTTACTTAGTGATGTTAATTTATTCTTTAATTCTTTACTATAATTTAGAATAAGGTAATTATTGCTAGATTAACGTAAACTATAATTTAATAGATTTAAATAATTTAGTAGTAATTTACTCGCAGTAGTAGAGTAAGTATTATGTCCACTAGTTTCTGTTCTAAATTTAATAGGATTTTTATGAAATTTAGGAATAAACTCTATTTATGGAAATTTAAGAAACTTATAATTAATATTTAAATCATTATACATATTGATAATTTTCAGTTTGATACTATTAATGGAATGTGAATCTAATTTAAACAGACTATTATTCTTTAAATAATTTAACAGAAATTATATATAGAATTTTTTACAGATAAGAGCATAATAATTAGAGGCTTTATCAACATGAGTAATAACAAAAGAGCTTTGTAAATCATTAATGGGGTCTTTTATATTATCAATATTATATATGGATCTAGACAATTTAATACTACAAATATTATTTTTAATAAATTTTAATAAAGCAAATTTCCACATATTAAATGCATCTAAAGGCAGAGCATATTTAGAAGGTAATTTATAAATATATTTATCGAAGTCAAGATTTATTGACATTAAAACTTTAAAAGAATTATTACAAGATAGTGTCCTGAATTCTGTGCCAAATGACATAATGGTTCTTAACCTGTCATCTTTAACTATGGCTAAGTATCTTGTAACTATATACCCCAAGTGTGGATGGATTTAAATATTTAACGTATTCGTCTACTTTGCAAATATATATATATATATATATATATATATATATATATATATATATATATATATATATATATATATATATATATATATATATATATATATATATATATATATATATATATATACATATTATATATATATATATATATATATATACATATTATATATATATATATATATATATATATATATATATATATATATACATATTATATATATCCATATATATATACATATTATATATATCCATACATATACATATATATATATATACATATATATATATCCATACATATACATATATATATATATCTTCTCTCTCTCTCTTATACACGCACACACCCCGCATCACTCCTATTTCATTAATGTCATATACAAGGATTAATAACATCGGAGATACAGTATGTGGTCTAGACCAGGTCAGGAACTCTAAGTGTCGAAACTAGTGCTCTACCAACTGACCTATACGAAGTCGGGAAGGCAGTTCACAAAATTTTAGTGGGTATACTGTACTAAGCAACGGTGAACAGAATTCTATTTAAATATTTATTATGAAAATAAACTTCAACCAGCCATTCTGAAGATTCACACTGAACAGATTCATGGGCAGTCCTTCCCTGCCTGCAGATTAAGACATAAATAAAAATCAAATTTTTAAAGGCTAAGTTGTCAAGACACTCTACTATCACTTTGTGCACACAAGAGCTAAATTTAGCAGGACATATAGTTTAAAGTGGGAGAGCTCTGAGTAGACATTGATGTTTGTACGTAAACACTATACAAAAATTCAAGTATACTCGGAGCGTTCCCGTCCGTCGAACTCGGTACTAATAAAACCACGACCGGAGTGCTAACTCTGCACTAATGGGACAGAAGACCGGAGTGATAACTCAGCACTAATGGAATCGAAGACCTGAGTGCTAATTTTGTAACAAACTGAAAATTTTAGTAAAAGCTGTGTATTGTTTGTAATGCCACGCCCGATCAAATAAAAGTAAATGCAGCACCACTTGCGTAGAATTTTAAAAATTTGAACACGAACTGGTCAACAAAACAAGATAATGGATAAAAGCCGAGTTCACTGTTAAAGTTGTACAAAGTTGTAGAGAATTGTCAAAGCTGCACAAAGTTGTAGAGAATTGTCAAAGCTGTACAATGTTGTAGAGAATTGTCTAATTGGTAGAACTGAGCTCCAGAAACAAAGGAACCACATATACAGAAGGCAATATATATCTGATAAAAAAAACACCATTAAAACATGTTACAATCTAACACCTACAATGTTTATCAAAGTAATCGGTAATATTATTTCTTGAATAGAAATGTGCGTTATTGCTGACGGAGTATATTTTTAACAAGCTGTACATTAAGTTCATGTGCATGTAACTGTTGTTAATGTTAGAATTCCTTAATAGGACAGCAATTCGCCAGTGACTCTATAGTGCCAAATAAATGTCTTCTGTAGCAGTTTTATTGCCCTTTCCTACTCATTACACAGTTCTCTTCAAATTTGTAATTGGTTTTTTTCGTCTAACTCGCTTTGCTGCCGAGTTCGTTATCCTAATTTTCTAAATTCTCCGCTAGGGGTACTGCAATCAATTTTCTTCGATCGTGCCCGATGACTTTATTATACCTAACGTGTACACTCATGAACATTTACTTACAAAGTTAATGGGGTACTTAAGTACCCCATTAACCAAATTAAAGGTTTTCATTTTGTACGTAAGAGTTCCTTTCATTATTGTCTTCTTCTAAATTCATGGTATTTAGCTTGTAACATAAATATGGTGCAGTTTCATTTGAAATTCCTCCACGAAAGGCACCCTCTTTGGCAATACTGCCATATTTTGCACTTGTTTAATCTGTTGCATGGCTTAAGTATTCTTTACAAATTTTAAATATGTTAAAATGTGTACATGCTATCATCTGAAATACAACCATTTCCAAAATGGTCGTCTGCTTACTCCATTTCATTTGCTCAGCATTTTATGTTTTTGTCTAGTTATTAATAGTTATTTAATGACAACAACTTATGCAAATTTCTTAGAATAAAGGGATTTTACATAAAAACTAGAGAATCGATTCAATCTTTTTTCCAGAGAGGGCATTCAAATTCTGAACTAAACTATATACACTTTTACAAATTTCTTTTCTGCATTCACATCTAGTCAATCTACGTATCAGTATATCAACAAAATTTTATCGAAATCGCTTTAGCGATTTTTAAGATGACGAAAAGTAACTAATTTTGGCAAAATCTCGTTTTATAGCTAAACTATATATTATTCAGATTTTTATTTCTGCCTTCAGATCAAAACAGTATACGCAGAATAGATTGTTAGACCAAAATTTAGTCTAAATCACTTAAGAGGTTTTCGAGATTACGAAAGGCCAATGGTTTTAACAAAATCATATTTTAAGATAAACTATACATTTTTGGGAATATTTTTTTGCCATCACATTTACACAATATATGAAACTGCCCGCGCAAAACATGTGGTCATTCAACCTCTGAGCCAAACTATATACACCTTTACAATTTTTTTTCCTGCATTCACATCTGCAGAATATACGTAACATTTGCCCAAATCGATTCAGCGGTTTTTAAAACTACGAAAGATCACTAATTTCGACAAAATCTTATTTTATAGCTAAGTTATACCTTTTTCGGAATTTTTTTCTGCCTTCACATCCAAAGAGTATACGCAAAATAGATTATTAGACCCAAATTTTGTCTAAATCGCTTAAGCGATTTTCGAGATTATGAAGGATCGATGGTATTAACAAAATCCGGACAAAATATACGTTCTTTAAAATATATTTTCTGTATTCACATCTATATAATATATGAAACTTGCCACCTAAATTTAGCTCAAATCGCTCCAGTGGTTTATGAAATTGAGAAAGGACAACAATATGCCCCCCTCCCCATACACACACACACAAACAGACCGATAAAAGTCATTTTTAGTGTCTAGAAGCCCCGTCGATGCATTTTCGAGGTTACATCAGTTAAAGTAAAAAGTAACTTAATCTACTACGAAAAGCATATCTATCAAGAAAGGTGGTGCAAGTCGAAATCGCTTTTACCATACTTTTCTCAAGCTCAGCGCAAAAAAGCTAAACATTTCAAAAATATGGGCCCGTAGAGAACCCCCCCCCCCCCCCATATTTGATAGAGACTCGAAGCTTTTGTTTCTTTAGCTTCATAATAAATCCACTAATAAATCCGCCACTAAATCTCTCCTATAAATTCTAAACACTATCACGTGCAGAGTTATATATTCGAACAAATAGAAACGCCAATAAACGTTCAACTAAAGACTTGCGCTGTCACTTTCCCAATGATTTTGTCACACATTTCCTTTTCATAAACACGCAAGTCGTACAGCAACAGCAGTTTCACTCACATTAATTGACTTCCATATAAGGAAGCTTCTTTATACAACTACTGCTGCGTATAATGAATTGTCGTATTGAATTTATATTATGCTGCATATAAGTCTTCTTTGATTGCTTTGTTACGTCATAATTACTCGGTAATTACTTGTCAATGTTCTCAAACGAAAACAATAAGATCATATACGACAAATACATTTCCAAATACATTAGTGATTGTTAAAAGCTTAAAAAAAATATCGTGTTAAACATTTAGATAATAGAATGTACTGTGAAAGGAATTTCGCCGGAAGAAACAGCAGTCGTCCGCTGTGCACAGTGGGATTTAAAGCTAAAAACTTTCTCAAAACCACTTTTAGAAATATTTTAATCTGAACTGTTTCTGAAAGTTTTCTATAAAAATTATTGATACGTTCAACTATTAGGACAAATTCTCCCGGAAGGCACTTAGGCACTTAATTTGAATATTAAAAGAATCATCATAATAACCGCAAATATAATACAAATTCTTGTCCTCCTAGGAAAACTGATATCCTAGATGTGATGCTTTTAACATTCAATTTTTCTGCACAGTTTAGAACCATTCACACAGGACCCGATAAAAACAATTTAGAGCCTTAGGCGACATAGCTCCCTACAACACCTAGTTTCCCAGTTTTCACAAGGAAGAAACAACATATTGTACTTTTTTCAAATTGGTATCTTTATACAGACAAAGAGTGTTAGGTATAAAAGTACAATGCAGTCTTAAAAGAACAGCTATTTAGTTCCAACTTTAAAAATATTTATCTTAAATGACATTAAATTTTGCTGATATTTAAGAAACTAAAAATTAGAATGGAATATTTTTCTCATCCTTCCTGAAGGAATATCATGTATAAAACTTGCATTTAAAAAGCTAAATGCAATCGAACAATGCAGCAAATTAATTCAGAAAGAATTTTTCCGACTTGCTCTATCTTAACCTAATAACGCCTTAATAACATCTTTAAAATCAAATTTTAAAGTTAAGTCATACTAAACATCTAATAAAATTAAATTTCTTGGTTTATGTTGCCTCAAATTAGAAAAGTTTTTATTCTTTTACTAAAAACTGTACCCGCCTTTGCCCGAGATTCAAAGCAGATATATTGAATATCTCGAAAGCTTAGTTGCCTGTTACTTACAAAACGAAAAAGCTTAATTGCTTAAATTACAAAACACACGTGAGCATATGCTCGCCCTAAATAAGCACTTAAAACACACCTTAGACCGCTGCTCGGATACGCAATACGCCATGCCATTGTCCCGGGGATGAGCACGTCAATATTTTCGATTCTAAAAAATGTACCCGACGCTGCCCGGAAGTTAATGCTGGAATAAATTGAATTCATTAATCTAAAAAAATACAAAAAAATATTCATATAAAATTGAAGCATGCAATCCTTTGCATACAACCAGTTTGAATCAAAATCGGATTTTCAGCAAACGTTCAAAAAGAAAATAGAAATACTTCCACGGAATTCTTCCTTTGAGAGAGAAATTCCCTCTCACGGAAACCCTCTCACTCCCCTAAACATGAGTTTGGTCAATTCCCCCATGCGTTTAGAGCGGACTCCGAAGCTTGTTAGATTCGTTCAAAAAATCAAAGACATGCCTCGGATAAAAAATGGATAATTAATCAACGGATGGATTTATGAATTTTTTCTGGAGTATTATATGATATTTTAAAATGAACGTTGGATAGCACGTCATTTTTAATATTTCGTAATTTGAAAAATTGGAGAGGTTTAAAACGCACGAAAAGTATATATATTTTAAAAAAAATTATTACAATTTGTCTATTCGTCATATATGGACTCTGTTCAAAATTTGTTTGAAAGATAACTTTTTGATCTATTCGACGGTGTCAAGATATAAACTCTGTGATAATATTTTTGGTCGCTAAGAAATAGATTTGTGTAAACATCGGCTTAAATCAGGGTAAAACATAAAACAACAGAAAAATTAATTCGAAATAGAAAAAATTAACGCCGAGGGTGCACCTGTGTATATCGAGAAGTACCTTTGTACCATAATCGTACGACGCTTAGATTTCACTTGACAGACTGCACAGGCAGGCATGCACATATACACAGACATTTTCCTTCATTATGTAAAAAGTGAAGAATTTGAAATTAGCACACTGTAAAGAATTCTAAAGAATGTATCAGTGGGAAAAGTATGGATAATTTGGGGACCCCTTAAAATCTGAAGGTACTAGACCGTAGTCAAGGCATTTAGAGCAAACATTTACTGATTACCTTGTAAATTCGTTTAGATATTAGAATTAGATTCATATAGTAGCAGTATTTTACGTCTCCAAAAAAATTTTGGGTGCTTCATTTCCTATTTTCCGACTTTTCAAATTGAAAAAATAAAATAAATTAAATTAATTTATATAGGGACTATTCTGCTCAATTATCAAACTAAATAAATGCATATATAATTTTATGTGACAAGGACTAAAGCTAGTTTTTCTTTGTTTTTCCCCATTGTTATAAATCAATTTAACTCTTAACTTGAAACCTTGTTACTTAAGATACCCGCTTGGCAGTAAACATATGTCAAAACCTATAGTGCACGCCGAAACAAAAAATAAGATGTCTACACAAATGGGGCATATAAGAGCATTTAAGTTAAAATTGCAAAGTTATTGGAAAAGTCTTCATCATGCTCTAATACTCGTATATGAAAAGATCTTTAAATTGCTGATAAAGAACAATAAATATCTTGTTCAAGCTCTAACAAGCGTAAAATATTGCATTTATTTTTAAAAATGTTGTAGTTTCAACTATGTCCTAGAGAATTGCAAGGTAACTTTATATACATATTATAATATAAACGATATTCGAAAATTTATGAGTACAATTGCCACATAATAAAAAATGTAATTTCTTACTGTAAGTATAATTGCTTTAAAGCAATTATTCCATACCAATAATAAAACTAATGATTATGAAACAAGTAATGTGTAATATACATTATTTTCAAAGGGATTATGTGTCTCTGACTATTAAAATCCATGAACTGCTCCAATAATCCTCTATGTAAACACTTATCTGGAACAATACATGCTGTGTGATTTGAATAATTAATTTTGCACTAAAATCTTCATTGACACACAAGCTCTTAAAATTTGCAGATTTCTGATTTTAGGTATAGCTAAATTACATTAACTATTTAAATTATCGATTAGTATATTTTTAAAAGCCGAGATTTAAGAAACCATTAAGCATCATATCCTTTAATCTTATTTAAAGGTTTGGTATCTGTGTTATTCAACTTTAGGTTTCAAATCTGTATTTCCATACTATTGAAAAAATTAATTAAAAAAAATAAATCAAAAATATTGATTTTTATTAATTTCCATTTAAAAAATATTGATAATATATATCATCTTATAACTCAAACTAACCGATTCATAAATATAATTACAGAGAAATGAAAATCTACGATCAATTCTTGGTAAATTGAAAAAAAAACTGATCATGACATGAATATAAAAATCGACTTTTCCCTACTGTTTATGTGTATCGGGTTGTATAGTTCATGTCGTCGATAATAATGTTACACTACGTGTTCCGATATACCCTAGATAAATTTGTAGATAATTATAATATAGAAAATTACACACCAATTGTGAAATTTTTCCTTTCGCAAGCTGACCATCTCAATTACCCATTTAATGAAATAGGTAGATTTTCATTCTGATCAGTTGACCATAAGTTTTGGAGAGTTTATAAGCTAACTAGTATCACGATTGTAGTGTAACACATGCATTTTATTCTGTAAGAAATTCAAATATTCAATAGAAATTTAAACTGAAATCTTATATTTGCGTTCATCATTTATCTAAACGATAACTATAAAAGGTAAAACTCATACCTTGTGAAGCGTGAGGTCTTTCTTATCGTTCTTTGGCCAATCCGCAATTTTTTTGTAACTGTAGAGGTGGAAGATCTCTGGTTAAGAATAAGAGATCGCTGCATTCTTTCTGTGAGGAAGGACTTTTGGGAGCTCATTCCACTATATATATGATTTTCCTTGTCTATATCATTTTCAAATTTCGATCGTGTCTCATTTCTGCTGAAATTTTGCTCGGTAAAATCAGTCTCGGTTCTTTCCATGAATTTTTCTTTTTTAAAAGTTTCTTTTTTATCCGTCAAAGAGTTATCCCAATGAGCATTGCTGCGGAACAACAGCTTCTTGTCATCGAATCCAGATGCTTCGCGTTTACTTTTAAAAGCATTCATTCTGTTGTCCAATGTAAAACTTGGATTCTCGGACATTTTTTCAAACTGTGATGACACAATATTTTTCTCTGAGTGGGAGAATTCTTCAGATTTCTCTTCGCAATCAATTGAAAAAGACTTAACTTGCCTTTTTCCAGAAAATGAACATTTCCTATCTTCAAAATCTGACACCGATGTAGAGGTTTGAGAGTTATTTGAGTTCAATTTAAAATTCGTAATATCCTTAATGAGATCATTCCCTGAATTTTGCGAATCTTTAAATGTAAATATTCTCCCCAGCGATGCAATTTCGCGCTCTTCTTTCAAAGAGCTCCTATTAACGGATACTTTCCTTTCCTGACATTTTTCAAAATTAGGGAAAGATGAAATCTCCATGTCAAAAGTTCTTTTGTTAAATTCCGGTACTAATGGCCTTTCATTCGTCGTCGGCGAGATATCTACAGTAAAATCGTCAAACGTTATTAAATCAAATGTGACACTTTTTTTATCTTCTTTAGTTTCAGTTGGGCGAATTTCAGAGATCAGTTTCTCAACAACATATTCCTCTTTCTTATTACTTTCCTTATCTTTTAATACATTTTCATCATTTATATTTATATATAGCAATTTATTTTCAGATTCTGTCTGTAAATCACTTGATAAATCGCTTCCTTTATTTCCCTCTTGGAAAGAGGAAATTTGGGTAAATTGCAGCGCTTGAGGGAAGATGTCACTAATTGCTTTACTTTTAGGTTGCATGTTTAAATTCCCATCTTTTGAAAATGGCTGATAAATGGAGGTTTTACCTTGATTGGAATTCAAAAAAATATTCGGTTCTTTTTCCTTTAAGTACTTTTTCTCCTTTGTATTTTCATTGCGACCAGAGCCAATTTCTTCGTCTGCCTTAATTTCGAATTTTCTTCTTAATAAATCTGTTTTCCTGTTTTCCTTCCTCTCATCGGATATAGGAATTTTGTTTAACGTTCTTTCTTCTTTCTCTTGATCTAATAACATTCTTCTCTCATTTTCTGGTTGAAATTTAGAAATAGCCTTTCTACCAGGATTAGTGTTCATGGTTTGAAAGATATAATCCTTTCCCTTACTCTTTTGTGAACCAGTACATCCAGAGAGATAATTTTGTAAAAAAATGTTTTGCTTACTCTTTTCGAATTCATTTCTATACTTTTCAGATTCTTTTGATCTCTGAAATTCAGAATTCGAATCATTTATTTTCGATTGCGCAGTCTGACCATTGTCTGTTTTAAAAACTTCGCAACCAGTCTTAGATCGAAAGTTTGCTTCTGATGCAATATTCTGAGCTGCTTCATCGCCCACCATAACACTAAATCGCTTTGATTTCTGAATTACATCATCCGATTTCATAGATGATGTGTTTAATTGACTTAATGACGAAGACAGATGTTTCGAAATTTTCGGAAATGCTCTTTTTTCTGAATACATTTTAGAATGCAAAGCTTTGAATTCATCGTATCCAGATCCAGACAAACGTTTTTCATTTTTATCTGACACATTTTCTTGAGGTGATAATTCCTTTTCTGTTGATTTTCGAGCAGGTGAAAGGGTTGGTAGCACTATGTTTGCCATCAAGCCAGTAGAATCCTTAATTCCTTTTTTAGTGGATGATTGACCAGGGAGGTCAAAATTGGTTTTACGTATATCGGCAATTTCAAAAGGAGTCGCAACCTTGGCTTTTCTTTCCAAATTGCAGCCGGAAGTACTTTTTAACCGGGATCTCAATTGTTCAGTTGCTGACAACGATGTTTGTTCAGGAGACTTCGATTTATTTGTATCCTTGGAATAACGCTTTACAATTGTATCGAAAGGTACCTGAAAGAAACTTGTTGCTGCACAACCGGTCCTTCTAAATCGTGGTACATTTTCTTTGGGTTCAGATGCATTTTCACCCTCAGTCGGCTCTTTTTCGTTCATTGACATGGCAGCGTATTACTCAAGTCAATTCTACCGCACAACGCTTGTTCGAAGAAGCATATCTATATCTAGGCTGCAGGAAGGAAAACTCCATAAGTTTCATCTTGTTGACACAGCTGAGGATTACCACTACAATCCAGTGGAAAGTAGGATGCCATTCTTTGAAGGAAGCGCCCTCTTACTATGCCAATAATAAAAAAATTTCATAAAGAAAAGAAACGAATATCTTCTATGTTATTAGTTTCATTTATAGTAGAAAACTTGATGCGTGATAATTGTTGAAATTAAGATAGCTCTGAAGTCAATGGTTTTATTTATATTTTGTTATAAATAAATACTTAATTTTACATTAAGAGTCACTTATAACGATGAAAATACTTTCAGTAATTTTATATATGTATTCTCGGTAATTTTATAGCTGCAAAACGCTAAGTGAAATAGAAATTATATAAATGTTCACTTTCATAAATATGGCATACATACCGTTCCATTTCATTTTTATATCCTTGCACATATACCGACGTTGCATGTGAATTAAAATAAGTTCAGATCCCAATAGTCTTAAATTATTCTATTTGTTCTTCAAAAGAGTCTTATCAAATATTTAATTTAATTTCTCTAAAGAGAAGTATAAGAATCGGTGTTCTTGCGTTGCAAAATTACTTTCACAGGCAGATCCGAGGAACGAAACACCTTGATCCCGTTTGGAAAAAAATTACAAAAAATATTAAATTTGGTCATCATACGCCAAATTAAAGACACTAAAACGATAGAAAATAAACCAGCACCACTTGTATCCTGTTTCAGCAATCAGCTAAACACAATAGAAAATATATAAATTTGACAAATCTTTGCCAAAAATAAAAAAAGACTTAAATTGAAATATCAATAATTCCAATAATCTTATATCATGGTCATGATTTGTTTGGTTTAAAAAGCTTACAGAGCAGAAGGGATTACATTTTATTTTCATTCTTCAAGGATTTGTTCGGTGGCCGAGTTGATTGTTCCCCTGTCTTGGGTGGAATTGGGTTTCGTGTTCCTCAGTATACAACCAGGAGCATTAATTTATTTGCTGTAAAGAATTGTAACTCTAACATTGGGTGTAATTGTGCAATTACTAGTTTTTATAAATTATTACAATTTCTCTGATTATTTCGATATTTTTTATTCCTCGGAGATGGATTTTAAAAAGCATTTGTCGTAAACATCTTGTATTTTATTGTATTTATTCATGTGCAACTGTTTATGAAGATCATTTGTTGTTAAGGGTTTGCTTTCTTTTTAATGTATTTTAACTTTTTAATGTATTTTATAATGTTTTAATCTGTATATTTTGAATGTATTTTTATTCCTGCATGCTGTAACTGGGACTTGAAGTCTTTTTCAAAATAAATAAAATAAATAAATAACTGATGTCGCATATAAAAGAAGGACTATTGGATGGTCAAGCGTACCAAATGTCACGTACAAAAAGAGCAACGCCAAATAGGGTGAAATCAGTTAAACGTCAATACTTAGATTTTAAATGATAGTTCGTATTTTGAAATTTTTTAAATAAAATATCCGTGCTTATAGTTATAACTACGTACATTGTATGTGTTCGCCATAGCCCTCCAAATTTATCTCAAAAGTGCGAGTCATCTTACAGTATCTAAAAAATAAAACATTGGTCATTAACCACAAAGTTTATCTTTTAAATTATATACTTATTTATGTAGCACTCAATTATTAAAATACATTTTCAACTAATACTTTGTACAATAACCATTAATTTAATATCTTTTGAGTATAGACCTAGGAGGCGACGTGAGACCGGTAATAATTACTGAAACATCAAAAGGATCTGCACTCGATCTTATTGTAAATATATATTTGCTGACACGTACCTTTTTATGCATTTGCACTACATTAACGATCACTGGCTTTGCTTGCGGTATATGACTCTGGTATATTGAACGCCGATTTTAAATCGAGAGGTAAACGACCACGCACAAAACTTACCTGGAGGATAAATATAGCAGCAGGAGGTTGCCAGTCAGATTGTCAGTTGCATGTCAATCTGACATTAGAAGATGGAGAATACAGAGTTCACTTCGACAATAAGAGCTTGCCATACCGTGCCAGTAGCTGAATGGTAGAGCGTCGGCTAGCCAGTACGAAGATCTCTGGTTCGATTTCCCGGTTGGGACAACAAAGTGCTTTAATAACTGTTATTGGAAATATCAATTAAATGATATATTTTATTTAAAAATTTTAGTAAAAATTGACCACTAATAATAAGGTAAGAATTCTGGCCACTAGTGATAGTTCGAAAAGCTGTAGGGGATTTGTGAAACTTGAGTGCATATTATGACAATTATTACTTTCCCTGCAATGCATGGTAATGTATAGGGAAAGTATTGGAATCATGTCGAAAATCGCAACTCGAGTTTTCGACGGATCTACACGTTTCGAGACCTCTGGAATACGAAAAAACTATTTTTAGCGTGACGTTTGTGTGTGTGTCTGTCTGTCTGTGTATCTGTGCAATGTATGTATCCACTCAAAAACTAATGGAGTGAATTTCATAAAATTTGGTAGATAAATCACTTGGATATGACCCTGGTGCTGATTAGTTTTTGGTACGATTCGTAGAAATAGAACCCGCCTTATTTGCGAAGTGGTCCGTAAAAATTTCATTTATCCGCTCTAGCTAAAATACTAATTTATCAAAAAAATTGGTAGACAAGTTATTACTTGTTGGATACTCTGGTGGTGATTAGAATTGGGTACAATTTGGATAAAAAGAACCCGCCTTTTTTTACAAAATGGCCCGCAAGAATTTCATGTATCCACCCTAGCTAAAATACTAATTGACCAAAGTTCACAATATTTGGTAGATAAGTTACTTGTGGTACACTCTGGTGCTGATTCGATTTTGGTACGATTCGGAAAATAACGACCTGCCTCTTTTTACGAAATGGCCCGATAAAATCGTCAAAATCTAAAAAGAAAGACTAAGTAGTAGTATGCTCAAATGTATCAATTATATTCTCATTTTATACTCAATTTTTGATGAGGAAAAGAATATAACACACTCCATTATACTTTAGGACTAACCGTTCTCAAGATATTTGAGATTACTTGCATTTTTGTTACGCCGCTATCGGAAAAATGACCAATTACCAAATAACAGCAAAAATTGAATTAAACGTGCAAATTTAGTGTTATTTGGTGCAATTAAACTCAATCTAATCAATTATTAAAGAAATAAAGAATATATTAATTTGAGTCTGCAGGGAAAGTCATGTGCTACTCACAACAGATTTTTTTAGATGTAGTTGTTTATATTTAGTAAAAATTCTATTAAATAAGATGTTAAGGTTTGTATTGCGTAAATTGTAAATAGAATTAAGAATGTGTGATTTAAGAGTACTTATAAATTAATATTTACATATTATAGAGTTGTTAAAACTAGCTTTATCAACATATATAATAACATCTTTTTTAATTTCCTTAATTTATTTTCCAAGTAAATTAAGTTTATAATATCTATTATTATTATTATTATTATATATAATGATTAAAGTATTGTTCTATTGAAACACTCCAAAGTTTGAAGGCTTCAACCGGAATTTGATATTTATAGCTAATTTTATATAGACACATATTTAAGTCAAGGGATAAAGATTTACATTACAAGGGATAAAGAGTTAGATTGTTGGACACGTTTAGAATCAGAAGGTAAATGGTATTTAGAACCCAGTAACATTAGTGATCTCAGTGTATCACAATTAACAATCCAAAGATTTCCTGTAATAATATGGCCATGGTGTACGTTTACGTAATCTTAGTATTTATCTAACTGACAATGACAGTATAAGATTTTTTATTCAATTCATAATTTTTATTAATATTTATTGATTTGGCTATTTGATTATAATCGAAAATGTAATGTCCTAGTGGTTTATCAGATTCAAATGCTAATTTAGAATTTACATTTTTAACTGGAAAAAAGGGGGATGCCGATTTAAAAATATTATTAACCACTCAATTATTAATTACAGGATTTGTAAAATTCAAAGTACAATATTCGTTTATTTTAGTATTTTGTTTTGGTTGGTCTATTAATTTTATGTCAGTGACATATAAATAAACATTAAGTATTTTACATCTGATAATTAACAAATCATAAAAAATATGTTTAAACTGAATGTTATCAAGAATAGTAGATAGAAAAATAAAAAATATAGAAAGGCAAATGTTTATTATATTTATTTGCTCTTTTAGTTCATTTTGATTTATAATTAGACAAGCAGAGGATATTATAGATATTAAAGGGACAATTAAAGGATTTTTAATACTTTGCAATATAGTTGAAAAGTGTTTATGGCTTTGTCTATTCTGTCTGTCTGTCCGTTCGCACGATAACTGCCGTAAAAATGATTTTATCAAAATGAAATTTTAATATGTTGTTGAGACGGTCTATGGGACATATGGTAATATAAATTAATAATATCCCACAATTAGTTTTGGATTGAACCCGGGTTGAAAAAATGAAATACATTGAACCCTGGGACCTAATTTTTCAAACATTTTTAAGCAAATTTAAAATTCACAAATTGCTTCGAAAATTTTAACAAATATTCAAATTATCTCATAAAATATATAAACAAAATTTCAACAAAATACGTTCTGTAGTATTTTAAATAAAAATTAAAGTAACAATTGCACCCATATTATATGAAAAGATCACGTGACCCACTTCAAAATAGAATATGGCATCCATCTTATATCAAAATCGTAATTTTTAAAGTTCTTTTTAATTTATATTTAGTGTTGCATCCGTCCTAAAACCGCTTTATTTTTTTTTTTTTGTGTATCTATATACTAAGCCAACGCAATTACATTATTTTGGAGTTTAAATGATCATCAAACTTTGAACATTTCTACAGCGAAGCCTAACTTTCACGCATGAAGAATGTAAACACATTAAACTGTAAGACGAGTTGTATAAGAATTGCTGAATTTCTTTAACACAAAATTATTCAGCTCTGGAGTCTACAATATAGGTGATATGAATGAAACATTCATGGATTTTACATAGAGAAGCAGACGATTCCATATTATTGCTTTCTGATGAAGTTTTAAGCATGGAGTTAGAAAGTAATTTTACCTCCATGGTTTTACGTTTTTAGTATTGTGATAATTTTAAAAATATCGCCGCTGAATGAAAGGAATTGAAAAAAGTTTATGAATGGAATATTCACTGCTTTTATATAGAGAGCCAGGCAATATTATATTTCGATGACGTTATTTGAATAAAATTCATTTGTTTTTGATGAAGTTTTCAAATATAATAAATTATTATAATACTGTGATAATTTTAAAATATCACAGCTGAATGTATCGCATTTTAGAGATGTTAAAATAAAATTGCATTTCAGTTGGAAAGTGTTTGATAATCAATGCTTTATGCCTGATTGATCTTTCTTATTTAACATGTTATGATGGTTAAACATTTGATTTAGTCTATATAGGAAAAAATTTTATGTATACACATGAGTTCATTTCCTAAGAATATTCTGTCATAATAATTTTTCGTATAGAAAGTATATTCTTTCTATAGAAAAATTTCAATATTGTCGAATCCTTGTGTAGTAAAATGTTCATAGTCAAAATTTAGCTAATGAAGGTTTGGAAGAATATTATTTGAATATTTTTATATAATTCCTGTGTCATTAATTGTGAGGTGCAGAGGATTGCTAGTTCGGCCTATGTATAACATTTTGCAAATTCTACAAACTATTTTATAAATACAATTATAAATTATACAGAAGGCTAATTTATTACTACTACTACTTTGGTTATGAGTAGCTAGCGGACACGTTTCACATTTATTAAAATTACAGATCGTAAAATTCAGAGAGGCATAATATGACGCATGGTTGACGAACAAAATTGATGGTTATAATTTGAAGATATAAAATAGTGGTTAGATTGACTGAATGAAATTATAATAGTTTGAGAAGGTAAAGAATGCTGTTGGTTATTGTAGTATATCGATCTAGGAGAACCCCAACCAGTTCTCAAATACCGAGCTTGAATGTCAAAGAACACCCAGTCGCCAGTCGCTAAAATTTGATATTTCGACATCATGTAAATAGGATAACCTTTATTCGCCTAAAATAAAGGAACTTTGAATTCAAAATAATCATAAGATGATGAATCATAAAGCAAATTATAAAATTAAATTATGACAATCATATAAAGAAATACATAAATCCATATAGAAGAAAGGAAGCGTTATTATTTCGATATAAAGTAACGTCTAAATGACATTAATCTAAGGAATAAAATTTCTAATGTCTAAACACATTCAAATTATATTCAAAAAGAGCTCATTGATAAGCAAGTCTTGAATAGATAATAGAAAAAATGTACGAAAACTATTCCAAGATTGTGTGATTAATATAGTAAAACATCAAACAACCAAGTAAAGAGAAATAAATCATCTGGGATCCAATAATAAGAAATCTGATGTGGGCAGCACATGACTTTCCTTATATAATGCAATGAATTTACTACTTTTACAGTAAAGAAAAATAGATTATTTTTATAGTAGTTATTTATGTTCTTTCCGAGATATTGAATTTTCGTCAATGAGTCGTCATTTTCCATGTCGTCATCATCAATGAGTCGTCATTGATTTAGCGTCATTTTTATCCATTTGGCGAGTTTTTCGTTAATTTAGCAACATTTAAAAAAGTCGCCAAGTTGGCGACATTCCACCAAATTCGTCGCCAAAATCTCGCGAAGCGTTATGGACGAAGAAATAAGTTATTCTTACAGCAGATAAATGACTATTAGCGTTCAAATACAAAAATATTACTCTAAGTATCTTTTTTTATGAATGGAACAAGCTAGATGAACGAGAATGATGTCACCAAATTTATCGCATGGTATTACATATGAAAAGTGAATATGTTTCTCAACAGGATTTTTTTTTTTATATGAAGTTCTGATAATTTTTTTAGAAATGTGCCATATCTCAAGAACTGTTCATGTTAGCGTTCTAAAATTTATGTCAATCGTTTCTTAATGAAAAATTACATAAGAAATGTCTATTTGCGTAACTTTATTAGCGGTTTTGATTTTTTGACGATTTTTTCAAAATTTCACTCGAAAATTTAGGGGAGTTCTGAACATTCGATTGCATATAAAAACAATAGGCTTCCAGTGTTTATGGATTGTGATTTTTGTACCAAATTTCGTTCGAATCGGTCCATTAGTTCGTTAGTTATCGTCTCCAAAGACTCATTAACACACACACACACACACACACACACACTTTCACACACACACACACACAGACAGACATCACCTCAAAAATGTTTGATTCGTGATCAGAGATGCTTGAAACGTGCTCTCCCGTCGAAAACTCGAATTCGAATTTTCGACCCCGTCACAATACTTTCCTTATACATTATGTATATAAGGAAAGTAATAAATTGAGAAATTCAACAATCATTTAACTATGGCCTGTTTAAAACATGAATCAAAATGTGAATGATTGCTAATTACAAGCAAAAAGCCAAATGAGAGCAAAAATAGAACATAGAAATAGAAAATTAAATTGAACATTTCACGCTCTTCTGGATGACAAGATGTAAAACTATTTCGAAGCATCCAATATTTATATTTAGTGCAATTTTAAATTGACAATTATCATTAGTAGCAGGACCCGAAATAAGCAATATAGTCCGTATATTAAAATATTTTGATAATTCGTTCATCAATTTCACGTCATTTTAATTAACTTACCATCCGTTTTGTAATTTTAACAAAGTTTTCGTAAATTTGAGGCGAAATACCGCTAAGTTGGCGATATCTCACCAAGTTCACCAAATGTATTGCCAAGCGTTACAGACAAACAGAGATAAGAGCATTCCTTATATCTGTTGGCGAATTGTTAGACTTCAAAATACAAAACTATTACACAAAGTATCTTCTCTCGTGAATGGAACGAACAAGATCGTTCGACAAATGGTGATGTTTCAACCCTTAATTGTTATGCATGTATTGGTACAAATATTGTTATTAAAGCTATATTAGATAATTTTATAAGGAATATAATCTATTTGGACGGCAGGACAGTGACACCCAATTTAGGTCTTCGGACCGTCTGGGTCTTCAACCCAATTTAGGTCAAAACCCAGATAGGGCGACATGTAGAGAGACTGTACTCTTTTTCCCTTGACACCAACCTCCCGGAAGGACCTTCAGACCCACAGATTTAACGGGCCCATACTCCACGTAAACACTGGGATAGTTTGACCTGAGCCGGGACTCGAATTCGGATCCTCCGAATGCAATCTCCGTGCCTTAACCGCTCAGCTATCCCACCCCGATCTCAATATCTATCGCTCAAACTATATCGATTTTACAAGTTACATGAAAAATTCCTGCTCTAAAGCTTTGCGCCAAGCCCCGCGAATTTCAAGTTCGCCCTATCCATGAGAAATCGTATCACAGTGTTTCAAATTTCCAATGTCGCGATTATTCTCATTTATAGAAACTTAATACACCACTATAAAGACCATTTTAACACATGTTACAAAGAAATATGGCGTTTAAGAATACACTAAAATAACTTTGTTAGAGACAGCCACAGCATATATCACAAAATTAATAGTATGGATCAGTTTTGACGTCAAGAAACACCCTTCTTCATCATGATACACAAGAAGTGCAGCCTATATTAGTGAAAGAAAGATCGGCAACTGATGCGCGAACAGCAAACGGAACTTAAGCAGCGAAACGGTGTTGCTAATGGCGAGAATAGAAAAAAGAGGTAAACAAATACAGGGGAGAAGGAACAAGAGATGGAACACAATAAGTGTACTGTAAAATACCTTATAGGAAAGTGAACGTCCGAAACAAGATTCAAGTTACTTGTATAGTTGATTATAAAAGTCCAAACAATTAAAAATATCCAAACCAGCAAAAAAATCCAAACCAGCAAAAAAGGATAGAAAATATTGAAAAAAAAAGATAATCTAAATTTAAACCAGTGATTTCCAAGCAGAAGAGAAGAAAGGACAATTGTCTTTAATAAGGGAAATAGGCTGAGAAACAATCGAGAAACTTTCAAGAAAGTCCAATTCAGAAAACGAATTAGGAGTCGAAATAATATTAGCTTGCGAAACATTAAAAACATGATTAGAGTCCCAAAAATGTTCAGCAACTGCAGACTTAGAAACCTGTTGATTAGAAGCATGACTCATATGCTCCTTAAAGCGAAATTTAGGAGCTCTTGTAGTTTAACCGAGATAACCAAGACCGCATTCGAAAGGAATGCGATAAATACCCTCCAACAATTCAAGACACAAATAGAGTTTTTAAAAGAATGAAAATGAATTTTCTTTAGAGGTTTAAAGACACACCTAAAATTGAAACGGGAAATAATATTGGCGACCTTATAGCTAACAGAAGAATAAAAGGTAAAACGATGGAATTACATGAAATAACCTCTTGACTTTGAAGTTTAGAAGTTTGAATTATTTTGGCTTTTGTAATCAACTTTACAAGTAATTTAAATCTTGTCTTGGACGTTCACTTTCCTTTTAGGTATTTTATCGTTCACTCATCTCTCTGCGGACGACGGCATTCCGGAACTGTTGTGGCCCAAAGGACGGAGCGTTTTGCTTCCGAACTGTTTGTTCCCAAAGGACGGCGCATATTTTACACTAAGCCTCACTTCAGAAAAAAATCACTAAAAATCACCCATTGAACACAGCATTCTACTTTTTTCAGGAATACAGGAAATACTTATTTTCCATTCGATGTATGCATTAGACGTAAATTATCTTTTATTTAAATATTAAAAATTTAAATGATTAAAAGTGATTAATTGATTAAAAGAGTTATTTGTTAAACAGGAAAAATATCCAAATGATTGTATTTAATATTTTATATAGCTAATAGAGATTATGTACAATTTTTAAAAAGAAAATAGCTTTATTACTAATTAATACGTCTTTTACGTATAATGTATTTCAAAATATGGATTCACACACAGACCAACATTGCAATCTTTGCATCATAAAAACTGTCAGTGCGCTCATCAGAAATACCAAAAATCCACGAATCTTCACTATCTACATTACTTTCATAACTATCCTGTTCGATTACTCTAGAAAATTATTATTACTACTTTCTTCTATAAAACGTCTTGTCCCAACCATTCTCTTATCCGAAATAACCTAATAAATTCACTACCGCACATTCCTCTGAAACCCAAATTTGAAAGAAAATACTCTCTTACATTCCAATAATTCACTAACACAATCATTAAACTAAAATCAAAATGCGAACCCATACTCATTTATAGCATAGCAGAGTCTGCGAGAAATAATCTGTTTGTTTATATTGCAAACCCACGTTTTACCGCACTAGATAAAGTGATAAGGATGCCCCTATACCAAGGTTAAGTATTAGCAAAATAAGTTATAAATGTTAGAATGGGCATCTATCGCCATCTGATATTTAAATAAATTCAAACAAAAACGTTCCACATGAAAACGCATATTGGTGTCAGCTGTCCTTTAGATTAAATTTCTCCTGGACGCGAATGCGTGAGTATCGTCTTTGAACGTAGTTTCACAGTTGACGCGCGGATGCGTCTGCTGTCCGCAAAGGGTTAAGTCCCACCTCTTGTTCCTTCCTCCCCGGGTGTATCTACTCTTTTTCCGTTTCTCGTCGTAGTCACGCTTGCTGTTCGTGCATCAGTTGCCGATCTTTCTCTAGCAATGGCAGGAACAAGAGCTTGTATGTCCTGACGAAGAAGGCTGTGTTTTGCCTTCGAAACCGGTCGATATTATTAATTTATGCTGTATGCTACTTCTAACAAAGGTATGTTAATGTATTAATTTAGCAACAGTTTGAGCTATACAATCTTCAAAGAAGATGTTGAATAATTTCTTGCCCCTTTTAATGCTCTTTTAAGTTCCACACCAGATTCAGTAACTCATTGCGTTATTTCCTACTCTAAAACACATTTATAAAATTTATCACATTTATACTTTACAAAATAGCTCTGAGATTGGTTTTACTCGTAGATTAGGTGTTAATAATAATGTATCCGCCTTTAACTGTGGTTGTCGGTAAAGGAAGGACAGGAAACAACGTCTCGGTTGCCGGCTTTTTTCAAGCAAATTGTTGACTATTGGGTGATAAATGTTATAATCTTAGCCGGCAAATATCGCTTTTAAAGCTCACCGGTTTTTATCATCAGTGTCCATCATATTGATTTTTTATCATATCTCTAGAATGAAATCCGCTATAATCAGGGGTGTACTTAATGGGATATCAAGGAGTGCAATCCCTTCGAACTGAAAATATTTATACGAATATTTCTAAGAAAATATTATAAATCTGGCTTTCAGTTAATTTTGAACAAATATACCAAAATCTCCCCTCCCAAATGCCTGTTTGAAATACGCCAATGGCTATACTATGCTTCGTGCAAACAGATACAACAATTTTAACCTCCACTAAGCTACAGACCTCATTTACGAAATAAACAAACATACTACTCGCAACCAGAAGAAACTCCAAACACGTTTCCTGTAGTCATACTACAGGAGCTATTCCCCTAAAAGCAGCCACCGCCAGATAGCGCTGGTCTCGAATAAGAGATCAAAAGCCAAGGAATTAACATTAAAACTAATGGGAATTGAATGCAAATTAAATGACCGATTGGAAATAAATGAAGATCACAAATCATAACGCCATACGCAATTTCATGTAGCTATGAATAATGTACGAGTAAATCCGTAATCTGATTAGTTACGGCCTCAAATATGTGAAATCACACTGACAAATTCCAGATCAAATTAAATAAAAAGTTAATGGAAATATCTTAGATCTTCATCGAATGGATCAAGGTTCATTCATAAGTCTCAATTTCTCCAAATAATGTTCTTTATTATGTACACCTAACGAAATAAAATACGAACTAGTAATCTAGTGGCCAAACGAAGCTATTCACAATATAATTTTTAAAGCTAAAGCATGGCTACAGTGCCTAGAAGAGATAGTGTGTCGATTGAGGGGGGAAGCGGGTTCCCTAAAAGCAGTTCCCTAAAAGCTACCACCAGATAGTGCTAGTCTGGAATGAGAGATCAAAAGTCATTAAAGCTAATGGGAATTTAATGCAAATGAAATGACCGATATCTTTGGAAATAACTGAAGAATTTCTGTGAAATTTGGTGTGATTATTGCAAGTGGTATACACAAAAAGTCAATTGATTTTTAGAGAGATTGAGCTAAGGACACATTTGTATTTTTAAAATTTTATTTTTGATCTGGTGTTCGTTCAAACATCTGAGGTCCAAAATAATCAGGTTCATTCATCACAGTAACGTAAAATTCGGTATGGTTTTTTCTCTTGTGGTATATTTCAGTTCTTTCGATTTTGAAGTTTATCGGGCTAGTCTGTCCTGGCCCGCCATAGGACTGTACCCGGTTTTAGAGAATATCTCGAAAATCAGAGAAAATGGGAAATATAAATTAAATCCTTTTCTTTTGGGATATATTTTAATTCTTTCGATTTCGAACAGTATCGAGCTGGCACGTCTTGGGCCAGCCTAAGAAATTCACCCATTTTTGCAGAATAATTCGAGAACAGGTTCATATAAAAATTCCAAGTTTAGCATATCCTTGTCATTTGTGGTATATTTTAACTCTTTGGATTGAAAACCTTATCGGGTTAGCCCGTTCTGAGCCCAACAAAAGGAATGTACTCGTTTTTTGAGAATAACTCGAAAAATCGGAACATTTAGAATATCTAAATTTAATATATCATTGTCCTTTTGGGTATATTGTATTTCATCGGATTTTGAACCGTATCGGGATAGCCGTCTTGGGCGGCCCGCCATAGAAATGTGCTCACTTTTAAGAATAATTCGAAAATCGGAGATCAAAAGAATGTAAATTTAGTATATCATTTCCTTTTGGATACATTTTAATTTAGATTTTGAACCTCATTGGGCTAGTCGGTCTTGGTTCCGCTTAAGAGTGCATTTGTTTTCGAAGAATAATTCAAGAACCGAAGTAGCTAAATTTCCAAATTTAGCATTGTCGTGATAAAATAGTTATCATACATATTTAACCTTTTTCCCTTTTACAATTAAAAGGATTTGCAACTTCGAATTCTAACCTCGCACTCTAGAACGCCTTTACGAGCTTACGAAATTGCCACCACTGACGCGAAGGAACCTCCCATGTACATGCGGGTTAACCCTTGGTCTGTTATACCACCCAGGGCACCGAACTTTAGCAACACGTGCTTCATTCTACTGTTGATGTGAGTAAGCCAGAAATGCACTCCCACCCTGAGAGATCGGTGTAGAGGTATTTTAATAGTTTAGGATCTGCTTTTTCCCAGATTGAATATATACTTAATGAAAATCATTTTGCAAAATCCGATTTCTATTTTTCCACTCAATTGGAATTGACAGCTATTGATATAGTACTGTCACGGAGAGATGATAATTTAACCAGTGATTCTGAGCGCCTTTTTGGAACGCAGACATCTTGTCACCAGACTATGGGTAACGTACAGATGCGACGAGTCTATGATGTTACCCTACTCAGCAGAAAGGGAGAGTCAGGATTCACTCCAACTCTGAACTCTCGTAATTGGAGCTCGAAGGAAGACAAAAAAAATTGTGATTGGAGCGAATTATAGGATTGGCGAGCACGGGCGAATTTGTGAGTGACCAGGTTAAATATAAAAATAGGTGTTCAAAGTCTAACGACAGATTTTATACGAGATTGAGAAATAGAGATTGAGAAACGAAATTACTGGATAAGAACTAAAACCTGCGTAGCACTGCCGTGGGGCAGGCTCCTGAATTTTCAAGCGTCCTGCGAGCCCTTGTATTTCTTTAGTATGTTCAAGTCAACCGAGTATGTTGACTTTGGAGATAGCTCCAGCGATGAAGTTAGATTGTTCGAATAATACTGCATGATGAGCGTGCAATGAATGAACTTTAAGTTATGTAGCGACTTTTAGTCCAGGACATCCTCAAATATTCAAAAAGATATGGATTACTTGAGGATAGGAATATGTGCCTTAACAATACGACTAAAGAGAATTCGGCAATATAGACTTTCAAAATAAACAATATAACCAGATGCCAAT
Organism: Amaurobius ferox; assembly: GCA_951213105.1. Classification (NCBI taxonomy): domain Eukaryota; kingdom Metazoa; phylum Arthropoda; class Arachnida; order Araneae; family Amaurobiidae; genus Amaurobius; species Amaurobius ferox. The sequence goes on along the minus strand of OX578133.1, from coordinate 156,020,672 downwards.
TCTTGGATTATCGCGACTTAATGCATCGGTATGTATGCCTTGACGCAGATTATAAATTCAATTACTATTCGAGGCAAACTGGATTTAATATTGGAACTGTTGATGCAGATGAAAATAATTTATGCAGACATGCGTAAGGAATTTTATAAACTATACTTCGGAGAACGAGAGCGAAATAGGCTACTAGGACCTACGCTATGAAGTGTCTACAATACAAAGTTCGACCATTACTATAGGTTAATGAATTAGAGAAATCTACAGATTCCTACTAAATTAAATTCCGGATAAGTTTTTGCAAACATTAGTGATGGTGTTATCCACGAACTCTGGTGTAACAGTGTGATTGGATCCCTTTCGATACAAACTATGCGATCTTCATAACCGAATGTTAACTATGTGAAACGTACCAAAAATAAGGATGATTTATCGCCAGCATCTAGAGAGAAAATATGTAAGATAAATTTTTATTTTTATTTATTGGACTACAGAAATTGAAATTGATATTATTTTAATGTAAATGAATATTGTAATAAGTGAATTTAATAATGTGTTATAATACCAATAATGGAATTGAAGTTAATAAGTTAAGAATATAAAATTGAGAAGTAGTGTTATATCAATATGTTAATTAATAATGGATTGAATCTAAATGATTGATATAAATTGAATTGAAATGTGTATGTTAATAGTGCTATTGATTTATGAATAACTAAAAATAATCATAATCTAAATAAATATGAAAGTTTTGTTAACAAAAATGAATGCCTCTAATAACCTTGATTCTTAATTAATGATTAATGAAATATGCGATCTTCATATAATTCACAATGGGCAGATTACCTCTGCTAACTACCAATTTGGTATTACTCCAATTAGAAGAGAGATGGCCGGAAGTTTGATTTAAAAATTAAGCTCTATGTACTATGTGCAGATATTCATACGGGAATTCTTTTATACCTTTTATAACAATTTTTCCCTGTGTGCGGTTATGTTCTAATAAAATATGGAGATGGCATCCACGTTAAAGATAGTTTCCCATAAGCATGTCGTTGGCTTTTGTGGTATATTTCAGTTTCTTCGATTTTGAACTTTATCGGACTAGTCCATCCTGGGTCCGACTTAGGATGGGACCCGTTTTTTTTTTTTTTTTTGAATAACTGGAAAATCAGATCAACTAGAAAATATAAATTTAGTACATCCTTATCTTTTGAGGAATATTTTCATTCATTCGACTTTGAACCATATCGGGCGAACCCGTCTTGGGCACGCCTTAGAAATTCACTCGTTTTTAGGGAATAACTCCAGAACCGAAATATCTAAAAGTTCCAAGTTTATAATGTCGTTGTCCTTTTCGGTATATCTTAACTCATTGGATTTAAAACCTTATTGGCTAGCCCGTCCTGGGCCCAACAAAAGGAATGTACTCGTTTTTTTAGAATATCTCCAAAACTTTAGCAGCTAGAATGTTTAGTGTATAATTGTCTTCTAGAGTATATTTTATTTATTTGGATTTTGAATCTTATCGGGCTAGCCTGGCTAGGGACCGACAAACGATTACATTAATCTGTCGGGCTCAGGGGCTACCCCAATAAGGATTTAAATCTGAAAAGTTAAAATACGCCACAAAAGATAACGACTTGGAATTTTTCGCTACTCCGTTTCTCGAGTTACTCCCCCAAGACGAAAGGATTCCTATATGAGGCCCAAGACTGGCTAACCCGGTGCAGTTGAAATTGAAAATTAGTATTAAAATTTTCCCCAAAAGAAAATAATGTACTAAATTTTGGATTTTTATCTGCTCCGTTTTTCGAATTATTTTCGAAAAACGAGTACATTCCCATGTCGGGTCTAAGACGGGCTAGCCTGATAAGGTTCAAAATCCAAAGAAATAAAATATATCTGAAGATACAGTGGTATACTAAATTTAGACATTCTAGTTGCTACAGTCTTGGAGTTATTCGCAAAACTCCAGTGCATTCCTTTTGTTGAACCCAGGACTGGCTAGCCCAGTAATGTTTTAAATCCAATGAGTTAAGATATACCTCAAATGACAACGACATTCTAAAGTTGGAACTTTTAGATACTCTGTTTCTCGAGTTATTCCTTCAAACGAATTAATTTCTAAGGTGGGCATATGACGGGTTCGGCCGATAAGGTTCAAAATCGAAAGATTTAATATATACCCCAAAAGAAAAAGATATATTCAATTTAGATTTCTTACTTGCTCCGATTTTCGAGTTGATCTTTAAAAACGGGTCAGTTCTATGGCGGACTCAGGACGGGCTAGCCCGATAAATTTCAAAATCGAAGAAACTGAAATATACCACAAAAGCCAACAACATGCTAAACTTGGAATTTTTAGTTACTTCTGTTCTCGAGTTATTCTTCGAAAACGAATGCACTCCTAAGCGGACAAGCTAGACCGATGATGTTCAAAATCTAAGGTAAAATGTATCCGGAAGGAAATGATATACGAAATTTATATTTTCTAGCTGCTTCGATTTTCGAATTATTCTTAAAAAGCGAGTAAATTTCTATGGCGGGTCCAAAACGGGGCAGCCTGATAATGTTCGAAATCCGTTGAAATACAATATGAATACAATAGGACAATGATATATTAAATTTAGACATTCCAGATGTTACCATTTTTAGGTTATTCTCAAAAGCCCGTACAATCCTTTTGCTGGACTCAGGACGGGCCAGCCCTATCAGGTTTTAAATCTAAAGTGTTAAACTATACCACAAATGAAAAGGATATGCTAAACTTAGAATTTTTAGATACACCTGTTCTAGAGTTATTCTGCAAAAACGCTTAAATTTCTTAGGCGGGCCTAAGACGTGCTAGCCCGAGATGGTTCAAAATCGAAAAATTAAAATATACCCCAAAGGAAAAGGATATATTAAATTTAGATTTCCTTACTTACTCTGACTTTCGAGGTATTATCTAAAAACGGGTACCGTCCTATGGCGGAACCAGGACGGGCTAGCCCGATAAACTTCAAAACTTCAATCGAGAGAACTCAAACGTATCACAAGAGAAAACGTCATACCGAATTTCACGTTACTGTGATGAATGAACCTGATTATTTTGGACCTCAGATGTTTGAACGAACACCAGATCAAGTTAAATAAAATTTTGAAAATACAAATATATCCTTAGCTCAATCTCCCTGAGAATCAAATGATTTTTTGTGTATACCATTTGCAATAATCACACCAAATTTCACACAAATTCTTTAGTTATTTCCAAAGATATCGGTCATTTCATTTGCATTAAATTCCGATTAGTTTTTATGTTAACGCCTTGGCTTTTGACCTTTCATTCGAGACCAGCACTATCTGGCGGTAGCTGCTTGTAGGGAACCCGCTTTTCGCCTTGGTCGGCACACTATCTCTTCTAGGCACTGTTGCCATGCTTTAATTTTGAAAACTATATTGTGAACAGCTTCGTTTGTTCACTATATTACTAGTTCGTACTTTATTTCGTTAGGTGCAAATAATAAAGAACATTATTTGGAAAAATGGAGATTTATGAATGAACCTTGATCCATTTGATGAAGATCTAAAATATTTCCTTTTCAAATTTTTACTTAACTTGATCTGGAATTTGTCAGTGGATTCACATATTTAAGGCCGTAACTAATCTGATTACATTAATCATAGCTACATGAAATTCCGTATGGCTTTATGATTTGTGGTACTTGTTAATTCCGTAGATTTTGAGCCTTATCGGGCTAACCCCTCCTGGGCCCGCCGTAGAAATATACTCGTTTGGAGGTAATAACTCGAGAACCGGAGCAACTAAACAATCCAAATTTGGTATGTTGTTGCATTTATAGTACATTTTAACTCTTTGGAACATAAATGTTAGCGGAATAATCCGAACTGGGCCCGCCATAGGAATGTACTCATTTTTGGGGAATAGCTCGAGAATCGTTGAGCTTGAAATTCAAAATTTAGTATGTCGCTGTTTGGATTTTTTGTATATTTTATTTCTTTGGATTTTGAACCTTATCGGGATAGCTCGTAATGGGCCCGCCATAGGAATGCACTTTTTTGTGAATTACTCGAGATCCGATATAGCTAGAAAGATTATATTTGACATGTCGCTGTCTTTCGTGGTATATTTTAATTTTTCTAGATTTTGAGCCTTACAGACCCAGCTCGTCATAGAAATGCACTCGTTTGAAAATAACTCGAGAACCAAAGTAGCTAGAAATTCCAAATTTAGTATGTCGTTATTGTCTTTCCTACACATGCATTTTTATAAATACATTTTTCATACAAACAACAATAGGGTGAACTTTAAAAACTTCATTTTACTTTTACTAGGTTACGTTTGTTTTTACTTATAAAACATTACAAGTAAAAGCAAAAATGTAATTGTTTACAGTACCCCCTATTATTAATTGAATGTAACTTAAATGTGTAAAAAATGTATTTTAAAATGTGTGTAACTTAAATGTATGAAAAACAACTGCATACCAAATTTGGACATTTTAGCTCATCTGGTTCACGTGTTATTCACCAAAAATTGAGGACATTCCTATGGCGGGCCCAGAATGGAATGGGCCGAGAAAGTTCAAAATCTGAAAAATTGAAATATACCACGAAAGACTGTACGATATACCAAATATGAGTTTCTAACTACTTCGGATCTCGAGTTATTCCCGAAAAACTAGTGCATTCCTATGGCGGATCCAAGACGGGCTAACCTGATAAGGCTCAATTAAAAGAATAAAATATACAACAGAAAACAACGATATAGCAAATTTTGTTCTAGTTCCTATTGCGAGCCTAAAATTGGCTATCCTGATAAGATTCAAAATCCAACAAATTAAATTACAGCTCAAAAGACAGTGATATACTGAATTTGGCCTTTCCAGCAACGCTCCTCAAAAACTAGTATATTCCTGTGGCTTTCCAGGAAAGGCTGGCCCAATAGGATTCCGAAAAAATAAAATATACCACAAAACAACGATATACCAAATTTCGACTCTCTAGCTGGTTCGGTTATCGAGTTATTCCAAAACAATTGAACACATTACTATGGCAGGCTAGTCGAAAAAGGTTCAGATTCCAAAAAATGCTATAAAATATGCTGTTAAAAAACAGTGACACACAAAATTTGGATTGTCTAGCTGCTTCTGTACTCGAGTTGTTCCACAAAAATTAGTACATTCCTATGACGGACCACTCCAAAAAAGTTCAAATTCCAAAGAAATAAAATATGCCATTAAAAACAGTGGCATATCAGATTTGGATTATCTAGTGTGGCGATTGAGCGTCGCCGTGGTCCCGAACCAGGGACCTGATGCTTCGTAGACCGACATTATAATCACTGAGCAAAAGCTAGCTCCTCCTCTGTTCTTATAATTCGGGTATTGGCGGTGTGGCATCTTTGATAGATGTCTTTGCTGCCGCACACTCCCCTCGCTGATGAGGAGGCCGAGAGGCGTGTCGCCTCGGCGTGACGTCAGGGCCGGGAGGCGTGTTGCCTCGGCGTGACGGACAGTTGTGGTCAACCAGGAAGGGAGTGTCAAGGCTTCTGACTCCTTGTGGTGCTGCCATCTCGTGCTGAGAGGCGAAGTCGTTGGAAAGGTTGCGTGTTTCAAGCGTCCAGGGTAACCATTGTGGCGATTGTGCGTCGCCGTGGTCCCGAACCAGGGACCTGATGCTTCGTAGACCGACATTATAATCACTGAGCAAAAGCTAGCTCCTCCTCTGTTCTTATAATTCGGGTTTGGCTCGTGTGGCATCTTTGATAGATGTCTTTGCTGCCGCACACTCCCCTCGCGGCAGCAAAGACATCTATCAAAGATGCCACACGAGCCAAACCCGAATTATAAGAACAGAGGAGGAGCTAGCTTTTGCTCAGTGATTATAATGTCGGTCTACGAAGCATCAGGTCCCTGGTTCGGGACCACGGCGACGCACAATCGCCACACTAGCAGGCTTGGTTTTCGGGTCTTCCCCTAAAAGAACGAAATTCCTAATTAATATTCAACTCCGAATCTGTTACTGTAGCAACTATCTAGCTATACTAATAATATTTGTCTACGATACCACGCAATATCTACCGCATTTACAGGTCTGAGGTCACACAGTAGCATCTATACCTGAACTTATGAGCTTCGAAGGCCTTTTTCCAAAATTTTAATTAGATTTTGTAACGAATTTTTAACTCTAAAATCAGCTAATCTTCAGCTACAGATACGATCTATCAGCTACCGTCACGACCTAACATCTAAAGGCCTTCCAGCTACTAATACGGTCTAAGATCTAAAGGCTTTCCAGCCCGATACGATCTAGCGTTATAAAGAGCCCCAAATTCCATCCTTGGATCGCCATACGATATGCGTATGGCGACGATCTGACGGCTAGCCATACGCAGTGGCGCCACCAAGGATGAGATTTGGGGCTTATGACACCTCCCAGGGCCCCATCGGAACCAATTGAAGTTCGCAGAAATAATATTTGAGAAAGTAGGAAACAAGATAATTGGTTACCAAAACCTCAGTAAAAACCTTTTTCTAGCGATGTTGCACAACGACTTCCCATTCCTCTCCTACAGATTTTAAATCTTTTATTATTTTTTTACTTTGCGGAGAGCATGCATAGAAATTTGAAGACGATTTATTTAAGCAGCACGCAATTTATTTAAATTCCTTGCAACGCCGGGTATTTCGTTCTAGTTCAATATAAACATAATGTGCGAAACTGACAGGCTCTCATAGCTTCCACGATGCTCAAGATATGTCGTTTTATGGGTTAATGCGATTATACTTTTGTTGAAAGCATAGCAGATATGAGAATGCGTACAAAAATATATCCATAGCATTGGTCTATTTAAAAAAAACTTTAACATCTTTTGTCGCAGAATGAGGTTTCTCAAGATACGTCGTTTTACCATTTCAAGGCCGTACTCCCCATGGCAATTTGCTTTAGTTTGCTTTGCAAGTTCAGGTATTTGCATACTTCTTCATAGAGTTTCGTCCAGAACAGAGCACCAGGCGCGAAGCGCCTTTAATCTCCAATCTCTAGGTGTGGTTCTTATCTTCATACTGTGACATTATTTCATTGGTCCATAGTTGGAGGTTCGAGGTTTTTGATTTACTGTTTTTTTTATTTGTCCTAGCTCCTAGTGTGACAGTTTGTTGCACATTAAGAGTTTAAGCAGTTTGGGGGGTTGATGCAGATCTGAGGGTAACCTAGCATTTTAGCAGTTTAGGATTTTAAACATTTTGTAGAAAACCAAAGATCGCGAGTTTTCGTTAATATCAACTGATTAAGGTGGGACTTTCCTAGTATCGAATATCAAAGTTAAGTACCGAGCGGGGTCTCTTACGAGATTTAGCCTTGCGATGATCATAGTCATGCAGATTAAATAATAGTTCATTTGGGACAGATGGCAGATTTTTGTAGAATTTAAGCGCTAGCTTTTTGATTTGGGCTCTAAGAGTTTTTATTTTGAAGTCTTTCCTAATTACCGAGTTTCTTAAGTATCTAGGGGCTTTCCTTATAATCCTTAGGGTTTTGTTTTGTCTTGTCTCTAATAAGTCTATGGTAGTTTTACAGGCATATCCCCATACGGGTGCTGCATACAGCATTCCCGGGCAGATGACCGATTTATAAATTAGGAGTTTATTTTGATAACTTAGATTTCCGTTTCCTATCATTGGGTATAAGGCTCCTATGGTTATATACGCTTTTTTGATTATGTTCGTTACGTGCAGTTTCCAAGTTAGGTGGGAGTCTATCGTTACACCTAGGTATTTAGTAGATTTTTCCGCTTTTAGGGCATGGTTGTTTATGTACAGAGGAGGCGGAGGTTTACGTTTTCTTGAGAAATAAATCCAATGACATTTATTGGGATTTAATTTTATTCGCCATTTTTCCAGCCATGTTTGGAGTATGTCTAAGTGTTGTTGTAGCTGTCTGTGCATTACTGAGACGTAAGGGTGTTTTGCAAGTATCGCGCTGTCGTCTGCATAGAGTGCCAGCTCCGTGTCTGGGGTCCTGGGAATGTCATTTAGATATATGTTAAAGAGTGTCGGGCCCAGAATGGATCCTTGCGGTACACTACTTTTAATGAGCTTGGGTGTAGATAAGTTATTTTTTACTCTGACTTGAAAGTGTCTGTTATTTAGGTATGAAATTAAAAGTTTGACAAGTGCGTCAGGGACTTTTAGAGTGATCAATTTGCAAGCTAATCCACAGTGCCACACTTTATCAAAGGCTTTTTGGATGTCAAGAAAAATCGCAGCTGTGGGTGTCTTATTATTAAAACCAGAAGAAATGTACTCTACCACTCTCAGCAATTGATGAGTGGTGGAGTGTTTTGGCCGAAATCCAAACTGCTCCGGAATGATAATGTCATTCTCACTAAGGTGCGTGTTCAGTCTCTTAAGAATTATTTTCTCAGTAATTTTACTAAGTGTCGGCAACAAACTGATTGGTCTGTAGTTGGCTGGAATTGAGGCATCCTCACCAGGTTTATGGATCGCTATAATTATAGCTTCCTTCCATTCTTTGGGGAAATAATTTAGTTCTAGTATTTTATTTATTAAGATGGTCAAGTAAAATATTATATTTAAGGGTAGGTTTTTTACCGCGATATTCCTGATTTTGTCGTGCCCTGGGCTTTTACGGTTTTTAAGGTTTTTGATAATCTCTACTATTTCTTGCGGGGTGGCTGGGTTAATCTCAGCCGTGACCGGAGAGTTCCTGAAATTGTTTAGAGTTTGCCTAACCATTCTTAGGGTATCCTGACATATTAGATCGTGGTTTGGTTCAAATTGCTTTTCGTAATGCCTAGCAAGCGCCTCTGCCTTTTCTTCGTCTGAGTACGCAATATTAGCGCCACCTATTAGTGGCGGGAGTTTAATTTGAGGTTTTCTGAGTCTTTTAGCGAATTGCCAGAGCGATACGTCTTCCGAGCTAAGGGATTCAATTAACTCTTTATACTGTTGCTGCTTTTCTGCGACAATTTTATCCCTGACTTTCCACGTGAGTCTGTTAAGCTCCCTTTTGAGGGTAGGGTCTCTATTAGCCTGCCATGTCTTACGCATTCTGTTCCTTTGCCTAACTAATTGTTTGACATGGTGGGAAAGTGTGGGCATTTTTGGTGACTCACGATGTGTTGTGGCAGATGCAATAGCTCTCCTGATTTCTGTTGTGAGTGTGTGCGTGGCAGAGTCAATATCCGCCGTGCTCATAATGTTGGGTACTGCTAAATGCGGCTCGAAAAGTGCTCTTTTGAATGCGTTCCAGTTCACCCTCTCTTGTCCCAGAGAGGCTGGAAGGGGAGTGTTCAAATCGAATGTCACCAGTACCGGTAGATGATCCGAGTCGAATTCATCCAGGGTATCAATTGTGTGAGCGTATTCTATGTTTCTCGTTAGGACAAAGTCTATGAATGAGCCATTGGCACCTGAGAAGCAGGTTGGTCTCGACGGTGCAATGATGTCAGTGTTTGTTGTGTTTAGCAATCTATGTATCTGTGTACCGCGTGTGTTGGCTCTCCTGCTGCCCCACGCTCGGTGGTGTGCATTGAAGTCGCCCGCGAGTATTGTGTTTGGATATCGCGAGAAAAGCAGTTCCAGCTGCGCAGCTACATTTATACCACTCATGTTTTTGACATATATTGAAGTTAGGATAAATGGGTTTACATTATTTATTTTAATTTTTATACTAGTATTTTCTATACCTTGAAGATTTATGTTGTTTATTTCCTCGTGGGGAATATTACTTTTAATATATATTGCTGTTCCTCCATGGGGATTTCTAGCAGTTATATTTGAGCTAAGGGTATGATAGCTATTATAGTTTGCTATATTTAGTTTTTTGTTTTCTCTAACTTTAGTTTCCTGGATTAGCAGGGCATCTACATCATTTTCATTTACGTAGCTCCTAAGTTCATTTATTCTTGGAGATATGCCGTTCGCATTCCAAAATATTATTTTAAAACTTTCTTTTTGGGACCTATTCATGGCGGGTTTGTTTCTCACTGTTTTTATTAAATTCCGCGATTAATTTAAAAGCCTCAAAGACCATTTGCATTGGATCGCTCTTTTTTTTAATTAACTCAGCGAGCTGCATCAACAGATGTTTTATATCGTCTAGGTTGAACATACTGATAAATCCTCTGACGAGGTTGAGGATTTCATCCATCTTTTCATCATTGGATTTATCAGCAAGTTCAGTCTCAGCTTCCATTTCCTCAGTCTCAGCTACAATTTCCTCAGCCTCAACCGCGGTTTGATCTGTTTTGTGAGTATCCTTTTGGACCTCGGTAGTCTTTTGTTTTTTTTCAGCCGATTTGTCTAACTGCTGTGTTTGCGCGAGCTGTTCTCGGGCGCGTTTAGTTTTCTGCCATTCCTGAACCTTTTTTTCTAATCTTTGTTTTGCTTCTCTTGCCTCTTTGGCGGCTTTATCAATTGCTATCCTCTGATTTATGTCTTCATGAGCTATTTTCACTTCCTCCACAGTCATTTCTCTCCGGCCGTCCAACTAGTTACTCTAAGTCCTCTGGACGAGTCGGACGGTCTGGGTCTTTAACAGTCATTTCTCTGGAGGTCGACGGTTTAGGGGCCTGCTCTTGCACCGATCTGGTAGGTGCTGAAGTTTGAGTTCTTTTAACCTGTGGCACAGAGTGCGAGGAGTCCTGATGGAGTGTCTGAGGGTTTAGACCGAGGGCCTTTTGCCTCCAAGGGGGTATCTGATTTTTGGGGGGAGGGGGGCATACCCCGGTGCCTTTCCTCTGTTCCAGGGGTTCTTCGGGCATTGCCTGAAGTTCGCCGGGTGATCTCCATTGCAGTTAGCACACGTTGCCTTCTCTGTCCTTGGTCTTTGGCAGTCACGTGTGAAGTGTTCTTCAGCACACTTAAGGCACTTTGGTGGCATGCTGCAATTCTCAGAGGAATGATTGAATTGCTGGCACCGGTAGCAGATTTTGAAGCCCCGTGCTCTGAAGGCCTCTACCTTCACAGCCAAGTATCCTAATCTTGTCAGTCGGTATACCCTCTGCCAGTCTTCCGTAGGCCTAATGCTGACTAAGAAGATCGGCAGGGGCAATCTCGTTTTTGTGTTTCTCAGTTGAGAAACCCGGACTACATCTAATCCTTCGGATGTTAGAGTGATTTTTATTTCCTCAATGTTATAGTTTGTTGGTAGCCCCTTCAAAACTACCTTTTTGGGCCTTTCTGTCTTTAAGTTTAAACTGTGGAAGGGGATTTTCTCACTAGATAAATGGCGTTGTACAACCCTATAGGCGTCAGCGTCATTTGGAATCAATTTTAGCATGTCTCCTGTGAGCTTGCCAGATACTTTATTACCTGAGATTTCATTTAATTTCTTAAGGAGAGCCTGGTAATTGTCATTAAACTTGATGAAAAAACATTCCGCTTTTGGGTCTTTTTTCTCAACCACTACACTATTTTGCCTGTCACAATTTTGAACCGTTTTTGGTTTTGGTGCACTTTTGAACACTATAGGTTGCGCGACAATTTCAGCATAACTCTTAGTTTTAACATTATCATTTACATCTTTATCAATTTTTTCACTACAATCCATGTTATCCTTGTCATTAGATTTTAAGTTTAATTCTCCATTCTGGTTTTTAGTAGGAGCATCCATAGTAGATTGCCCCTCTATCCTCCTCTTTTTATTTGGATTTTCAACAGGTTTAAGTTTATCTTCATCTTTAATCATTTGCATACTGCTTTACCGACTAGATGGCTCCATAATTCTGTTGCTAGGTTCACAAGACGTCATAGATTTGGTTATATGACGTCATATGCTATAAGAACCAATAGAATAGTTCTAGTCGTCTTCATACATTCTTTAGAATAATGGTTGGCTCAGTACCATAGCAGTTCTGTTACTCAACATTTATTATGATTCAACGAGAATAAAAATGATTGGATGACTGAATGTCTCTAGGCCAATAGTATGAAAGCTCTTCCTTTATTTTGGTAAAATTTTTGCTTGCTTGTAATGCTTAATTCATCTATACGGATTTTAATGGTTGTTTTCAAGAAATTTTTAAGTTATACGTTAAAAATTCATAGTTTTAATAATATAGGGCAAAAACAGTATTTATATATCAATATAAATTGTGTTTTTGGTTAGTAGATTTTATTAATTTAAAGTTATTGTTTTGAAAACTGATGACTCAACTGACGTTCAACTAACTTTCTTACTCTTCAGTATGGTTTACAAATATAAAAATGTTAAATGTTGCACGCCTTAGTGTAACATATACTTATTCCGTTCATCTTTATGGAAATATTTTATCAACATGAGAAACAGTTGTTGGAATTATTCATCACGATCGGAGTACAAAATGTGTTTTGAACTTTTCCAGTATGCTTCCTAAAACGTCAAAAACTATTGCTCTGTGTTCTTTGGCAAACTTCATAAATGCCGCCGACAGGATTGTTATGCCCATTGCTATTATTCCTATGACAGATCACTACAACTGGAGTTTATATTGGCAAGGATGGATTTTAAGTGCTTTCGCATTTGGCTATATCACCAGTCAAGTAAGTTTTTTAAAACTTATTTGGATTTCCAATATCCAATAATGTATACTATGTTGCATATTTCTGTATTTCGTCTAACTTCATTGTTCTTAACTTCATCTATGCATTGCTAGATGAAGTTTAGCACAATGAAGTTCACCAAAGAATCATTAAGGAATACTATTTAATGTCTTCATCTGATTAACAGAGACTTAAGTTTTTTTTTTCAGAGCCTGAAATCTGAATGGCAAGTCCTTTTTATAGGAAAACAAATCAAAGAAATACCGAGGAATGTTACATTTATAACACTATATATGTATGTGTGTGTAGGATACAGGGCTTTTTTTATTCTGGGTATACGAGGGTCACACGGAAATTTTTGAGATACGGCCAAGTGGTACAAGTTAAACTTGCCAACTCTTGAGAGTATTCAAAGTACTCCTCTCCAATATCAATGCACTTTTTTAGGTGCAAATCAAAGATTAAATGCTTCAAGCCATCCATTTCTTGGAATCAATGACAAATATGCTTTTATTGCCTCATCAATCTCATCTTCGGAATGAAAACGATGCCCACATAATTTTTTTTTTTTAGATTAAAAAATAGCCAAAAGCCACACATAGAAAGATCAGGAGAATAGGGTGGATGTTTTATCACTTTGATGGTTTTTTGTTCAAGAAATTTGACGGTCATTCTTACTGAATAAGGAAATACATTGTCATGGTGGCTACCTTCCCACTCACTGCAGCGGAAGGTTGAGTTCACGCATGCACTGTACGATGAAAAAGTGAGGGAAAGTTCTCTTTCGCAGTAAACGTAGGCTACAACGCTAAATTTGAAATTAAACCGAATCCATAAAACCATACCGTTAATCTGCAACGTGTACTGCAGAGTTGACCGCAATGCAACAACCAATAGCATCGTAGATTGGTTTTAACGTCTACTAAATTAATATTTTGTATAGTACTTTTTTTTATTTGATTTTTTTTTTTTTTTTGCGATTACTGCAGGACAGAGTTAAATTACTTTTTCCTCCATGGTTTTAAGTTTTTAAGTAAAATAAATTATTGTAGTATTGTGATGAGTGAAAGGAATAGAATAAATGTTTATGAATGAAATTTTTACTGCTTTTTCATAGAGAGCCAGACAATTTATATTTCAATGACGTCATTTGAATAAAGTTCATTTTTTTTTTATGAAGTTTTCAAATATAGTAATTTATTGTAGTATTGTGATAATTTTAGAAATATTACCTCTGAATGTATTGCATTTTAGAGATGTTTAAATAAAATTGCATTGTAGTTGGAAAGTGTTTCATAATCAATGCTTTATACATTATTGATCTTTCTTGTTTAACATTAATTTTGACTTTGAATATGTGCTACTTGACAATGTGCCTAAGAGCATTTTTCATGTTAACACCTGGAAAGTAGCCCACAGGCGTTAAAACTTTTAATTGACTCATAGCTCCATCATTGAAAACTAATGTGGCATACATAACACCAATTTGAAAGGCTGTGTCTAACTCCACGTCCGGTGGACGTAGAATCCTGAAGAAAACTCCTTAAACGTGTGGGTCCACGGTTGGTTTAGCTTTCGCTATTGGTTACTTAGGCTAATAGGCGGAGCTAAAGCACCTCCCTCCAACTGCTTATAAATGCGATTACAGTGTTGCCAAACTTTAAAAGTTACCATAAATTTCTAAACCAGGCATGAATACAGTTAAATTTTTATACAATAAATAAAATAAATAATTTATACCTAGTTAAATATATATATTTTTTAATTACATTATTTATTAATAAAACTTTTTACTGTCGTTCTGAGTGTTCTAAAACCTTTTCAAAAGAATTACATTTTAATGAAGAGTAGAGGCAATATAACAATGTATATCTACTATAACCGTGGCCGTGAGGAACATTTGTAAAAAATTTTGGTGTTGCCATAGTAAACCAATTTTCTGCAAACTATTAAATTTTTTGCTAAATAAAATATAATAAATGTAGTTTTTATTTTTAATAGAAATTATTTATAAATGAATTTTTGAGAATCGTGTTGGGTGGCTTAAAACCTTTCACTATTTTAAATTTCAAAGGAATTGCATTTTATGAAGAGCAGAAATAAAAAAAAAAAAAAAAAACTTAAATGACTGCCTAATAGTGATCTTTCATCTCTCTTTTACTCTCATCCCCCTTTTCTGGAGCATTTTATGTCATTTCAGAGTACATGATCTTTAAGTCTACAACTCGGAGATTCGGCCTAATATGGCCAGGCGCTCCATAACTGCAACCCCAATGGATGGATATATCTGTGTATATCTGCTATAACCGTGGCCGTTATGACACATTTGTAAACATTTTGTGGGGAAAGGCATCCAAGTAAAAATAGGCCTGTGGATACATAACTTCTTAAATCAAAGGATTAACCAAGTCAAATGGAGAAACTCCCTCTCAAAAAAAGAAAATAGTAACCAAGGACTTCCTCAAGGTTGTATTACTAGCCCGTTTTTATTCATGCTATATATGAATGATCTGTTTCAACACATTACAGAAGAGGTAACATGTCTAGTTTATGCAGACGACATCATTATGTACAGCGACGACAAATATGAAAAAGAAGTAAGAAGAAAACTTCAAAATGCTATAAATATATGCAACAACTGGTGCAAAAAATGGAAGCTGTCTATCAACCCGGAAAAATGCCAAACAATTAATTTCACCAATAAAAGGGAAAAAATACAATGCGGGATAAAAATTAATAATGTAGTAATACCGGAAGTAAACAAAATAAAAATTTTAGGAATCATATTTGATAGAAACCTAACCTGGAAGGATCATTTTGATTACGTAAAACAAAAAATTGCCAAAGCATTAAATGGATTTAAATACATCGCCTCGAAAAAATGGGGAGCAGGTTCAACTCATCTACTGAGGATAGGAAATGCAACTATCAGAAGTCAAAGCGAATATGGATCCCCGATTTTCAATACAGCAAGTAAGACTCACTATAAAAAAATAAATCCTATTTATAATAGCATGCTACGCATTGCAACGGGACTTCCGAAATGCACCCCTCTCAGCATCCTTTTTGCAGAGACAAATTCTACTCCTCTTCATGAGCGGCACGAGACACTTGCAAAAAAGTTTTTATCAAAAATGTATATTTAGGAAAATGGTCCCCTTTGCACGAAACTATTTGGAATCCCCCGCCTCAAATTTATGATAACTGGAAGACAGAAAAAGCTCCCATCACTACTAAAATGAAAAATATTTTTGAAGATTTGGGGATATACAAAACAGACCTTCTGGATTGGACCCCTGCTATTGGTAATATCAATTACAAGATTTTCACAAATGAAATGGATTTCCAGAACAAAAACCTTCCAGATCAAATAATACAAGC
This sequence comes from Amaurobius ferox, assembly GCA_951213105.1. Taxonomy (NCBI): domain Eukaryota; kingdom Metazoa; phylum Arthropoda; class Arachnida; order Araneae; family Amaurobiidae; genus Amaurobius; species Amaurobius ferox. The sequence continues at coordinate 156,004,746 of OX578133.1, read as the reverse complement.
TTATTTTAAGAATTTCATTGATAATAAATATATGTACACTCTAATAGGAACAGATGGGTCTAAAACCGACCAAGGGAGTGCAATAGGAATAGTAAGCCTAATAGGAATACCTAGCCTCCGCATCAGCAGAAGTTACTCGACGTCAAGACTCAATTCGATCTTTACAATAGAGGCACTGGCCATTTTAAAAGTAATAGAGGAATGCATAAATAAGGAAAATAAGTACATAATCTGCACTGACAGCCTAAGCTCTCTCAAAAGCCTAAAAAATATTGGGAAAAACTCTCCATGCATTATACTTCATATCCACAGGGCTCTTATGGAAAAAGCAAACGAAGACAATATAATACTCATATGGACACCAGAGCATAAAGGCATTTAAATCAACGAACAAGCAGATGCGGCGGCAAAACGGGCACATCTCCATAACACGATTCCTGGAATAGCGGGAGAAGATATTATAAAGGCCATCTACAACAAAGAAAAAGAAAATAACAGGAAAAACTGGTATAGGTACAAGAATCAAAAGCTTTTCCCGCATATTAATCCTAGTAAAATGTGGTTTAGAAACGGTCTTCTTAGTAGAAAGAGTGAGGTACTTATTCAAAACGTCCGAGCCAATACTCTTTTCCTTAATCCTGTCCTCTATAAGATGAACATTGTGGATACTCCGAATTGCCTGCGTTGTAAGAATGAAGAATCTATGGATCATTTTCTCTTCGTGTGTCCGTCGTATTGTGATGCTCGGAAAAAACTTTTGGCGTTCTTGTCCGTTAATAACATTGATGCTTCTTACATGGATCTCATGAACCATTTTTCTTTGGATTATGTTTTGAGCTGGCGTATTTCTTTTCTAAAATCAACAGATTTTAAGTCCGTTCTTATTTCTTTTTATTCTTTGGTTTTTTTATTTCCCCTTGGGACAGAAGGCGAAGTGCCAAGTCCCAGGCTCTACACTCTGGGATAGGAGAGTGTGTTAGTTAGTTTTTGTTGTGGGAGGGTCTTTTTGTTTTTTGAAACAGAGAGTACTGAAAAAATAGATAAGAATAGGTGAATGTGCTTGTGAATTTTTGCACCATATGTTTTCGTATAGTTTTTTGTAGAAATTTTAGAGTGGGAATAATGTAAATTTATTATTCTATATTGTGAGTTTTATTTTTGGGAGGTATGGCGAAACCTCCTAGTTGTGCGGGAAAACGGAAGGGAACTAACAACGAAGTGCCGGAGGTAAGTCGGCGAAAAATGTTTAGTGACGCTGACCTTTGGAGAGGTAACAACCTATCTGACAGAGAAAAAATCGAAATTGCTTTCCAAAATGGAGCTACTGAAGAAAAAATAGTCTTAACGGGGACAGAAAAGGATTCCATTTCACCCAATTCTGTGCAAAAAAAAATTGCAACAAGAAGATATTCATAAAGATATAAAAAATATATTCGTAACAAGAAACGACAACATAGCAGTTGTAGTCAAAACAAGCGAAAGTGCTGCCCGAATATTGGAGAAGAAAAGTTTTTGTGGAGTACCTATAAGTGCGAGAATAATTGAAGAGTTTATCTCTACTAAATGGATAATACGAGACATACATCCAGAAGTGAACCTGGAAGAAATTTCTGAAGAACTCGGGGGACAAGAGATAAATTAGAGCAAATTAACCCAATTCACTAAGCCTAAAAGTACAGAAAAAATACCAATAGTTCTATTACATGAACTAGGCAAAACAAGCAGAAATCATGTGAATATTGGCTATACAAGATATAAAACTCTCCCATATATAGAAAGCCCAAAAATATGTCTAAAATGCTTAAAATTTAACCATTACAAACACGAATGTGAAAGTGAAACTACAACGTTCTTTAAATGTGGAGATCAGCATGAAGTTGCAGAGTGCTTAGCGAAACACCCAAAATGTTTTCGATGTGGGAGAAAGCACATGGCGACAAGTAAACAATTCCAGGAAATAAAAAAACAAATGGAGATACAGACAACTATAAAAGCTAAGAACATCTCTTATGGTGAAGCAAAAAAAAATAATAAATAAAAAATTAGAATACGCTACAGTATGCAGAGGAAAACAAAAATCGGAAGAAGTGAAGGAAGAATACGAAAAGAAACAAAAGCAACCAGAACTCACGGAAATCATCAAGAAAATAAATGCAGTGGTAACAGACTTGGAAAAGTCAAAGACGGAAGAGATCCGAGATGAGTGTATCCGGCAATACCTCACAAAGCTTGACAAAAACATAGGTTTAATCGCAAAGAAACCTGAAGAATTGGTAAAAGCTCTAAAAAAACAAAAATGAAACTGAAAGGGATATGGAAAAAAACAAAACAAGTGATGAATCAGCTAACGAAAGCGATGGAAGTCGAAAAAACGGAAAACCAAATAACCAAAACACAAACGAAAGTGACATGGAGGAAAGCAGCTCAGAAGAAGATGAACCAAAAAAAACTGAGATCGAAAATGATAAGAAAGAGAAAATAACTGACCGAAATAGAAGTACCAATCTGGTCCTCTTAACAAGCCCCCTGGTTAACGTCCCTCGGACCAGTGGAGTCAACTTCCTCACGGGGAAAAGGAAAAGAAACAGTAGAAACGAAAAGTCAAATTGAGAGAGATATAAATGAGATGATAAAAAATAATGAACAAATAAGAAGTGCCACTCTAAAATACATGAACAAGCCCATGATTAATGTCCCTAAGACCATTAAAATCGGCATCCCCTCATAGGAGAATGATGTTTCGATGAGTGTCAAGGTCCCCCATTGTGGAAGTGCGGCTGAGAGGGTTAAAACCCAACCTCGTTCCTGGAGCAGCAAATAGACTGTTCCTTGTTTATTCTTACTTCTAGTACTGTTAGTTTTCGTATCATATGTTTGGAATTTGTAAACTCATACTATGTTTTAGACGTACTGTTGGATTGATTTCTCTCTCCCCATAGTTTGGAGAGAGTTGTACGCTGTTTTCAATTTTATGCTTTTGTTCCCTCGAGGCAAAAGGCTCAGTGCCAAGCCTCATGTCTTCCTCTCTCCCTGGTGAGAGAGTGAATTGATTGATTGATTTTGTTGTGTTGTGGTTGTGATCATGAAGTTAGAGACGTGATCGTATTTTCTGTTCTATTGGACTGCAGATTTTATGTTTTTGTTTACTCAATGTGGGACTGAGTACTTTTACTTTCCTATGTGCTTGTCTGATTTCTTCGACTAATTGCTGCTTTTGTTTCTCCTTGCCATCGGTTAGAGATTTTTTTTATTTCCTCCTCGGCAAATTTGAATAATTCTGACTTTGGTTTTTTTTTTTTGAAAAATATCCCATTAATAACTTTTCCTCTGCCTGATTTGCTGTTTTTAACTCCATCTTTCCTTTTTATTTTCTGGTCTCGAAGTTTCATATTAGGGGTGCTAGAGTGCACCGTCCGGACTTCAACTAACTAAAACCACAACTTCAGCCAGATGGTTATCATCGTTCTACAAAGAGGCCTTTCTAAAGCCACTTCATATGTTTACCCTGAAGGACAGTGGCATAGCAAAGGAGAACCAAAAAGTAATTTATAATTTTGGAGTACAGTAAAGAGATTAAGAAAATTTTAAAGGAACTGTTTGTCGATAACCACTATTTCAATTTAGTCGGAGTACATGCAGCTAAACAAACTGCTGTGACAGTTTTTTGAACAATTAAGCAATCTATAGTTATTATCCATTTAACATAAACAAATCAAAGAAAATATATGTCTTAATGCTGTCAAAATAAGGAAAACAAAACGTGAAGGATGGAACACAGAAATTAAAAGATGAATAAAATGCAAAGGAAAATATTAGGTCAATTTGAAAGGGATGCTGACGTACAAAATTATATATATGAATGATGATGAGAAATGTTGCTGATCTTCTTCAATGGAACAAGAGATAGATGTAGATAAAAAATCACTTTTTGCCTGCCTCAGTACAATTAACACTACATTTGAATTACTTCTAGATATCAAAATATTTTTCACTATTAGCTTAGAATTTGTGAACTTAAAATTTTAATATTCGTGAAATATTAAAGTATCAAATTTTAAAAATAAGAGGTTTGCTTTTACATTTGTTGCATCACTAATATGGGCACGTCACTGTGTCAGGAGATACCTCGTTGCAAACAAGTTCCACTTTGAAATATATCTTTCAAATTTAGGTTATGGCAGTATGGCACATTAAACTTGTATAATGCAATCTAATAAATGTTAATTTTGCTGTATTAACGCATTTGTTATGAATTTGAGATATTTCATGTTCAAAAATACTTTGATGCGCATGCCTCCAGGCCTTCATCCCAAAAGTAAAAATATTTGGCTTTATTTTCTTAAAAAAAGCCAAGTATGCTATACAGTACAATGCATATGTTCTTCCATTCTAACTCGGTCAATTTTGTTTATTCCATTGTCATGAAAAGAATGCTTTTTTCGATTTAAACTTCAAGTTATGATCTGTATGATTGGTTGTTTATGGTGAGCTTTGAAATAGTGCATATATTGGAAGGCTTTGGGCATTTAAAATCAACATCAATAGTATCCATTTTTGGAATCTCTTTAGATACTGATGTCGAATCATGTTGAAAAGAGCTCATCTTTAGATGATTGAACTATCGCACATTTGAAATTGTGCTGATTACTTGATTTACCAAAATTCATTCACTCACATGCCATGCTTTGTTAGCATTTTCAATGACTAACAATTCTTTTTGTTGACAATTACCATCGCAGTTAATTTCTGAAGTTTGAGTACTAAAGAAGTTTGTTAATTTAAATCACTTTTTAATTTCTTCTGTTCTTTGTTTCTTGGCTTTTTCACGCTACTTTTCAGCATCTCCTTTATTTTTTTTTATTATTATTATTTTCTGAATCCATTTTTTGTGATTTTCATTGAATATTCAACTTTTTGAAACTTGATTTAAGTTGCTTCTAAATTAATATACTAACATTGATAAATTAAAGTAAACACTTATTTCTTTAACCCTTTCAGGATCATTGGCACGCTCGTGTGTTGGCTACGAACTTGCATTCAAGGACGGACGGCACACACTCGTGCCGGAAGAAGCTTTACTGTAAACGGCGAGTGACACGCATGCGTGCCTTCACGTGGAACGTTTTAATTTGTCTACTAGATGGCGTTAAATGTCCATGGAACTAACTTCAATGTATTTTGAAGATACATGACCTTGACTAAGGAGGATCCAATGAATTATTTCTCCATTTGGAGCGGTGAAACATGATTTTGTAATATAAACAGACAGAGCAATTCTCGCAGCATCAACAATTTTATAATTGAGTTCCGGGTTTTGTTTTTATTTCAGCGTTATAATTTCGTTGGTGAATCATAGGAATATAAGAGAGTATTTTTTTTTTTGGGGGGGGGTTTTAGAGGCAGTGAAATTATTCGTTTATTTCGGATAAAAGAATGGGAGCAACTAACGAGTATTTTGTATTCAGATTTGTATGAAAAATATACATCAAATAGAAAATAAATATTTCTTTTATTCCTGAAAAAGTAGATTTCTGTAGGATTTGAATAGGTGATTTTTAGTGAATTTTTTTCAAGAGTTAGGCTTAGCGTAAAAAATTTGCCGTTCTTTGGGAACAGTTCGGAATCGAAACGCTCTGCCTTTTGGGCCGCGGCAGTTCCGGAATGCCGCCGTCCGGAAAGGGTTAAGCTTTATTTAATTCAAAATTATTACATGAGAATGAACTCAAGGTTTGCAAAGGAACTGTGCAAATTCTGAACATCATATTTGAATCAACAATATTTTTATGCGAAGGAATAGAGGAAAAATATCTATCAATGTTGTATGTTCTAGTTTCAGCGGCTTAACTGGTGTCAGGGACTTGAACAAAGGATTTGATTCAAGGTTAAAATAGCTTATAGCACTACCTAACCTACTACACTACTCTAGTCAGCAGTACGTAGAGTGACAACAAAACACTGTTTGTGGTTTCTTTTGTATATGCTGTAAAGAATGAAATTAAGGATTGTGAATTGATTTGCACAAATGTACCATATTAAGGAATGTGAATAGAGTTACACAAATGTACCATATTAAGGTTTGTGAATAGAGTTACACATATATATTTTATATATGTGTAATATATTTTATGGGATAATTTGAATATTTCCTAAAACTTTCAAAGTAATTTGTGAATTTTAAATTCACTTAAAAAATGTTTGAAAAATTAGGTCCCATAGGGTTCAATGTATTTCATTTTTTCAACCCGAGTTGTATCCGAAACTAATTGGCTGATATTATTCATTTATATTCCCATAGGTCCCACAAATACTAAAATTTAATTTTGATAAAGTCATTTTACATCAGTTATCGTGCTAAAAGACAGGGTTGTAGTGGAGTGTATACGGCGGTATATGCAGCATACTCTCTGGTTTTTTTTCAGCAAATTCCATATACCCTCTGCTTTTTCTTAAAAACTACGTACGCGCTTTGCAAAATGCTTTGCTAATGAACAACATAGTAACAGATTTGAGATCATCTTTATTGATTTCAAACGCCTCCAATCTAATGTTTATTAATTCAAATAGACCACCTATAGAACACTTTCAACCGGAAAAATTTGTGAATTCTTAGTTGGCCAACCATCACACTTCAGTTGACAATAGATCAAGAGTAAGCGCTACAAAAAAAGACACAGAGACGGATTTCTCTCGTCAAGCAATTTGGAAAATATTTCAATGAAAATGATAGAGGTAGGCCTTAAAATTTGTTAAAATAAAACAAAATTACATCCTACTTTATATTTGTTTAAATATTTTTCTCTTAAAATTTCCTGTAATTATTTTATATCATAGTTAAATATCAATATAGTGAGATTTTTAAATTTGAATATCACTCGATGCTAGTCTGCATGTTTTGCTTTGCATAAATACAGTAAACTCCCAATAACTCGAACACCTTGTGAACACAAATTTCTGCTTAAGTCGAAGTTTCTTCTAAGTTCCGCAATTCCTTTCCCATAATATAAAATTAATAGGCATTTTTTTTCTCGATAATTTGAACATTTCCCCCTCAGTCCTTCGAGTATACCCCATAGGTGCCCGGACGGGGAGGGGGGGGGATTGCTCCCTGGCTTATGGATTTCCTATATATATACATGTATGTACGTGTACATGTTTTATGCCCTCCCCCCCCCCCCCCTCCTGGAAAGTGTAAGTAGTAAGTACATGTTTCGCTTCCCCCTGGAAAAAAAATCTGCAGGCACCTATGGTATACCCTCTGTTCTTTTTACGACTACAGCACTGCTAACAGACAGACAGAATGAACAAATTCATAAACACCTTTCAACTATGTTGTAAAGTGTTAATAAAATGGTCATAAAAGTTCAACTAATTTAGAAATAAGAAAACATTTAAAATGTTATACTTTGTAAATATTTATCTTACATAGGTAACATATTTTAAAATATTGTGCATTTCATTCATAACATTTTTATGTGAAATTGTTTTATTTTACTCACCAAGGAAATAAAACTTATTGAAAGTGTGAATTCCAATATAAATTCACTTATCATACAAAAATCTTTTCCAAGTTAAAATGACAATCACTCAGCCTCCCCAGTCAAGAATATCACTCTACGCTATATATGTCACATTTTGATATGTCTCTCCTGAGGCCTGCATGCTTTCCTGAACTATACAAGAAGAGGGGTAAAGGAAATGGGCATCACTCATAACAAGAATCTGTCTATATTTCCATTTGTTTATTTATTCAGAAAACATTTTATATATTTATTTAAAATAATATATAATTAAAATAAAAATTTACTTGGTAATTATTATTTAGGTTAGTTAGATTGGCACTTTCTACATTCTCTACTCTGATGCTTTGCCCCTCATGTTAAAAAAATCCTGCATCTTCATGTATTACCTAATGGAAGGTCTATAAAGAGCAACATCCCAGTCCCAGTAAGATAATACTTAACTGCATACATATAGAGTTTACCAGAAATTTCCCCATGTCTATCATGTTGCCATGATTCTGTTACCTATCCAGTCTCCAGATTTGACATCATTGCTCATTTATGGGACCAAATGGGATGACACTTTTGAGCATCTATGTGTGTGCATGATCTGAAGTGATAGTTGTAACATCTGTAAGCCAATCTATCGCAAAATAGCATACAGCAACTGTTATGCCTCCATACCAATATCCTCTATAGTTCATACTATTATTGGTGCAACACTGAGCAAGGAATCTGGTTGGTAGCCAAGTGATAACTGGTAGAAAACTTTTGATATCTTTGCTCTTATTAAAATGATCTGTAGTTAATTTATGTTAATTATTATTCTACCCAGTCAATTTTACACTATAGTAATGAACAATTTTACTTTCCCGGCCACTCATTCTGTTGCTCGTACCCTAGGGTGAATCGGGTGGCCTGGGTCTTCAACTTTCCCTGCAACAGTGTATATATATAGGTAAATTATTATAATAGGATCAAAAATTTCACTTCAAGTTTCAGACAGATTTAAAAGCCTTATGCATTGTACATAAATCAGCTGTTTTCAGAGTTATTGTCTTTCTGTGCATCTGTCTATGCAATGTGTGTGTCCACTCAAGTTAAATATATGTGTTAGATTCTTTTTAAATTTGGCAGCAGTCGACATATATAATCTAAAGCCTAAAGTTGAAAAAATATCTTGTTGCAAGCATATTCTTTCATTGTATTATAATTATCTTTATACATATAAAATTTGCATACATCTTGTAAAAATAATAAAATGTTTAAATTGGTTTCTAATTTAATACTTGTATATTCCCACTTAAAAGTTATAAAAATCAAGATTTATCTAGATTTTAATATTGATTTTAATTAACTTAGTAATGAGTTGTAATGAAAGCTGATAGTTAGCAAATCTGTACCTAACTGTGCAATTCATTTTAAATATTTCCTGATTTTTTTAATGATTTTGTTAGATCCTTAACAGTGTCCACTACTGACTGGTACCCTATTTTCATTTGCACTGTCATAGTAAAATGTCATTCTTATGAACATTTGTATAGCAACTGCTCACAAATAAGAACCAGTTTTGAGGAAAAAGTACTAAACAAATAAACTGTATATTATTTTTCGTTTTTAATGAACCAGATTTCCTAGTGCCAAAGTCTACTGTAATAAACAGTGATAATACAATCTTAAGGAATTTAAAAAATATTTTTAACACTAGAACGATGGAAGTGGTCATTTTGACCACATAACTACTTTGGGAAGCGATCCCTCCAAAACAGCTAATCCCAGCCCATTGCAATTTTATGACTTTTCTTATTTTCTTCTGTGTTTTCAATAACTTTAAGAAAAGTCATAAAATTTCAATGGGCTGGGATTAGCTGTTTTGGAGGAATCATTTCTCAAAGTAGTTATGCAGTCAAAATGACCACTTCTGTCATTCTAGTGTTAAAGATTTAATAGATCCATTGTCACAAAAGATAACTTCTGTGAAATTTGGCGAATCCAATTGTAGAGATTGTGCTAATAAATATTAACAATATGAATGAAACAATTTTTTCAAAGACAAAATGATTCATTGTTGTGCAATTGAGTTGTTCTATTTTAATTTTGATACTATATAAACTCAAAAAATTTATAGAAAATTTGTGTACGTCAGATGTACTTCCTATAAAAAAAAATAAATAATATGAAATTACAGAAGAATGGAAAAATTTTTCTATTTTATTTATCTTGAACTCTATCTGTTATAGCTTAAAAATGTTATTTGGAGAGGGATACAGGAGAAAAAAGTCGACCAACCCATCACCATCTATAAAATAAACTAAGGCCAGGATGGCCTGCCTGGTAGTTATAATGAGAAGATTGCTTGAGAAAAACTTGAGTTAACCTCACCACCACTCAAAACTATCCCCATGTCTACATGCAATATAGGCACGATAAATCTGTAGGTCATGATAAGGAGAAAGAGGATTTGTGGTTGCTACCTCCATTGATTTCGATTTAAATTAAGTGGTTAAAGGGTGCAATATGATCCACTCCCTATTGTGTACCCAGGGCAACATGGTATAATAGCAAAAAATTTTATGCTTTAGTGTCTAAATAGACAATTATCAAGTGCCAGGTCATTATTAAACAAAAAAGTCTAGAATCATGCTTCCAGCATAACCATAATTGATGAAATGATTTCACTTTCATTAGAACTCATCAGACTTGGATAGTCAGTAACTGCAATAACATCAAGGAAACTTGTTATGCGCTATGATTTTATTAATCTCAAGTGATCTATAAATCAGTTGTGCCATATAAGCTGTAGAACATGATTGAGCTCAAACTGTATAGGTGTATAAGTCCAGATTCAAATGTACAAAATAAGAGGTTTCTTGTATTTATCATTTTAAATAATTCTAAAATTTTCATGAAAATTGCTATTTCTTTCAAGTGATATTGTGTCAATAGACTCACAGACACACTTAACAGTTAAAAACAGGTAATTTGTGTTCAGGAATGCACAAAACATATAGATTTGCTAAAATCCACAAATCAGTAGATTCTTAAAATAATGTAAAAAGTTAATTCTTTTAAAAAAATTGGATTAATTAATTCGTTTGTGTAGCACGTCATAATCGGCATTTGTATGGTACAACTGATTCGTAGATCACTTGAGATTAATAAAATCGTAGCACATGCATATTTTCTTGATGCCAGTGGGTCCTCATTAGTTTTAATCATCTAGTCATATTTTTATCAATGTGGAAAATAATTATATATATATATATATATATATAAATGTACCTAAATGTGAATTATATCTTACTAATTAAATTCATCCTTAGAAAATTATTACAAAAATTTCTTGTAAAATTAATTCATGAAAATTTGCACTAAATAAAATTATTTTAGAATTAAACTTATTTTATAATAAACTTCTTAGAAACAAAAGTCACTTTTTAACTAAACAGTTCCTTCAGCTACATATAATTCAGTGTAAAGATTTTAATTTTGAAAACTAAAAATATATGTTTCAAGAAAAAATCTGAACTAGAAGTTGAAATCCTTAGTAAGTCCCTGAACCCCCCTCAGAAACTTTATGCTGAATCTATATCAGCCATCATCTAGCTCTATCTATAGCAGATTTTGAGAAATGGATGTTTCAAGGAAGATAAAAATTCTTGAACTGGAATCGAGAAAATACCGGAAGTGGAAATTTTTAGTAATTAATAAATTTTTAGTCCACCCGTCCAGAAATTTATGCTGAATCCATATTAGTCAACATCTGAGCTACGTATATCTATAGTTAATCCTGAGAAATAGATGTTTCAAAAAGCATTCTTAAACTGCCGATGGAAATCCTTAGTGTCCCACATACACACACACCACCAATTCCTCCAGAAGTTGTATCCTGAATCCATATCAGTCATCATCTATGCTCTATAGCCAATTCTGATAAATAGATATTTTAAGAAAAAAATTTGAAGCAGAAGTGGAAAAGGAACGAGAAGTTAAAATGCCTAGTGATTAACCCTACGTACTTCAGAATTTAATGCTGAACCTATATCAGTTATCATCTAAGCTTTATTTAAAGCCAATCTTGGAAAATTTATGTTTCAAGGAAAATGAAACATTTTCAACCTAAAGTGGAAATTCTTAGTGAATCCCTACATCCTTCGAAATTCAGTGCTGCATCCATATTGGTTATAATTTAAGCTATATCTATAGTAAACACTGAGAAATAATACTTCAAAAATTTTGTAAAAACACAGATTTATTGATGGCAATCAAATTTGCCATCATAAATGTAACCAGGAATTTATTTCAATTGTGACCCATACCCCCAAAAAGAAAGAGTTATACAAAGAATCGAGTCGCATCATTATGACCACCTCCTACCTCTGATGTCAAGGGCACTTGGCCAATAAATAATTGCACGTGTCAAGGTCAAACTTCGTGGGTGTATAAGGTGGGGTGTCAACAACTTACCAGAATAACAACCATGATTTTCATGGGTTTGTGAACTGTCTACGGGTTAGTGTGGCTAACGTATAACGTGAATGCCTTTATCCCCGTTTGCGCGCACGCCCGCGGAGCGGACGTGCACGTTAGAATGCAACAATTTCAAAAATTCGACGTGGTAACTGTGGAGTACCACGAGCGATCGATCGACAGGCTACTGTGAAAGCCCCAGGCCGTCCGGCTCGTCCAGAGGACTTGGAGCAACAAAATGGACGCGACAGGCTACTGTGGAGCAATTCACCATACAAACGAACCAGGAAGCTTCCAGATACGTGTCCAAAACAACTGTGCAGAAAAACTCTGTTGCGAATGGGGCTCCAGGGCAGACGGTTGGTGATTGCGCTCATGCTCGCGAAGGTTCATCGTCAACAACGGATGAAATTTGCACAGGAGTACCGAAATTGGACTTGCATCTACTAACAAAGGGTTTCTTTCTCTGACGAGCGGATGAACACTGGTTGAAAAACCGGCGAGAACAAGCACGCAGCAACCATTGTTGGACGTAAACAAGCTGGCAGTAGCAACGTTAGGGTCTGGGAGATGATTTCTTTGTCTACTATGGATCCTTTGATTCCTTTAGAAGGCACTCTCCACAGACTTGGGTATCCCTCCATATTACCGATCAAATAAATCCGTTTATGTTGACGGTCCTCCCTGTGGTCGATGGAATCTTCGATCTGTCATACCGTCAAAATTGTTTACGAGTGGTTCGAAGATTGCGACCAAGATTTCCAGCTACTTCCCTAACCACCGAATTCCCCTGATCGAGCATATTTGGAACCACTTCAATCGACGATTGGATCCATCACCACACACCTGTCAGCAAATGACGGATGCACTGCAACATTACATACACTTTCTGGTCAACATTGGTTCCTTCTAACAGGGACTCAAGAGTATTAGCATTGTAAAATGGGATAAAGTAGTACATAATAATTTTCACATCTGAAAAGATTAGGAAGTAAAACATAATATAAGTAATTGTAGCAATTTAATCCTTCGAAATCTACTAAGATTGTACAGTTTACAAGAATGTGTTTACTGTTGGGGTGAGCGTCTGCAGATTTGCGATGTCATTTTAAGGATATTTTTATAAAAATTTTCGATTCCAAGGTCGAGGGATAACCGTAAATTCCATTGAGTAAAATCATACAGTAAAAGTTATGGAAAATAATTAGATGCATTACGTTTCAGGAAGCTAAGAAGGACCCCCAGCAGTTTTTGAAAAGTGTATTGATATTATGCATTGGAAACGAAATGGTAACAATCTAATGAAGAAAGACTTTAGTACCCCCAAACAAAAAATTGTAGTTCTGCGTATGGCTTGAGCCCACGGGAATTTTTCCATGTACAACAGACACTATGCAGATGTATTTCCAGTGGCAAGGACATTATTACCTCCTATTCGATGAACAATTGTACTAGTTCTCCATAGGATCCATTCCATATTAGAAAGCAAATTTTACTGTAAATCCCTCTTTCCCGAGATTCTGACTAAGCCATAAGCCTGTCTTTTCCTCAATATGCATATTAGTAAGATTTGCATACTATGACAAAATGAGGAGGAATTCATTCGAAGGTACTACGACGGGGGCATACACACCCAGGGGCTGCTAAAGAAACTAGAAACAGTAATTATCAGTAATAAAGTGGGAAAAGAGACTGAAATTAAATTTTGTGAAAGGGTTCGTTATGCCACTCAGATATGGCCATGATCAAAAGGAGAATATTCTCCTGGGGAAATTTCTAAAGAACCGAAGTGCTGTGCAGGTCGTTCTGTGTTCAGTATCTAACCACTTAGCCATGGCTATATTGGAATAAACATAAGAAGCATATGTAAAACTAATCTTCTGCGCGACCACCATAAGAAATTGATTATAAGCCTGCTTTACAGCATCACCAGTTTGCAAATGGAGTAACTATACAAACTAAAGGACTGCAAAGTATAAACATGGAATAATGAAAAAAGTAATTATTTTTAAGTAGTTTTTAATGGGAGGCTGGTTTTGAACAGTTTGAAATAAATTACTGTAAAATAATTACAATCACTTTAAAACTGAATATTTAAAAATTATAAAACGCAAAATAAGTGAATGGTTGCCAATGGTTCATTTATGTCAACGCTGCAGAACTTCTATATACCTAAAGGTAGCATTTTTTTATTTATTAGAAAATGCGCTAAATCGGTAATATTCAGATGCAAAACATCTTTCCATCTGAATTGACGTATATTACTCTTTTGAGATTGAATTTTATCCTTGGGATCGAACGGCTAACTAGAAAGAGTGTAGCTTTGTTAGAAAGAGCTGCCTTTTCAAGCCTTCTTGTTAGGATCATAATAGATTGTTTTGTATCTTGATACACATTTGAATTTTTGGCAGCTTGGGAGAAGCCGTCACTGTGTCAGTTCTAGGTTATGGACAGACACCTTTTTTTTTATCGAGGGCCACGGTTTTATTCGGAATTATTTCATAAACATCAAAATATCTGTTGGTTTATGAAATTTTTTCACTGACATTGTAGAGTAAAACGGAAACATTTGATAAGTTGCAAAGACATCTTGCGTTTTCAAGGAACTGTAGAGATCTTTCAATCGTGAAAAAATATATATTGAGCATGGTAGATGGACCACCAGCATTTACCTGGCTTTGGCGTTCAATGTGGACTGCTATGACAAAATGACCTGTTTCATAGAGGATAATTTTGAAAAACGTTTATCACTTCAAAACGTGTTTCGGAGCTTATGAGAGGAGGGAAATTCATAGTGCCAGGACTCAGAACATGGAAAGTTCCCATGTTTTGAATCTAACTAGAATTTTGAATGGTTGAAGGCAAAAACTAAAGCAAAAGTCCAGTGGTGAAAGCACTTTGAAAATTGTATGACCTGGTCTCATGTGCAATCTTATATGCAGCCATTGGAGAAACTCCACTGGTTTCCTATTTTCTTGTAGAAGTATCCGAGTTTACAATGACCCTTGATGGATTTGGGTCCCGTTGGCATATTGTTATTGGTCAGCTGGGAGCACACTCTATAATGACAGTGAGTAAATAATGAGTCGTAGTATTTGATGTCAATTGTATTGGCAAAACCTACCATACAATGCAACTCAAATACGTATTGGCGATGTAAAGTTATCTTGGAACTTTTATTTTCATATATGCGCTCGAAATGCTTTGAACAGCGAATATCCATTCGCGAAACATTAGCCAGGACTGATTTGGACGGCAACCCCGGGAATAAATTCTGCAAGCAATCCCTCAAATTGGTCATACAATATCACTCTATTTTGTAGACTATCCATCTCATGTTTTCTATGAAAAAATTAATGAAGTAGTCAGAAGATATCATTAGAGCCATGAACGGAATTTTGTAGATATTTGAGGCACCTTTGAGCAATAGCTTACTGTATCTGTTACTTCTCTGCATTCTTTTACATCACGAGGTTCAGCAGAATCTAGTCCTCAAAAGGGAGCAAGTAGATGATATCCTGGACCACAATAGTATGTTTGTCGACTAAAACGAGGCAAAAGAACTAAACTCTATTTGAAGAATGTCCGATGATGACATAATTATTCCTAAATTTGTCAACTTTAAAATATTTATGTGGGAGATAAGACAACCCGCTGTATTGGCTCTGTGGATCCTACTTTTCATTTCACATACTTTTAAAGTTTAATACTGTGGAAGGCTGGGTTGTGCATGACATACAGTGTAAGCAAGCGTGGATTGAGATCTAGAAGAATTTTTATACTATGCTTATGGACTGCAGAGCAGCGGGTTCTTATTACAGTGGTGAAATCAATTTTCAAATTTAAATCCTGAAGAACACTAGTATGTGCCGGGGCGCTGTAAGCAAAACTTAGAGCTCTGGCACGCAACTGCGAAAATTTGCCGGGGACTAAGCATCACTCAAATTTTTCACATGTGACATGTACCCCGGCCGTCCATACAGTTACCTTACACCTTTCTGGTAGGTCGGACGGTCTGGGTCTCAACAACAACAACATGTGACATGTACTACGGTCCCTGTGGATGCTTCCTCCACTGGGTTCTGGTCTAAATTGGGTGGCACTTTCCGGCCGTCCAAACGATTACCTTACACTTTTCTGGTAGGTCGGATGACCTGGGTCTCAACAACATGTGACATGCACAACTGATAGCTAGATCGGTTTTACAACCCCTCTAGCTCTGACCAGCAGTTATTTTGCAAGGGGGGGGGGGCATATGATAAATACTTTATGTTAGCATACTCTCTAAATCCTTTCAATTTAATACCTTTGAAAGTGAACTCCAGATCATCCATAAACGTAGATTATGAAACAATATATATCTATGAAGCCACATATGCATGGAGTACGGAGACCACTCTGGCAGGCGAAGACATGAAAAATTTACTAAGAGGAAAATATAGAGCAGCCCACAATTTGTAAGGCCGGCCTTGGGGAACTTAATATGTTCACACATCCATCTTTCTCCAAAATTATGAATAAACAAATATATTAATTTTCTTAAGAGCAATTCACGTCGAAGGAGTATTTACTTCACTGGTTCTGAATCCTTTTTATAGGGGTTCAAGACTATTTAGTCTTCTCAGTATTAAGTTTTAGCCATTTGGATTGCTATCGTTTTAATGGAGTACGGAGCCACATATGCATGGAGTACGGAGACCACTCTGGCAGGCGAAGACATGAAAAATTTACTAAGAGGAAAATATAGAGCAGCCCACAATTTGTAAGGCCGGCCTTGGGGAACTTAATATGTTCACACTTCCATCTTTCTCCAAAATTATGAATAAACAAATATATTAATTTTCTTAAGAGCAATTCACGTCGAAGGAGTATTTACTTCACTGGTTCTGAATCCTTTTTATAGGGGTTCAAGACTATTTAGTCTTCTCAGTATTAAGTTTTAGCCATTTGGATTGCTATCGTTTTAATGGTTGTAGTTGTTTTTTCGACTCAGATATTACCACTCAATTTTGGCCAGAAAATATTGGGAGATGTCCACAGGGACCGTACACTTCTTCCTCTGTCATCAACTTCTGGATCTATAGATTTAACATGTCCATAATTCGCGCAGACACGGAGATAGTTTGGAGAGCGTCGGGAATCGAACTCGGGTCCTCCCGAGTGCAATCCCCATGCCTTAACTACTGGACTATCCTGTCCTAGTGCTTTAAAATTCTTCAAATAGGAATACAGTAAATGATGTGGTTACACTTTTATTGATGGGTTAGACACCTTCAGATATTATTCTAATCAAGTTAATATTATGTAGGGTTTTTGATATTAGTGCAGAGTTCACTATTATAAAAATTATTGATTTAAAGTCAACTGTAATGATTAGTTAGCTATACAGTTAGTATTACACAATAACTATTCAAATGTCTAATAAAATTTATTAAATGTTTTGCTGCTAGTTCTTGCTTATTGTATTAGCATCAATTGTAATTTTTGTGAATGAATATTGATGTGCAGTGGCTATATATATTTTCACAGTTATCTTTAACTTGCAAATATATAGCTATAATTATTTGTTACAGTAATTTATATGTATTGTACATAAACTTTGACTCATTAATTAAAAGAAACTACTGTATATATTTATATTTGATACAAATATTTTAGCATATTGCTTCCCCCCCCCCCCCCCCACAAAAAAAAGTCAGAATTTTACTCCAACCCCTTTTTGATTTTGTTTCTGGCTATGGTACACTGTATTTAATTATTTATACCAGTTTTAATCAAGTATATTTCCCATCCCATGTTATTTATGAAAGTTGTTTAATTTCACAATCATTAAGTAGATCTATAACATTCTACATAACACTAAGAATAAAATAATTTCATTTCTGCTCATAAGTTAGAATCTACCAGTAAAATTTTATGTAATTTATGGTTCTAGGAGGAAAAGGTTATTAAAGATACAAATCATTAGGGTTGCACCGAATATTTGGTTGGTATTCGGTATACTGCCTAGTCGGCAGTCAAACCGAATAGTAATAAAAATTTAAAATATTCTACAATTGGTAAAGCACATTTTTTATACAATGAATAAAAGTTATAGTATCATAGTACAAAATTAATTCAAATTGTTACTTACCGCTATTATCGCATTTAAAATAATTTTAATGTAAAAGAAAACACTCTGGTATTAAATTTTGTTGTTTTTTCAATTTTTCTTAAATCTTATCATACCTTAACCTTACTAACTCATTTAAATATGAAACAGTAACCAGAAAATAAAACTTATAATATTACGTGCTCAAAAATATAACGGTTAATTTTTTATAAAATATGCAGCTAAAAAAAATCAATTACCAATATTAAAAAAAGGTGAAAGTGATTAATATATAACAAATAACACTTAGATGAATATTCAATTTTGCAGTATTTTAATTTCGATAGAGAAGATACTGAGGGTGCCATAGGTGTTCCTTTGTATCTATTAAAATGTGTCAAATAAGATAACCAAAGAATTTCTGTGTGTGTGGCCCCATTGTATCCAACTCTTCTAATTTCTTTTATGATTTCTGAAGAGAAGATTACTTTGTTGAGTATTTTGTCACAGGGTGGGTACACCTGTCTGTAACTGTTTAGTTATCTATCAGTATCTACTCTGTTGTAGTTTGCAAGACCAGGTATGACAACAACTTAAAAAAGAATGGCTAGACATTCTGGCAAAGTATCCTTTGCACTTTAAAAAGAAAAATTATTTGGCAATGTTTGAATTTGACTACTCAGTTTCAATTTTGATAAAATTATTTATCAGTTACATTACAGAAGAGACTAAGATAGCAAAATTTCACTCGAATAAATTGTAATTCTAATTTGTAATGATATTTTAAGCAACTTGGGTTTGTATTTGTATGCAAGGTAAATGTAAGATTCTCTATAACATAAAATGAAGCCATGATTATCACATATCAGAAATTAACTATCAATTATCCATTTATGCAGATAAACATAAACCAAATTAAGTAGCCATTTACTATATTAATTTACTTTTGGAATGATTTATTTTATTTTTCATTTATTTTAAATTAAAAATTATACTTAATGTAAATACAAATAAATTTAGGATGTTAAATGTAAATGTATTTAAGAAAGGCACAAAATAGAAACATTAGTTCAAATGATCAAGCTCTCCCACACACTTTATATTATCAAAATTGTTCAAAGCTGTAACACGATTTCTTACTAAAAACAATTATGTTATGAAAAACTTTATTAGATTCTAAGTTTGAATTATGAGAATTACTAAAAATTCTATCTAGTTCTACACATATACTATTAAAATTTGGTAGTGGTAGGAGCATTTTCTCGAGTTATCCCGTCTAAAGCCCCATAAATAGAAATCTTTCCAAAACTATTCAAAATGGATTCAGGTTATATTTGTTCAGAATATTAAAAGAATATTTTCCCTTCAGTCACTTGTTTCATTCCTCCCCCCCCCCCCCCCACTAATCTATGGTAAACAGTCCCTAACAACACCTATAGCTCCATTTAGTCTTATGCTAAAAATAGAAAGCTTTGTATTTCTTTAAAAATTTATAAAATAATTAGAAATATTTCTAACAATTTTGTGTACTTTATGATAAATATAAAAATTATATTACTAATTTTTTTTTCAGCATCCTTGGCAAAAGACAATGGGAAACAAAATCCTAAAAATGAATGAGCTAGGGACTATTTTCCATAGATTAACAACATAAAAATGAAACAAGCAGCTATTTGAACATAATTTTTATCTATTTATAAACAAACTTGTAGCTGAAAAATAAAAACAAACAAGACACCATATTTCTTTAACTAAATGAACATTTATTTACAGAGGAATCAATATACCAAATAAAATTTATTTAAGCTAACAAACTCATAATATAACAAATAATTTGATTCCATTCAGCATAAGCTTTGCTTTCTTGATAAGCAACTCTATAAGATAACTCAAGACCCAGGATGAAGCTCAGCAAAATTTCTGAAAATAATAATGTAATTAAATTTCTAAAGAATTTGGCACTGAAATATGTAAATATTTATAAAATCTTTTTGCAATTCTTTAGTGTATAGCAAAATTCAAGTCAGGTGTAATATATATTCAATTTATTTTAACATATTTTTACATTAAAAAGATATATGAAAGGAAAAATATGAATTTTGTTTATGCAAGGTGAACTTGATGCGTCATAGAAAAATGGGTAAATTCAAGAAATCACTATATTTCTTCAAATTGAATTGTTGCAATTACAGTGAAACCTAGTGAATTATATAAAAATAATGGTGTTTACAGTGTGAAAATAACATGATCATTTTAGCCAGGTGGTCTAATGGTCACTTTGCCAGGTTTCACTGTATTTCTTCAGTCACTCTAATAACCGTTTATATAAAGGACATCACCACAGAAAACGCAGAGTTCAAGAAGAAAGTTAAATGAAGTAGGCTAGACAGAGTTTTTTAATCAATATCAGGCAGCAAATCTTGCTATCCATGGCTTAATGCTTATAGGAAAATATAAAGTTGCTACAAAACTTAATGTTTTTATGCCTTGTTGTCTTTCGGTTGGTTGCACAAATTAAAAATAAGATATGAAATTTGTGAAAAAAATAGTGATGGCCAATTTATCCTTTAATCTTCACACATTGAGAAATGCAAAAATGGAATGTTTAACATCAAATTGTATAAGCAAGCTTCATTCTTTGCATTTGGGGATTACTAAAGCCGTGAAAGACAACTACTAGAAGTAATTGGTGCTGAAAACAATTAAGCTGTGCAATTCTTATCAAATGGTAAGCTGGAAAGCATGAAAGTGGACATGTTGAAAATAACAATGCATAGCTACTGCCTGGTAAATAATTTATGATCTAATGATCAAAATATGTTTTGCTAAGGCAGGATTTTATCAGAAATTAAAAAATAAAAAATTATACTATTTTATTGAACATCTGCATTTCGCCTGGAAACTGGTTACGACTGTTTAGCTAAATATCTTCATAGATTTAATCTAAATTCCAAGCCCGAACTGTGTAGTGGGCGGTGCTAATGCAGCTATGGACACTGATCATCTAATGAACTGCCCAGGACTATCTGGTGACATGTACAAAAGGTATTGGCGCGCAAGGGAGAGGATGCAAGTCCTTCAAGCTGTCTGTTCAAGCTTCAAGACTGTTTTGGATTTGTGTTTTTGGCTACCGTCCACATATCTATGTTTGTTTTATTGTTTGTTCATGCTTCTTGTAATAGTTTTTTCCAGTATTTTTGGTGTTGTGTATTTGTACACCAGTGAATGATTTGTATCAAGTACTGCTGCTAGAAATAAAAAAAAATTGAACATTTGAGGGAGCAATGTTTAAAACACTGGAAAACAAATAATTTGTGCAATTACAAATACTTCATAAATACAAAAGAAAAAAAAATCTTATTTTGTTGATAAGCATGGTAGTTCAAATTTGTTTAATGGAAATCTGAGCATAACAAAAAATTAAACTCCTCCAATAGTGGCGTGGCAATTGAAACATAAAAGAGAGGATAGTATGTTACACTTTCTATTACACCTGCTAGTGCAGTAAGTCAGCGGTTATTGCCTCCCCCATTCTTTGCAGATCAGTCAGGGTTGTTGGCTTTTAGCCAGACCACAAAAAAGCCGGTTTTTATTAAAAAAAGGTGGTTTACAGCCAATTCACATTAAATTTGCATTACTTTATCTTTGATTCACTCCTAAATGTTTTTTACTAAAATGTTTATAAGCTTCTATTAAATATTAACAAGTACACAAGATTTTATGACCACTAGAAAAATACTATGAAGGTAATGTGTCTAAAAGAAAAAATATATATACAGTGAGGAGAATGCATTAAATTAGACACAAAGATAGTGTTTTGAAAGCCTCTGTTACACAATGCATAGCTCTACATTACATATCCTACACATTTTAAAGACTATAATTAATTAAACAGACAAATCACCACACATCAAAAAGGAAAAAAATCAATTTTACTTCAAAAAGGAAAAACATTTTTTTACACACTGCTATTTACTTTTAATATATATTACAGCAAATTAAATTATATGTATTTAATAAATGAAATTATCTGACATAATATTTGAGAACATCCATAATTTAGTTCTAATCATTGGGTTCTTATGACTTATAAAAATGATACATTTTAACAAGTTTTTCTGCTCCCAAGCGGTTTCGTTCTTTTTTCATTTCATTTCAGTGTGATGTTTTATTTTAGTTTTAATTGGCTGTAAAGATTTGGGGTTGGGATTAAATGATAGAATGTTCAATGTTGAAAAAGGAATTTAGTAGGAGATAATATTTGAAGAAATTTTGGTCTAAGTTCAGAACAAAAGAGAGAGCAATCAAAAAAGGTTCTCAAATTAAAACTTGTTAAAATAACTTTTTGAAAAGCTGGATGCTATTCAAAAGTTGTTCATGCATATATTATTCCCAATACTGTTTTCAATAGTGATAAATAGTGTTTTTTATTAAATGACTTTATGCATGATTTTAAATATTTATGAGTAAAAATAAGACTCTTACATATCAATCAAGTCCTTAAAATTAGTTAACTAGTAAAATATATCACTAAGCAACTATTGTCCTAAAATAAAATATTTCATTATTTAAAGTAGTAACATTTAAAAAAAAATATGTTAAAGGCCAATATAAACCAAGTAAAGCAGTTGGTATACCTTTTTAAAATTTAGCTGGCTTTTTTGCAAGCAAAACAATCACTAGCAGGTATTCCAATATTAATGTTTTCATTATTGAGAAATAAAGTTATTTATTAAATTCTAACCAAATAAAATGCCTTTAAAATTAGCTAAAGAACACTTAAAATTGTGTAATTTAAAATTAAAATTCTTCACGCTTTTTAACAAAAGAAAAGCCAATTTTGACCAAAAAATGCCAGTTAAAACCAATAAAAGCCACCGGTGTGGCTTTTATTAATTTTAGCCGCCTTTTTCGCAACCCTGAGATCAGTGAACGAAGATAGCGTTTTACACATTTTTGTTATGCTCTCAATTGTATGCTATGCATTGCTTGTTTTATTTTATTATATTGTATACAGTTGTAATGTGTTGTTAGTTGTTATAAGTTAAATTTCTGTGTAATGTATTGTATACAGTTATAACGTGTTAAGTTAAATTTCTTAAGGCATGGTAGCATAAGTTTGTTTAATGGAAATCCGAGCATAACAAAAGCTGAAACTCCTCCAATAGAAGTGCAACAATTGAGATGAGTAGCCAGAGCGGACGTTGCATTACACTTTTTGTTATGCCTGCCAGTGATTAATAATTGTGGGCAAATAGATACAACCGAATAAAATTTAATTTTAAATGGAATAAGTAACTTTGGTATTAATACCATTATTTAAAAAATATGAGGAGTTTTGTTATGCTCTCAGTTGTTTGCTATGCTTCAAATGAGAACAGCATGTTTTATTTCATTATATTGTATACAGTTGTAATGTATTATTAAAGTTAATATTCTTAAGGCACAGTAGTGCAAGTTCGTTTAATGGAAATCCAAGCATAATGAAAATAAACTTCTTAGAAGTGGAATAGAATACCATTATGTTTAAATGATATTAATGACTCCTTCAATAGTGGCAAGACAACAGATGAGTAGACTAAGGATGACGTGTTGTATTACACTTTGTTACTCCTGTCAGTGAATCATTAGCTTACTCGCCGATCAAGGCTAAAATACTACACATTTTAGTTAGGTTGTAAGTTGTTTGCTATGCATCAAGTGAATCTAGAGTGCTTCACATTTTCATTATATTGTATATAGGTGTTGTGATTTTCAATTACAGCATTAACTATTTTAAATGTAGTTATAGCAAAATCTAGTATGGAATGCAAATAGGATTTTGCTTGTTTAATACTGTCAACAGTTAAGCTTTACTTGGAATGGATTTAGAAAACATACCAATAATTTTCAATATGATTTAAATGCCCATTTTGTTTCTTCAGAAGCACAGCCAAGCCACTGACTGAATTTTTAAACACAAAATTCAAATTGAATAATGATCCAGCAGTATCAATCACAAAATCTAGGACTATGATTGACACAGTACTTTCTAGATATTTAGAATAGTTATAATCAGGGAATTATGTATCTTATTTGTTATTATAAATCAATCATTTCATTTTTAAATTGTGAGTAAATGGATACTTCCTAATAGAATTTAATTTTCATTTTATTTTCACATTATTTTATGCATTATATATTTAAAACTATATGATGGGACAGTTACACACTTTTATTTATATCTTGGTTTTCTCTGTCACCCTAAGAATTTACTTCTAATATTTGTGGCAACCACACACTTATTTTGTCAATTTCCAAAACATATGCACATAATCATTGAGATACTGCTAAATGCAGTAACTTTAAACGCCAAATGCTTATTGGGTTTAAAAAAACAGATTGCAAGATTTGGCAGCAAAAAACTGGTGAGATTGGGGACTACTCTCCCATTTAAATTGAATTTTTAATGATATATTTGCTACTTCAACATTTCTGATGCGTTGTTAAATAGTATTATTCTATCAAGATTAATTTTTTTTATATATATTTCATTTGGTTTCTTCAAAAGCGTATATAACTAGCATATGCATTATACGTACTAACTTTGAGAAGTTATTTGTTATCAATTTCTAGATGGGGAATAACAATAAGGTAGTTTTTACTAAGATCAAAAAATATATTTGCAATAGAAATAAATGGTTGTTTATTGCAGAGGCAAATATTAGAGATTAAGTCAATGTAATGAAAAAGTTAAAAGTGAAATGAAGAATTGTCTAGCTACTGTATATCTTAATTTAAAGAAGTTAAATACAGTAGCATCATTAAGCAATCATATGGTGAGAGGGCAATATTTTGCGTTAAAAATTAAAACTTTGCGAATCATGTAAACAAACAAAATTAGCTTAGAAAAGGAACCATTCACATTTGTTAAAAAAAGTTTCGAAACAATTATGTTCATTCATATGGATTTATGAGAACCAATGACAATGTGTTTACTATAAAGTGCAAGATATGCTTATTTTAGGTGATTCTAGTCATTGCAAATTAACAAACTAAAAGCAAAGCATTTCACCAATTTGAAAATCTGCATGAAAACATTGTAAATAAAATTATATTGTAAGATTAGACAATGAAATTGAATTTATGAATAATAGGTTTGAAGATTAAACAGAAAGGGATAAAAAAAAAAAAAAAAGAGAACAGTTTCATTTTCTGTAAGCAGCAATGGTACAGCAGAACGCTTCTAAATAAAGCAGGAATCATATTTACTGCTGCAAAACCTTTAACTGAATTTTGGGGAGAAACAGCTAGTATGCCATGGCAATCTACTTGAATGCATTGTTTACTTAACAGTTTTGCATTTGGCAGTCTTGCATACTATTTGGAATGCTCCCTACAATTATGACATTTTAATCATTCAGAATTAATTTAATCCGAAACATTTGCACAAATACAGAAATAAAATGTTCAATCTCGCAAATAAATTACTTATGAAAACTTAACAATTGCATTTCATTTGACATAAACAATCTGAATTTAACATTATTAGTTGTAAAACATACTAAAGAGAAAAAATTTGAAATTGTGACTCAGAACAGTAAACATCATTAATAAGTCAATTTTAGTACACACAAATGCTTTCAAAAGACTAAAATATAACTATACTTTTTGCCATAATGAGAGCATCAGTATGATAGGACGATTTCTTGCTCTCCACTGAGCAATAGCATTTGAGGACTGTTAAGAAGCCTCCAAAAGTAAAAACTATAAGCGAATAGAATAATTAAAATTATTATTTAACTAAAGAAAATGTATTCTTACTGCACTTGTTAAAAGTTATCAGCATACTTGAGATCCAGGCACCAACTTCAGCATTTCTTCTTGCTTTGTAGATATGCAGAAGTAACTCTGCCAGCAACAATCCTATTATTGTAAAAGTCACTATTTAATATATAATGTTATTAAATAGAACTGAATATAACATTAATTTGAATAAATATTATATTAAAACTTAATGCATTTAGTAACAAAATCCGCCGAAAATTAACAACAGCAAAGAAATAAACAAACCACGAAGCTAATCTTGGAAGGAAGAATTTACATCGTATACCTTTAGAATTCAGATTACGTTTAACATTTAGTATATTTCAACAAAACCAGTCTTGCTTTAATAGCTGAAATTGACCCTCTAAACTAAATTTGATATATTTTTCTGCTATAAATGCAGCTTCATATTACACGTTCTATGATTTTATTTCGTTATTCAAATCAATTTAAATAAATATTGCTTATACTACTGGAATGCATACATAACATGGTTAAGGATTTTGGCCGTATCGAAATAAAATTTTATTTAAATCAATACATAATAATAAAACATAGTAATTCATTAAAAAGAAACAAAAATTGAAATAATAAATATTAATACCTTGAAAACCATCAAATCTCCTTTTGATGGCGTCCCACTGAAAACGACATGGACTGCTACATGAAAATCAAAATGGCGGAGCGTTGTCTTTTTCTCGCCGTTTGGAGAATTTCATCATCCGTCGTAAGGTCCCGCCCTACCAAAGCCCCACCCCTTTGCTCCCCCTGTTACCCCCTTAAAACCGTTAGTGTATATAGACACTCCCAATTTGAAAGGTTGAAATTCTAACATATGTATTTTTAGGGATCCTCTTCTATATGCAGTGATTCAAACATTGAGTTTTGTGTTTGCCTATGTAAGCATTTTTCCAAAAGCTTTGGATTAACTAAATCTCTAAATACAGATTTTATTCAGTATAGCCACTGGGAGTAAATGTTTATGCTTGTGCATTCTGCTTTCAATTTCTGCTTTTTAAAACCACACCATGATTTTGGTTATTCTGGACATAGGCCATATTGCAGTTTAGAATTTGTTGTAAGCTTATGTATAAAAAGGTCCATATTGCTTTCTTCATTTGTTCAATAGAACCTGACTGTTCTACAAAGTACCAGCCCATAAAACTGTTGTAATGGATCATTTCTCATATCAGTTAAACTTTCACGACAGATTTCCCTCAGAGTTTAGTTCCATTCAAAGTTTTACAACTAGTCATTATTACAAAACAAACTAATCACTATAGAAAGCAAAGTAAAGCAAAGCAGAACTTTAACAAGCCTCAGGGGCAATTAGAGTAAAATCTCACCTTTTCCAATTGTTGTTTATAAAAAATAAAATAGAATTTGAAGTGAAGCTTTACTTGCTTTTGTTGACATTCACCTACAGCTGGCTTTTCAAAAAGTGGGTGTGGCCAGCAAAGGGGGAAAAGTGAATTCTGTTTAACCCTTTCGGGACGGTGGCATTCCGAAACTGCCGTGGCCCAAAGGACGGAGCGCTTCGTTTCCGAACTTTTCCCAAAAGACGGCTAATTCTCGAAAAAAATTCACTAAAAATCACCCGTTCAACGCAGCATTCTACTTTTTTCAGGAAGAAGGGAAATACTTATTTTCTATTTGATGTATATTTTTCATACAAATTTTCTTTTATCAAAATATTAAAAATTTTAGTGTAGGTACAGATGGATAATTCTTTGGCATGTCCTTCCGATTTTTTAAAACTGTACCACATATATGCATATTCTTAGACAACAAATACTTTGCAAGTACAGGAGAGGTAAAAAATTTATCCAAATACAAAGTATATCCTTTTCCTAAAAGTTCACTTAGAAGTGTTTTCACAACACGTTCTCCATACCCACCATCAGAGCTTGATAATTCCGTGTCCTTTCCAGTATACACAAGGAAATTCCATATACAGCCTGATTTCGATTCTGACAATTTATATATTTTTATTCCATATCTGGACCTTTTCGAGGGGATATATTGACAAAATCCCAGCCTTCCTTACCATGAGAACAAAGATTCATGAATGAACAAATTTCTTCTAGGAGTGTATATAGATTTAAATTTTGAAACTAATGCATCTAACACGGGTTTCACATTATTTTGTTTTTGGGCATTTCTATCAAGAATAAAATGAAGGTAACGTAATATTCTTATGAATCGATCGCGACTCATAACTGAATTGAAAAAAGGAGTACTGATATTTGGATTCTTAGAAAAATACATTTTGAGTTTGGTTTTCTGACAATGCTTGTCAAAATTACTAGTGCGAGAAACACACGAAATTCGTTTCCTGTCACAGGTGTAAATATATTTGAAACAGGTGGAGTCTTCCATGTGGAAGGAGAGAGGAGATTTTTCTCCCATTTTTTCTTTGCAAACTCATTAGTTGCTTTTATGATAAATTCTACTAGTTCATTATCAAAAAATATACTAAAAAAATCAAGTTCTTTATCTAAATTAGGCGGTATGATATTGTGATTTATTCTAGGTATGTTCAAAAACTCCAAAGAATTCAGATCTTTCAAATCACATGTCCAAACATGATTCGAAAAAACAGCAACTGAAGCTGGCGGCATTGTAATAATAGTACGCTCAGAATCTGAAGAATCAATTGCATTTTCAGATTCATCATCAGAAATAACACTGTTCCATGAATCTTCACAATCTGCTTTGCTTTCATTACTGTCTGGTTCGTTTACCATACGCGTATATTCTTCCACAGAAAGGAAACATCTCAAACCAGCCATACTTTTATTCGAAATAGCCTAATCATTTCACTGTCGCACATTCCTTTATCACTCCACCCCCCCACCCCCCCGAAAAAAAAAATACTCTCTTATATTCCTGTAATTCACCAACGAAATCATTAAAAGCTAAAATCAAAAGGAGACCCGGAACTCAATTATAAAATTGTTGATGCTGCGAGAAGAGCTCTGTCTGTTTACTTTACAGAACCATATGTTTCAACACTCCGAATGGAGAAATAATTTATTGGATTCTGCTTGTGCCAAGGTCAAGCATCTGCAAAATACATTTAAGTTGCTTCCACGGGCATTTATGCCATCTAGTAGACAAATAAATTCAAAGGAAAACGTTTCACGTAGAAACACCGATACATGCCACTCGGCGTTTAGGGTAAAGTTCTCTCCGGCACGAGTGCGTGCCGTACGTCCTTAAATGCAAGCTCGCAGGTGGCACGCGGGCGTGCCAACCGTCGCGAAAGGGTTAAATGCAAATTTTAACATTTCTACATGGTACATCATTAAAACTATATATCATTGTGTTCAGAATTAATTAAGCTATAAAATGGCAATAAAATTGAAAAACCAATATTTTGAAGATTTTCCTTGCCAAGGTGAAATTTGCTACTGGTTTTTCCTGCTGATTATTCAAATTGCTGTAAATAAAAAGTCCAGCATAAAAGTAAAATTGGTTCTATATTTATTGATTAAAATTTACTAAATTACATGTTGCTATTCATTTTTTCTCTAATAAAAATATATTTTAAGATTAATGCAATAAAATCAGTAGAATTTTAAATACTATTTTTATTTACCATACTTTATAAAAGTGGATTGTATTGATATATTATAATTTAATAAATATTTCAGATTATTGGTGCTAGTGCTGCATCAAAGTTTGGTGGTAAAACAGTTATGACATTTGCTGTTTTCCTTTGGTCCCTTTCTACTGTTGTTACTCCATTCATAGCCTCATCATTAACTTTACTCATCTTGTGCAGAATACTACTTGGTCTTGGAGAAGGAATAGGTAAGGTTCATGAAAAAAATCAACTACATTATTTTTAGTTACATTGTACTTATAATTGAATTTGCCGATAGTCTTAATAGGCAGTTGTACAGCTTGCTGTAAAATTTTAGTTTTAATATTCCAGATGGCAGCTCTTGAAATATATATTTTCAGTCTCTTGTATGCATTGTACATCCTTTGTTCACCAACACCTTTGCTTTATCCATAGTTCAAAATTTATATTTATTTTATTTGTAAATGATCATTTTCTACCCAATAACTAGTAATTTTAAATATAAGAAATCCTTTTTTATAAATCTTATATATCCAAATTGAATTATTATTAACTCTCGTAACTTGGCATAACAACAACATATTCTGACAAAGTTTGATATCTTCAAAACTTTCACATGGAATGCACATAGGGCGCGGTAGCCCATTGGTTAGCGCGCTGGAGTTGCACTCGGAAGGCCCGGGTTCGATTCGAGCCACTGCCAAAACTGCCGCCGTGTTCATGCGGAGTACGATCACGTTAAACATGTGGGTCCGAAAGTCCTTCCGAGAGGTTGGTGGTAGGGGAAGGAGGGTACGGTCCCTGTGGATGCCTCCCCCACTGGGTTCCGGTCTAAATTGGGTGGCACTTCCCGACCGTCCAAACAGTTACCTTACACCTTTCTGGTAGGTCGGACGGTCTGGGTTTCAACAACAACAACATGGAATGCACATGCTATAGAGCAATGTTTCTTAACCGCTAAGCCACGGCCCAGTACCGGGCCATAGCATCAATTATACTGGGCAATGAGAGGCTCTTCTAAAATTTGTTGTTTTAGTTCTTTTAGCATTTTTTATGAAAAATATTTCATAGTGGAAATATTCTAAGGAAAATAATATCCGTGAAATGTCTCGAAAAGCTCAGAATGCTTAAATAACATTTGTGTAGCAAATGTTAGTGACCAAGCTGCATGGTTTTTCAACATGTAAGTATTTATGAATGAATTTATTAAATTACATGCTTTGCATGTATAAATGTTTGATGTGATATGATAATAAGTGCTTTACCGACAATTTATCATCCTTCTGCTGTATCCCCTATTCAAATAACTTCTATGGTGAATTGCAAATTCATAAATATTATACTACACTTTATAATTATGCCATGATTAATACTTATGTTCAATGTATAAACTTCAAAAAATTTGAAAGGTATATAAATAAATTTGTTTGGACTAGGCCTTTGTCTTTTAAAAAATAATTTACTGGACTGCAGTCTCACAACGGTTGAGAAACACTGCTATAAAAAAAAATTTGCAGGGTTTGAAATTCTAAAATTATGTGCTTCTGGTTGAATAAAAAATAGTTCTGCATTGATATCCATTCTAGTTTCTAAATGCACAAATTAGCTTTTTCCATCGATCCCTTCAGAGTTTTATTCTTTAAAGTAATCTTTCTGATGTATTTAACTAACTGAAATCATGAAATATTACGATATATGTAGTCAAAGAATCCGGTGAAAATTACAGCCATAAATTGCTAAATGACTATATATTTGTTAATTGGAACAGTTTTTAAAACTACAGAAAAATAAGTTGACATACCGTGGACCATCAAGCTGTAGATTTGGACATACTGCCAGATAAAACAGTTAAAGTTCACTATAGACTGACTGAGTCCTACGCAGATTCGGTCAAACTCAACCCTTACCTAGAACAAAGAAAATTGTCTATCCAAACCCACAACTAAAAAAATTATCGACCCACAACCCAATGTGAACCCTAGTTGTGTGACCCAAATACCTGACCCATGACCTACAATGAAATTGTTTTTTAAGATTATATTCACTAGTTTTTAAAGCTAACGCATCACAATTTTCTGCTATTTGCAGTTTATGTGGTTCATACATTTATCCAGTTATTCTCATTAGGGGAATGTGATAAGGTAAAAATGTGTAATAATAAGCCTTAAAAATGTTTTTTATGGGTAGACCGTAGACCTGCAACTTGGCTTGTAACTTGAAAAGTAAAGAAAACCTGGCCTGAAATTTGAAAAATAAAGTGGGTAACCAGGGGTACCTGACCCAGTGCAGAGGCTCCATTATGGACGCCAAATAATAGTATATACAGATCATCTACATAGTACACAACCAATCTGTCTTTCCTAATCAGTTGCTAGGCATGTATTAGCAGTGGCGGCTCTTGCCCAGAGGTCGCAAGGTGAGTGACTTCCTCATAAAAAGCCCCTACATTATTATTTTTATTTATATAAATGTATTAAATATTTTGCAATTTTTTTCAAAACATCCTTCCGCAAAAGTGTAGTGCTGCCATCTTGTAACATATTCAACAACTAAAATCGTCAATGTAGTTGCTGAATGCGTCATAAGATGGCAGCACTACAAGAATCTTCTACACTGTGGTTTCGTCTTAGGGCTGTGAATTCAGAGCGTCCCAGATAGAACGAAGATACATAGTATCAAATACTATTGTGAGTTTAAATGAATGAATATGAACATTGGCAATTTTCAAAGTATCATGTGCCACGCATCGTTGAGTGGCTTCGCCAGAAAATAAGCCAGTTTATCGTGGGTCTTCTAGATTGGCATTATTTTGCTATTGTGGCTGGCTGCGCTTAAGAATATGAATTTGACGGATTCTGTTATTTTCCAGTATAGTTTTGGTATTTTTAAATAAATCTTTGAATAAAATGACCATTTATACAAGAATGACTTGGTGTATTTTTAAAGTTTTATAAGTAATTCTATTTTAAATTGTTCAATAGTTTGTTTTTTAAATATAAATATTCATATATAAGTCTGATCAAAAATGTGTTACATTCTCTACATTTATGTATATATAAAGGGAAAGTGTGACGGGTGGAATAGTTAAATTTGTCTTTTTGACGGATTTAAATATTGAAAACAATCTTCAACTCAAATTTAACATAATCTACTTGTGTAAATGGCTGTTTATGCATGTAAGAATCTTTGGACACTTTTGACCAACATTTTGTACGAGTATGTTGTCTATGAAGTTTGAAATGCTATTTACTTTTATAGAGTACAAATATACAGAAAGCATACATATTTACGTTTTTTTAATATAAACTAAATAACAGTCATTCATGTAAAATATTTTTATGATCAAAGTATATGATCATTTTATGAAAACTATTTTTCAATATAAAACATTTTTTTGATATAAAATAAATAACTGTCAGTGAATCATAAAATCTTTTGATAATCGATATACATGATCATTTTATAAAAGGTATTTTATAATCATCAGAAATCAAATTATATGGTAATTTTATTATCAGTAGGAAACAAAGAATGCCAATTTTAAAACCCTGGCATGCCCCGATTTTGAGATGTTTGTAGTTAATTCATGAAACGACTTATACTTGTATAATAAACTTTACATGCAAAAATTGCAAATTAAATCGGTCAACTCTTTTCTCATGCTGCATTTTCGCATTATAGCACATTTGGAAACAATGTTGAATAGCGACACCATCAATGTAACCAAAAATGCCAAACACCATTCAAAGTAATATGAAGTGTCAATATAACCTTTTTATATATTTGTTGTAAGTGCATATACATGAGTGCGATTATTAAGTTTATTAAGGCGCTGATAATAAAAGAACCAAATTTTAATATATATGCGATTGATTTAACATTGTTCAAAGCTTTTTACACACAATTATTAGATTGTTACAGAAATTAACTTTCCTCAAAATGAAATAAATTTATATGCAGCCCACATCATATGTTTTTGACTCTTGAATGTAAAAAATTACGAAGAACGGTAAATATTTTATAGATGCCTATAAATCTAATATGATTCAACATTTCTTTTTGCAGCGCAGTGCAATATTCAACTATTAAATCTAAAAAAAAACTGTCAAATTTTATTATAAAACTAAAAAACAATAATTTCCTAAGGCATTTAAAATATATAGTAAAAATCATTCTCACAGCAAAATGTTTAAAAGTCTTGAATGTATAATAAAAAATGTTTAAAAGTCTTGAATGTTTTATTATAAATTCAAGACTTTTATTATAAATTCAAGTTTTAGCAGCCAATTATCATTATACACAAACACATATACAAACATATTTTCAATTTATTTATATAAATATATATATAAAACATGCTTTAATCAGCGCCCCTCTCTACGTATTGATCATGAGCCGCCACTGTGTATTAGTAAAAGATACCTGATGGTGATATAACTTAAGACTATATATTTAAGTGAGGGTTTGTGGGTTAGCATTATGTGCATATTAAAAATTGTTTTGTTTCTACTAATAAGGACAATAGAAATCAAGACACACTCCCTGTTTGCAATGCCAAGAAGGTTCATCATTTGCAGTCATTAGTGGTCAGATAAGTGGTGAAAAACCCCAATTGAATTGAATGACATCACTAATGGCCCTAAAAAAGCTGGTACTGCTTTTGTACTTTCTGCTGTTGGTACTGCCTAGACACTGCCTTAAATGATGAACTATTATCAGAAAAGCTTGTAACTAACGGTCTTCATGTTTCTATGTGTAATCTAGAGTTAAATTACATGTTTCATAACCTCAAAATGGGGCAATTAATGGGCCAATCATCTGATAAAAAACCCAAGACAGAGTTCTTCAAAAATATTCATTTATGGGTTTGCTTCACAGAAAAAAGTTCGAAAGGAGAAATAATAAAATAGGGGTGCCTCAGGATGAGATAGACTTTAATGTGGTGTACGGGTAGATAATTCGAAAGGAAGAAATGCGCAAATTAAGTTTCCCAATATTTTCTTTTGGGGGTTCTGCACACCAAAATATTCGATTTGTCGAATAAATGTGAAACGTGGATTATTTTAAAATTTACATTATTCAGAGGTTACATTATTGCGAGACCATTGATTTTCAACGGGTATTCGGCTAGTTATCCATAAATTCTAAAAAGTTGATAAGTATAATATTTCTAAACAATTGAATCAAGTTGCAGGAATTAAATGGTAATATTTTATTAATGTCAAAATTAAAATAGTCTTTTTTATCATATAAATTAGTAATTATCCCATTAGTAGGTTCAGTAATTTGATTTAAATCCAAAAAAGTAATATTATTACTAATAGTGGCTTCATTAGGAATTAATTCCAAATTATCTAGATAGAAATCTATATCTATGACATAGTTGTCAGTAAATACTAAACAAATCAGATCATCAGCATATCTGTAAATTTTATAATCTGTTGAAGTAAAAGATTTTTCATAATGATAAAGGTATAAATTAGCTAACATACTGCTACTACAGCCACCTTGTGGAACCCCTGAGATTTGTAAGTATAATTTATTACCTTGAAATATATAATTATTGAAAAGAACAGTGTGATAAAGTTTAGGAAAATTGATAAATATAGTATGAGCAGATTTATTAGTAATATAAGCACTATATAGAGCTAAAATTACT
This sequence comes from Amaurobius ferox, assembly GCA_951213105.1. NCBI lineage: Eukaryota > Metazoa > Arthropoda > Arachnida > Araneae > Amaurobiidae > Amaurobius > Amaurobius ferox. Next base: position 155,969,632 of record OX578133.1, on the reverse strand, counting down.
ACAAAAAGATCAGAGATCTTAATATTATTAAAAAGATCTTTAAAATCAAAAGTTTGAAATCCAATTACTTTACCTACTGATGTTAATTTATTCTTTAATTCTTTAATATTATTTAGAATAAGATAGTTATTGTTAGAATAACGTAAACTATCATTTATCACATTTAAATAATTTAGTAGTAATTTACTCGCAGTAGTAGAGTAAGTATTATGACCACTAGTAACTGTTCTACATTTAATAGGATTTTTATGAAATTTAGGAATAAGCACATATATATTCAGGGTGTCCCAAAAACATTAACCTCGGCTTTTATTCTTTAAATATTGATCTTAGACATATATAATAAATTACAAAGTTGCTTAAAAAATGGCACACAGAATTTTATGAAATCGATTAAAATTTTCAAGGTAATTATATTGTAAGGAATACAAAATTAAATTTTTATATGGCCCCTGTACAGAAACATTTCCAATGAGTAAAATGTGCCCCATACACTAATAAGGTGATGTACAAAATTTCAGCATTTTATCATAAAAAGTCCCAGAGATATGAAAAGACAAAAATGCTGACTTAAACCACTTTTCGATGCATCAACTTGGGTTCTCAGAGGGGAAAAATCATATCGGCAGATCACATTTCAGGGGTCATATACAAATTAAGAAAGAAAACAATGATTACATAAATAAATAATAATTTTGCTATTTATTGGTACAAAAGTATCTACACTGTGTAGAAATAATAACTTTACAAAAATTACAAAGCTTATTCAGAATGTTTTCCATCCATGCCAAAGATCCATTAAAGATAAGAGACAGATATTATTTGCCTATGATGCATTTCTGCGTTGTGTCATTTGCACTCTTGCTGTCAACATTTATATTTTAATATGTGATTAATCCCTCACCATCTTTGTTTAAACATATCTCTGGAACTTTTTATGATAAAATGCTGAAATTTTGTACATCACCTTATTAGTGTATGAAGCACATTTTACTCATTGTAAATGTTTTTATACGGGGGCCGTATAAAAATTTAAATTTTGTATTTCGTCAAATTTAATCCCCTGAAAATTTTTATCGATTTCATAAAATTCTGTACCTTTTTTTACGCAACTTTGTAATTTATCATATATGTCTAAGATCAATATTTAAGGAATAAAAGCCAAGGTCAATGTTTTTGGGACACCCTCTATATATATTACATATTATGTATACAGGGTGGTCCATTTAAATTGAGACATCGAAATATCTCATGAAATACGCATCATACAAAAAAATTAATTGATTACTCATACAAAAAAATCATCATCAAAAAAGTCATCATACAAAAAAATTGATTGATGACTACTTGAAGATGGTAAAACACGTCTAACTGACGTATGAGGAGCAAACAGAAAAATAAAAAAATAATAATAAATACTACTTGATGAAATAAGTATTTCTAATGCTACCCTATAAAATGTTTTTTTTTCAACGATGCACCAATGTAAGTAAAACATGTGGATTCCTCTTGAAAAAACGAAACTTAACTAATCTTTTGTTGTCAGTTAGACGTGTTTTGTCATCTTCAAGTAGTATTTTTATACCTGGAGTCAAAATGAGGTATTTATTAAATTTATTTAAATTATTTATTTTTGTGATTGCAGTGCAATCTACAAAGATTCGAAAAAAAAATTTCAAACAAAAGTTAGATATTTTTTTCCTTAAAATCCGAATCTGCAATAAAAAATGAGGGTTCCCATTTGAAATTTCAAAGTTGCCTCCTCCCCCACCCCTGAAGGGGGTGGGAGTGGGCTAAATTTTGCGAGGTTCAATTTCCCCCCTCGAAAATATGATGACTTTGTTAAAACACTTTGTTTTGCATGATGCGTATATCGCAAGATATTTCGATGTCTCGATTTAAATGGACCACCCTGTATATAACCATACTTATCGATTTTGTAAAACCTTCGTGATTGGGTGGCCACTAAACTAAAATTACCTACTGGCCACTTGCTACTAAGTAAACGTTTAAATTTTCAGGTCTATTATCAGTATTATGATAAATTCTGCTGCTTGCATAAAATCTCTGATACATAATGTACTAATAGAATTTAACAGTGATCCTACATATTTTTTATTGAGTGGTTGGATGCCATAATTTGTTAAGATGAATAACTGTACATACTGGAAATTCCAAATTAATCCAAAAGTTAATCAACTTTATTTATTCTATCAATATACTGATAATTATAATGCAAAACAGAACTGCTGACTACAATTTAATTAAATTGATGTCATTTGTGTTAAAGTTGAATGTGTGCAGTAGCTGGCAACATAACTGAATACTCTATTCAACCCTCAGATTTTCTTCTTGAGGTTATAAAGAATAATTTGGACTATTTTTTTTATTTCAGTAAATTTTTAGTTATTTTGTATTAAATTTTCATAAATGGGATATATTGCGAACACATTGTTAAATAATGATTGCTTTTTTATATTATAGGACTGCCAACTGTGTTCAACATTTTTGCTCATTCTGTTCCTGTTGAAGAAAGATCACGTGCATTTGGTTACTTAGTAGCTAGTGGAACCGCTGGCCAAACAGTTGCTGCATTAGTGAGTATAATATTTGCCAGTTTATTTTTTACAATTTATTTTTAATTTTAAATCAATAAATGATATGTTTAAGTGCAATAAGTACTTTTAATTATTTGAAAAGTTCTTTTATCAGAAATTTTAGTCAAGTTAGCTTCTGCATACACCAAAAGTAACTCTAGACAATTACTTTGGAGGACTCTTTAACTATCAATATTTGATGATTCCATTGCTTCATTACATTATTTCTGAAATACAGTATTTATCTGAATTGTACATTAGATATCCTTATGTAAACCTGTGTAATATTTGCAATATAATTTTAAAAGACATAAAAGGTATTGATTATTGGAAATGTGTGTCAAAAAATAGAGAGAGATCATTGAGATACCCTCCTTTAAAATTCAATGCAGAATTTATATCTGTCATCATCAGGATCCAGACTTTGTTGACATTTTTATTTTTTGGCCTTTTTCCTCCTTTTAGGCATTTTTCGACTCTTTATAGTTTAGAAGTATTTTCGTTTTGTTTTAGGACATCTTTTGCATTTTCTGTCATTTTTTTAATAAAAAATTAAATTTTCTTAATAATTATACTTTTAATTGGCAGCACTAAAGAACAAGATTGCCAGATAAGCAAAACCAAACCTTCCAAAGCTCTCAATCGGGCAACCCAATTCAAAACACTTTTTAGTACTATCCAGTTTTTGGGAAAGAGAATCCCCATTGTTCACTTTTGTAATATACTGTGCGCCCCCTCTTCCATCTGTATTTTTTTGTTTTTATCAGAACCATATGTAATGATAAAAGATAATGTTTGTCTATGTGTGTAGTGTAGCAAAATTCTCAAGTGACGTTCAGTCATGAAATTAGGTAGATGTATATTTCAGATCTAGCCCCAATAGATTTTGGATCAATTTTATGGGCAACATTTACTACAAATAAGCCATTTAAAGTTAAGAGCTTTCCAAAAATTGACTAGGCTGATCAATGAAGAAAGATAGTACATATGCAAGGTAGAATCCAAAAGTTGACACCATTGCAGAACCACTTTCAAAATAATCCTCTTGGGCAGTACTATCCAGATGCACTTTTGCCAGCATTTGTACAGCTTTTGGAAGCATTGTTGTAAGCCATATTTTGCAACTACACATAATGCCTCCTGCAATGCTGCTTTTACCTCATTTGTTGCCACAAAACAACATCCCTGTGAATTTTATTTCATCGGTGAAAAGAGGTAAAAATCACGGGGGACTATGTCAGCTAAATAGGCAGGATGTGGAAGTATATAATTAGCATTTTCTGATGAGAAACTTTGACCATTAGAGGCCAATGTGCATAAATGTCCAAATACTGATCCTTGTTCACTTGTCTGCCCTCAGGAATAAATTCTGAATAGATAATGCCATGTGAATCAAAAAACATCTCCAGCATGACTTTCCCTCTGCTTTGACCTTGCCAGCATTTTTTATTATTGTGAAGGCTGATTTCCATGTTTAAGAAAGACGCTTTGGTTAAATATCAAACAAGTAGCACCAAGTTACATCACCTGTCATGATCCTATCCAAAAAAGTTTAATTGCTAATGGTATTTTTGATTAACTTGCCCGATATCCACATCCATTCCTCCTTTCATTCAGAGGTCAAAAGATAAGTGATGATGTGCTGACACATGCAGTGCATGTTAAGATCCTCCTTCAAAATGCTCTGACAGCTGTTCTCAGGTGAGTAGCGTTAGCGATGTCTTCAAGGGTTTGACGGCTATCCTGGTGAAACACACTGCATCATCAAATTATTAATATTCTCTTCAGTCTGTGCAGAGCACTTATTATCTGTGATTGATTCTTGGATATCTTTAAAATGCCAATACCTCTTGTACACCCTCTGTCTTGCTATTGTAGAGTCAATGTACACATTTTTTAATATTTCCAAAGTCTCTGCAGCTATTTTACCCAAACGTTGTCCGCATTTAAGGTTGTTATGTTGCTCTTGAAAACCCATGTTTTATAAATCACAACATAGGTGGTTAACTGCAGCACAACACATCTGTGCATGTCATTAAATCACGTTCCATGTGCCAAACCATTCTAACTACTGAAGGGAGGAATAGTGGGATGTAGTATTTCATATGGCATGATTTTAATTACACGCTTGTGTTGTCACAGGTGGGTGCAGTCCCCAAACTTTTGGTTCCTGCCTCTTTTAGAATTTCCTTTTAAATGGACACTCTGTAAAATAAAAGAAAAAACATAATTTTAAAAATAGAAACTTTTGGATATGTATCAGATGTATGTAAAAGAAACAAACAAATCTAAATATTTGTCATATGGAACGCTATTTTAAGTCATATGTATAATGTGGATTGTCTTTTGCATAAAAACTTGAAACATAGTATTGTATCCTTAGTTTTAAGCAATATACATCTTAGTTAGATTAGGGGTGCACAACCTTTATAGAGCAGAAGAGCCATTCACCTGAAATGATAAGGCTGCCGAGGGCCAACATACCCAATTCAGTTTGAAAGTAAATATCAACAGTTTGCGTTTGTATATATAGTAATAGTACAATATAGTCTTTTTAAAAAATGTGTAAAGATTGACCACAGTTAAGCACATTAGTGTGATGGTTGAGACTAAATTTTACCAACAATTTTTGGTATATTATGTTCAAAGCTAGTTGTTGATATTCTCAAGACAGATTGCAAGTGTTGATCTGTCAATTTATTTCTTAATTTTGACTTATTTAGATTCATAAGGGAAAATGTTTGTTCGCATATATAGGTACTACCAAACATGGTAGCATATATACTTGCATTATCTTTTAAGTACAAAAATTCATCAGGTAGAGTTTTATAAAAGTCAAGAATGTCTAAATTCACAGAATCTAGACTTGCATAAGTCAGAAGTTTGTAAGTCAATGAGTTCCATTTGAACATTTTTGGGAGCTTCCTGAACTGGAACAGAAAATGGATCACCAGACAATTTCATTTTAACCTTATGTGACTCAAAATCTGTGAATCGCTTTTCAAATGAGCTAAACAGCTTGTTTATTTATTCCGAATAATCCAGTGGTTTATCAGGAAATTTTTCCTTGAGTTTCATCAGGTAAGGAAAGTTGATGAAATTTTGACAACTTAGCTGCCTTGAGAACAACTGGAGTTTTAGTTTGAAAGCAGATACTGCATTAGCCATTTGGTTAACAAATTGGTTTTTTCCCATCAATTTTTTGCTTAGGTCATTCAGATGGACTGTCACATCAACCAAAAATGCTAAGTCACACTTGAAAAATAATTCTTTTAGCATCCTAGTTTGCTTGCCTTTTTCTTCAAGAAATGGTATTTCATCAATCAAGTCAGCAAACCTTTTCAATGCCTCTCCACGGCTCAACCACCGTACCTCACAGTAATATATCAGATCACTATGTGATGCATCTGTATGTTCTAACATCTCCTTAAATTGTCTGTGATTCAAACCATGTGAGCGAATAAAATTAATAGCATCACTCACTGCCTTCATTAAGCCGTCAAATCCCAGTTCTTTTGCGCACAGCTGTTCCTGGTGAATAATGCAATGATACCCGAGCAAATCTTTGCCTCGATTAACCAAATGGTTTCGCCATACCATTCTGAACTCCAATCATAGCTGGAGCACCATCGGTGGTGATACTAACTAATTTGTTATTATCGAAATTATGTACGGAACACAAATTCAAGATGGAGGATAAAATATCGGCTCCAGTTGTTCTCCCCTTCATTGAACTCATTCCAACCAGTTCTTCAGTTACCTCAAAATTTTTAGAAATCCCTCTAACAAACAAAAGCAGCCGAGCTGTTGAAGTGTTGTCTGTTGACTCATTAGCTGCTAGAGAAAAGTACTTAAATTTGGTGGTGTCAATCTGTAGTTGTTCATTAATATCATCAGACAAATTTTCAATTCTTCTTTGAATTGTCATTCTGCTCTGACTCACATTTTTAAATTTGTTGATGGCTTCACGGCACAATTTCTCAGCAGCCAACAAAATGCACTGCTTGGCAAAATCGCCATCAGTAAATGGGCGGCCACTTTTAGCGATTATGGCTGCGATATCCAAAGACACTTCAACACAGTTATCCAATTGTGCAGACGCTTTTGTAAACACATTCCTTTGTGCAGCAAAAGAACAACGAAGAAATTCGATTCTGCGATTTCAATCTTCTCCCACAAGCTTTGAAACTGCCGAATGTTTCATCTCTTAGTGCCGCTTAATGTTATACTCTGTGCAAACACTAATCATAAAATTGCATATCAAGCATGTAATTCGACTATCTTGCTCTACAAAAAAATACTTTGAAGTCCAGGCTTCCAAAAACTTTCTATTATCATCCGCTACCTTTCTTTTCTTTTTCGATCTTTCCATCGTGGCTAATAAGTATTATACGAGAGACATAACAACGTGTACTTGCGAAGTCAAAAGTGCACCAGCCAAATCACCCAACCCGACCTTCGGAAGCGATTTTTTTCTCCTCGCTCCTAGCGTATGCGTACAAGCACACTCGCGCCTGCACTGTACAGGCTAGAAAAGTTCTTTACCGCTTAGGCGGTGAAACTCGTGAAACTAGCTTTGGTGAATGCCGCACCCCTGTGGAACTAGCGCCGTCACCTTCGTGAACTAAACTACTACGCGCCGGGCTTTACTCTTTGCTCATTGCCAAATCATTGAAAAAAATTTTTCTCACCAACCCATTCTAGAGTAATAGTCAAATCACGATAACTAATGAGCCCTCAGCGGGCCACAGGTTAACCCCTCGTGGGCCACAGGTTGTGCATCCCTAAGTTAGAGGATTTTGAAATCTGGCAAGCCATAGTAAATAGGAAATTATAAATATAGTGCCCAGTTTTATTCATGACAATATATGTATGTATGACAAAATATATACCTAATAAAGTGTTATCCTATTTGTTTGGTTGCTAGCTAAGTAAAATGCAATGAAAATATTTTTTATGGTTGTTTTAAATGATTAACTTGTTTTATAAATCATTATTGAAAATTAAATTTTTAGTTTGGAAAAATTTGTCAGAACCTACTCACTCTGTATATAAAGATATATTTTGAAAAGCTGCAATCAATTACCTATATTTTATTCACAGTCTCTTTAATGCTTGCTTTTAAACTTTAAATTGCCAATTTAATTATATTTCCTGGTAACATTGATGTTTATTATTTAGTCTCACAATTACATTTTTCTCTATGTGTTTACCAATTGATACCTTATTTTTCTTGAAAGATATGTCCCCATCTACCGTGGCCTTGGATGTTTTACACATTTGGAAGTCTGGGAATTATATGGGTTCTCCTCTGGATGGTATTTTATGCAGAAGTTGCAAATTATGGTGATGAAGAACTACCATTAGTGTTTCCCAAGGTAAATATGCTCTCAAGTATCATTCTGCAATTCATCACTTCTGTTGTCACTTCTTTTCCTGCAAATAACTTTATATTTATTAAGTTTATTCATCAAACTCCTTTAAATTAAGATATTTCAAAAACAAAAGTCTGTCTGTCTTGTTATCAGTTTTATACAGTATATATATATATATATATATATATGGTATATATATATATATATATATATATATATATATATATATATATATATATATATATATATATATATATATATATATATGTGTGTGTGTGTGTATATGTGTTGAAGACCCAGACCGTCTGACTCATCCTAAGGACTCAAGCAACCGTTTGGACGGCCAGAAAAGTGTGTATATGTGTGTAAATGATAATGAATACATAAAAATATACTTTTATACTGTTTAAGGAATTAAAGTATAGCTATTCAAAGCATTTTGCAAAAAAATGTACTTTCTGAAATGCAAATTAACTTTGTAGAATACTGTTCTGAACCTATAAAAAAATAATAATTGTAATAACAATAATTTCCAGTGAGGAACTTTGTACTTTAGTTATTCAAAAGTACTGATGAGTTAGCTCGTGATATTAAAAGCAAAAATTTCACTACCTTATCCCAAACTATTATCAATGATAATTTTGTCCCGCTTTCTGATAAAACTTTTCTTTTAAACAGCTGCAATATTTTGCTTTTCAAATCTATTTATATCTGTCATGATTCCATCTGTAATTTTGACCCTGTGCAACATCTCAGTTTTGCTTGGTGTTTCATTCTTGATTCCATGAAGGTTAAATCATTGTTTGCATATTTAAACATCTAAATGTGTTATTTATTTTTCTATTTCATTAGTTTTAATTCTATATATTATGTTTTTTGTACTTTATGATTTGATATTTCATTTACTGGAAGGCTCACACCCTGCTTGCTGATGCTCACTAACCCCCTCAGTGTCGGAGGTGGAGCTTGCCCCCTACTTGTTGGCACTTATTAAGCTTGCTTTGCAAGCTTTTTCATGATGCCTACTGCCCAGACATAATGCACTTATTGGGGATCCGCTCACTCACTGTCATGAGAATATACGAATGACCCCTCCCAAAAATTCAGAAATTAATTAATATTGCAGGCACATAAGCCACTAAGTCAACTTATGCAATCTGTGTGCACTCATGCAGCAGGCAGGATATGCCCTAAATAAGAGTGAAAGTTAGAGAGACTTACAAATAATTTTTTATGTAAATATGTAATGTTCAGGTACATATTTATAACCTTAAGATATTTAAAATCTAATGATAATGATAGCCAGATATAATAAAAGTCACAACGATAACTTCAGTATTATTGCCATGGAATTAGTTTTCTTTACCTCCATGAACTCTGAACACTAAATATATTTTTAATAGTGTCATTTAAATATTAGTTCTTTTGAAATGGTAACAATATTTTCAACAGTGAAATATTAAATTTATAGATAATAAAAAGTAATATAATTTTCATACAAAAATAGGGTAAATAAACTGTCACTACTTCAACGTTGTATTAAAAAAAAATTTTTTTATCCAACTGTAACCAAAATAGGAGATGACACATGGTAATGTATTCTATATCATGCAAAATTGCAAATCATTTGATGCCATAGATCCATTACTGGCCTTGACAGAAAATCTCTCTATTTTAAAAGGAATTGATCAGTGATGGCAGCCTCTGCACCTAGTTTTTTTTTATTTTAATGTACAGAAATGTTTACACTTTCGGCCATTAATGATATGCAAATTTTGATCTTGGTTTAGCTGGGTATAAATAGCCTAATGCTCCTCTTTCCCCTGTCATATGTCTGATAAAGGGCATCACGCTCGAAAATGTTCAGGCTTGTATATATGTTTTTACGTCTTTTAGTAAAAATAAAGTCTTTTATTTTTAAAGTTGTTTTATTTTTAGAGATGCTTAAAAAATTGAGACAAATAACAAAAAGAGTCAATCATTACAGTAGCTTCTTTGGATCATAGCATATACATTTTTATTACTTTCTAATACCATTGTATAGAGAAAGTATTGTTTTCCCAAATATTTTCAATTTCAAGATTTTGACAGATAAGCACATTTCAAAACTTTTGAAACCTTTTTTTCACTTTATGTAGGTCATCAGATAAACCAACCTGTTTTGTTAAACATGCACTGTCATTGCTAAAGAATGCATTCATCCTTCAAAATGTTTTAAAGCAGTGGCTGTCGACTACAATCATAGGGGCACAACTCCACAATGCCGGGGGGATAGGGGAGAGTGAAGCGAGATTTTCAATGGGGGTTGACAAGCAACAGTGAACAGAGGCAGTAACACCTAGTATATATTTATACAGTGTAATTCTAATTATCTGGACTCTGATTATCCTGATAAATTTTTAAGCACTTCCATAAAGGAATGTGCTTACATGACTGCAGATACTTGGAATCAACTCAAACCAATAACATTGCAGAAAGCTTGGCAAAAAATCATGAGTGACATAGAAAGTAAAAGTGATGTAGAATCAGAAATCACAAGTAATGAACTAGCAAATATCATCACCCAAATTCCTGGTTCATCTCAATGTGAGGTGGAAGATTTAAAACAGTGATGTGATTTCTGCACCAAACTGTGCCAAAGTAGGCTGCACCTTTCTGATAAAAAAAAGCAAAATTTAACTGATTTTGTGCAATTTCACGAAAATACATGAAAATGTAATTCTTGTTTACAGGAACGGAAAAGAATGTTGAGGGAGGAAGGAAATTGAATCAAAAATTTATCATAAGATTGCAATATACTGGCAAAATTAGAGGGCTAGACTTCTTTCTTTTCAGACAGCTCTAATTGTTATCATTTGTGGGGTTGTTTAGTTCGAACAAAGAGATTGCCTAATAGCCAGTTCTACCCAAAGAAACTGAATTACTCAGCAACCACTATACTTTGAGTCACTATATTGAATAAGGAGCAAAAATAACGCCCTTTTGCTTATCTGTTTTGAAAGATCTATGCTCTATGATCTACCGTAATCTACTTAAGAAGGAAGAAATGGGGGCGCTTGGAGTGCGGTAGATACCGTGGAGTCAAACATACGTGTACAAGGTTCGTGCAGACTCTGGAAATCAGGAGTTTAAAAGTGGACTAAAATATCAGGAAAAATCGGTTCTTTATTCAAATTTTGGGAAAATCAGAGAATTTTTAACTTGTTGATCAGCTCTAACTAAAATGAGTACACCAAAAAATAAATAGAAAGTACAAAAGTAGCTTACATAGAACTTCAAGCTGAAACCAATTTTGATGATGTAAAGGTTGGCGCAATTGAAATTGGCGGAACGTTTCAGGTCACTTGATTTCTTTAGGTTAGTCGACTAGTGAGGAGGTAAGATGAATGCATTTGCTATGATTGTTTTGATTTTGTATTTTCCAATGATGCAATCAAGAAGCACAGCGTTAAAGTGGAGTGGTCCGAGAGATGGATTTGTACTTATTGGTGCGATAAGCAGATATTTGACTTATTTGAAAAATATATATATTAGTTGATGATTTTGTATGCATTAGTGAAAGTAACAACTTTCAACTTGAAATTGACCACATATTTTGCTCTTTGGTTTGGAAAGCTATATTTACTATAGATAACAAATAACTAAACAAGGTAGTATTGCAAAGCATGCAACAAGACCATTAACACACTAACCTCTCAAAGAGGTAAACATCAGCTGCATTCATAATGACTCATTGTATTTTAGAAAATCTTTGATTAGTGGGATGTTTCTTTATAAGAAAAGTTATTTATTTTATCTAGCGCTCAATTTTTTACATATTTGACTATTCCTAATAAAGTTTTTCCTTTCTCAGCAGCAGCAGTTTTTTTTTTATATATATATATATATATAAATATAACGAGACTGTATAGATGCTAGAAAATAAATAAAACTTTTGAGATTTCTCTTTCTTTCTCATACGTAGTATCATAGCTGCCAACTCTCCCAGTTTTTCTCTATACCTCTCGGTCTCTCGGGTATGTCACTCAATCTCCCGGTTTTCACTCAGCTGCCCTTATTTTCCCACTTTCTAAGCAGAAATCATGCGAATGCAAATTGTGATTTTCAGTTGTTTTCTGCGGTGCAGTTTGCTGCTACTGCAGTGTAGGAATGAATCACAATTGATGTTTGTTTTTTTGTATTTGTACCTACAGGTTACAAAAGTAAAAAAATCAGAAATAGATCACAAATATTCCGAAAGTATCACGAAATGAGAAACGAAGTCACAAATTTTGAGATCGAAGTTTTTCTGTTCTTTCGTCTAAAAATCAACCAACAATCACGTAATCGGCACTCGCAAACGGCGATCATTCCCACAGCGTCACAAGAGAAAGAGATGACCAATGATTATCTAATTAATGTGGGAAAAACGCATTTGCGTCGACTAAAATTTTATAATATTATTTTGTTTTATATACAAAACTATTTTTCAAACGTATTATTAATGAAATGAAAGTCTTTTTTGCGGCAGCTTCGCTAAAAACGACATTTGTGCGTGACTCTCCTTATATTTCGTTTTATTATAAAACTATTTTTCTAGTTTTGCAATCTATTTGAATTGTCAGAATTTTTTTATAATTATTTCGTATTTTATACAGTAAAACAATTATTCAAACATATTATTAATGAAATGAAAGGCTATCTTGCAACATTATTGCGGAAAACGGCATTTGTGAGTGATCCTCCTTATATTTTGTTTGATTATGAAAATAATTTCCACTTTTGCAATCTGTCTGCATCGTCTAAAATTTTTGTAATTATTTCATGTTTTATGCAGAAAAACTATTGTTCAAATGTATTATTAATGAAATGAAAGGCTATTTTATAGCAGTTTCGCGAAGAACGGCATTTGTGTGCGATCTTCCTTATATTTCGTTTAATTGTGAAAATAATTTCCACTTTTGCAATCTGTCTGTATCGTCTTAACATTTTTGTAATTATTTCATGTTTTATACAGAAAAACTATTTTTTAGTTAATGAAGTGAAGAACTATTTTCTGAATAGCAATATTAAAATAATAATTTGGGAACTTAGGAAATACAACCATTTCAAGGACATAGTTAGAATTCGTATTTCAATTTACATATTTGTAGAATTTTAATTAAAAATTAGCATTTGTTTCATCCTCTAGTTTAGATGAAAATAGCATAATAATGTTAGTTTAAATGATTTCTGAGACATTGAAAAAATATAGATTCAGAATTATTAGAGCATCTTGAGGAAAGCTAAATCAGTTGCAATGAATTTTAGCACTTAAAAAAAATAATTTGATAAAATTATTCCATTTCATTGTTGAGTATGTGTTAAATAAGCTCAATGTATGTGAATATCAGTTGCTGTACAATTTAAGGTTTAATTGCATTAATGAGCCCCGTTAGTGCAGCCAATGATCTTTATTTTTTTTTCCCCTTGCAAAATGTGTGCCTATTTTTCTTTCTGGTAGGTTAGCAGTTTTGTTATTTTGAAAGTATCTAAAGGTAGTGAATTTGTATATGCTTTTTACTCAATCTGTGCAATGGACTTCAAAATTTTACAGTGGAAGAAGGGATATTATTGCCCAAGCCAAAAGCAAATGGCATGTGGACAAAAAAATTTCCATTGAAGGAAACATCACATACAGTTTCTTTGCTATTGGAAATGAAAGTGTGATACCTGCTGAATGTTATAATCATTACAGATTTCAGTTTTATTTATTGAAAAGTTGTCCTTTTTATGTTTAGATTAAGAATAAGAAGTATAGATTGCGCTGTTGTGCAAAATCTCGCAGTTTTTTCATATTTTTGCACAAAAATCTCCCGGTTTTTCATATTTGGAGGTTGGCAGCTATGTAGTATTGAGAAAGTATTGTTTCACAAAAATTTTCGATTTCAAGATTTTGATGCCAATATATGTTTTGAGACCCCCTGAACATGTTTTGACTATTTTTGGAGTGATGTCAGTCTGTGATCGATTTCCTGTGTACACGATGGCTTCTACAAATATTAATGAATTTTCACGAAACTTTATATTCGGATTTGTTAACAAAAAATATAGAACTGCATAGAATTTTTTTTTTAAATTCGACTGAAAACTTCGAAATTCTATATTTCCTTAACTTGGCACCATAGGACAAAATGTGATGATTGAAAGGCTGAATGATTGCAAAATTTAATAGTTTCATTGATTGTAGTGGAAAATTGCTGCTATAATTTTTCGGGGTGTTATTAGCCCCCTTGGATGGGAAGCATGCCCCCCCCTCCTTCCTTGGGGGTACATTATGAAACTTGGTATCAATCAAAGGATTTTTCCGAGCCCTTTAAAATATAAGGTAACATGCTATAATTGGGATCTTTTGGAACAACTATATAGACTTTTCAAAAATAAATTGTAAAATTTGCAATAGATGTCGATCATGTAATTAAAGGTCTTGAACAAAGAAACTTTATAACCAAGCAGGAAATGTCTATCTACAAGATTTTAAAAAAAAAAACTGTTTAGATTTTTCTCTTAAATTATATTAGATCTCTATTTTAAAAATATTATTTATTAAAAATATTATAGATTTTTTAAAAATATTATTTATTTGAAATTTTTAGATTTTTTTTCTAAAATTATTTATTGCATTTTATTAGATCATTTTAAAAAATTTAATGCAATAATTTTTAAATCTTTGATTATTTTAGTTGTATAAAATGTTTTAACATTAATTATTGATAATTTTTAGATTTTTTTCAATATTTAATGCAATAGAATTTATTTAAATCTTTAAAATTAATTATTGCATTTTTTAAATTTTTTATAGATCTTTATTAAAATTATTTATTGCAATTTTATTTCTATATTAAAAAATATGTATTGAGAAAAATATTTTTTTTATAAAAAAATAAGCTTTTTTTTATTAATGTAATTTATATACTATTTTAGATTATTAAAAGTTAATTGAAAATTCTAAATTCTTATTTAAATTTCATTAATTAAATTTTTAAAACTTCAATGTCTTGGCTTATTTATACTTGTTGTATATACAACAAACTGCTGAAATAAAGAAAATGCCTTTCATCTATCTTCAACAATATCCAAAGATCACTTACTACAAACTGTTACAATTTCAAAATATTGCCTTCTACAAACTGTTATAATTTCGAAATATTGCCTGTTATAATTTCTAAAATTTGCTGCTCCAGAAGAGTTTTTTATAATGACATTATTCTGTGAAAAAAAGGCTGACATCCAGGGATGTTGCACTTGTGCCAATTGTGCCAAACTGCACGAAATCTAGTACCCTGATACAAATTGTACCAATTTTCATGTTTACCGTGTATTTTGTGCTGACCTACTCCAATTTCAAAATTCAATAAAAAAGAAAAGTTCAGTGAATATTAAATATTCTCCACGAATTTTCCAAAATGCCTGAAATTACTGTGCATACCTCGGTATTTTAGGAACATTTTCTAGGGTCAGCTTTTTCAATTATTTCCATAAAAAGTGCGAATTCACAGATGAAAGCTTGCACCATTCAGTTCCTTTTCCAGTTCATTGCTGAGCATCCATATCAGTTTGCATCTACTTTCATCTTCTAATGATTCCATATCATAGCTATAAAACTATTTTATTTTTATAATGTGAGCAATAAATAAACAATTGTTTTACTAAACAAATTATTTTTTTCTTAAATTATTTGATTGTTTAACCCTCTCGGGACGACGGCATTCCGGAGCTGTCGCGGCCCAAAGGACGACGCGCTTCGCTTCCGAACTGGTCGAAAAGGACGGCGCATTTTTTGCGCTAAGCCTAACTCTCGAAAAAAATTCACTAAAAATCACCTATTGAACACAGAAATCTACTTTTTACAGGAATAAAAGAAATATTTATGTTCTATTTGATGTATAATTTTCATACAAATCTGAATACAAAATACTCGTTAGTTGCTCCCATTCTTTTATCCGAAATAAACGAATAATTTCACTGCCTCTAAAACCCAAACAAAAAAAAATACTCTCTTATATTCCTGATTCACCAACGAAATCATAACGCTGAAATAAAAATAAAAACCGAAACTCAATTATAAAATTGTTGATGCTACGAGAATTGCTCTGTTTGTTTATGTTACAAAATGATTTTCACCGCTCCAAATGGAGAAATAATTCATTCGATCCTCTTCTGCCAAGGTCATGCCTCTGCAAAATGCATTGAAGTTAGTTCCATGGACAAGTAACGCCATCTAGTTCACAAATTAAAACGTTCTGCGTAGTGGCGCTTATAGGTGCCACTATCCGCTTGCGGTAAAATTTCCTCTGGCCCGAGTGAGTGCCGTTCGTCCTTGAATGCATGTTCGCATCTGGCACCTGGGTGTGCCGTTCGTCGCGAAAGGGTTAATTCAGTTTTTATTCACGGGTGTTGCCGAGAATACTCAATTATCTTTTTCCATCCATGTCCATCGTCTTATTAGTGCACATTAGCTTGGCTGAACTAGCATATTTTCATATTTTTGGTTAATTCTAAAGGTTAATTTTTTAGTCATTTTCATATAAATAGGATGATTACAAAATTCAGTTTTTTTTTCTCTGGCGTTGCCGAGCGTACACAATTATCTTTTACCATCCATGTCCATCCTCTTATTGCCTTTTAGCTTGCCTAAACTAGCGTAGTTTCATATTTTGGTTAATTTTCAAATTATTTTCATAGGAAAGTTGCAATTGCGCACAGTTTTTATTATCTCTGGCATTGCAGAGAGTACTCAATTATCTTTGTTCATCCTCTTATTATTGCACATTAGCTCGACTAAACTAACTTATTTTCATATTTTGGTTAATTCTAAAGGTTAAGTTTTAATTATTTTTATATGAAAGTTATGATTGCGCAATTCAGTTTTTGTTCTTGAGCTTTGCCTAAAGTACGCAATTATCTTTTTCCATCCATGTCCATCCTCTTATTATTGCACATTAGCTTGACTAAACTACCTTATTTTCATATTTTGGTTAATTTTAAAGGTTAATATTTTAATTATTTTCACATAAATAGTACTATTGCACAATTCCATCTTTATTTTTGTCGTTGCCAAGAGTACACAATTATATTTTTTCATCCATGTCCATCCCCATATTATTGCATATTAGTTTGACTAAACTAGCTTATTTTCATATTTGGTTAATTCTAAAGGTTAATTTAATTATTTTCATATAAATAATACAATTTTGCAATTCAGTTTTTATTCTTAGGAGTTAAAAAATATTTTGTGCAATTTACCAAATAGTACAAAGTTAACTGTTTAGCAATGAGACACTCCCTTGCTGTGCTGTAAATCTAAAGGCATTTTTCTCTGTTTTACAAAATTTCAGATTTTGAAGTGGTAAATTTGTTTTATTATGTAATAAAGTATGTTTTTTATTAAATAAGCAATACATAAAATAGTAATAAATTAATATCTTTCACATTTATTTATTATTGCACAGAAAAGTAAATTGTGCTTTGATAATCACAGTCATGAAGAAAATTTTCTCTCTTTCAACTTTTCCCACCTTAAAAAATATCATTAAAACCTGTTTTTTACCCCTTCTAAGGATAGTAGGTATAAGACTGTGTATCAATGACTCGAAACAAGTTTCAACTAGTTTATAAATTTATTAAAAGTATATTCTATTTTATACATTTCTAGAAACAGAAAAAACTAACTATCGTAACAAATTACTCTTGCACTAACTTGGGAAAAACTTCTTCGTAACTTATATTTTATCTAAAATGTACATTTAGAAAATGGAAACTTAAACATAATTAAAGAATATTAATTTGGAGGTTTTATAATCTTAGAAAGTTTTTAATCGTATTTGATACATAAATAAAATACAACAAAACTTTTCATTTTTGTAAAATTGCATAATCAGAAAGTGCACTGTGCCAAGTTTCAAAACAGTTTTAATAGCTGAGCATGAAACTCTTTTTCAAAATTAGGAATTTTTTATTATTTTCTATCTTCATCTACTTATAATAAAATCAATTTATTCAAAAATGTATTTTTCACAATTTTTTTTTAAATAGCAGTATGCACTACCTTGAATTTTGCTGAAGACAACATGGTAAATTTGGAAAACTATAGGAATTTCACTTTGAAAAATGAGCAGTAGGTTGAACAAACACATTGTTTATTTTGTGAATTGAATGTGCTTGTAAATGTTCAGTGTTGTACAGCCAACATTGTCATTTCCTTAACTCATATTTTGTTAATGTACTTGAATGTATACAGACCTGTAAAATTTTTTAAAAGCACTTTTTTCAGATATTAGGTATGAGTATAGACATATTTTAAATTTACTACGCCTAAAGTTTGTAAATTTGCTGCTCCAAAAGGGTGTTTTATACCTGCTCCGAAGCATTTCTTACTGCTCCAAAGCATTTCTTACTGCTCCAAAAGAGAGATTTGTGCATTCTCTGAAACACTTCATGTTGTTCCAAAAGAGAGTTTTGCCTGCTCCGAATATTGATACGTAGATCAAGTAGGTAGGCAACATACCTGGACCTGTGACTCTGCTGATTCTGGCTACCAAATCATGACTATGAAATTGTGGACAGCTTCTTAAATGGAAGGGGAATGGAAAATAGAAAAGAAAAACATACCTTCTCACAATGATACATTTTGAAAAATGTTAAATTAAAGGGCTTAAAACAATCCAATGTGGAAAAAAAATCATCAAATTACAAATTGCATTTAATTTATATTCACGAGTCGCATGAAACCTTATGAGAGTTCTCTATTGCTGCTGACCCCCTGGTGTCAAAAAAGAAACATTTACTTTTTCTCACTTATCTTGGGTATTGTCCCTGTCCTCCCCCTTCCCTACTAGTGGTATGTATAACCAAATTGTTTGAGAACCACTGCTAGACAAACTTACTGAGAAATTTATTTAAACATTATTTCTGCTGTTTTAATAATTTCTCATATTATTTTGCAAATATTAAAAAATCAATTTATTCTGTTCATATTCATTTGACTTATTTTCTTTCATATATATATTTTAGGTTACTAACATAAATGTAAGATGGATTGAATTCATCAGTCACTGGTCTCTGTGGGCTATCTATGTTGCTCATTTTGCCATGAATTGGTCTAACTATATTATTATGCAGTGGCTACCAACTTATTTGTCAAGAAATCTTGGAGCAGATAAAGAAGATATTAGTTTAACTGCTATGCCTTACTTAATAAATTCTCTTTGTGGAGTTGGTGAGTAATTCTTTTTTTTGTTAGTCTTATAAAAACTTTTAGGATCACTAAATTTGATTATTTTTATGTCGCAGAAAAACATGCAGAAGTAATTGTTGATCAGAACTTAACATTTTTTTATCTGTCAAATGAAATCAAATCTATAATGTTTTCTAGTTTTCCAAATGCAAAATAGGGACCATTCCTTATCCTACATAATAAAGGATAATGTTTGTCTTCCTGTCTGTCTGTGTCCTTTTTAGTAGAAAATTAAAGTATCAGAAGTATCATGAAAGTTGCCAGTATGCTACTATGTAATATGCACCTCGATGAAAATTTAA
The DNA here is from genome assembly GCA_951213105.1 of Amaurobius ferox. Lineage (NCBI taxonomy): Eukaryota > Metazoa > Arthropoda > Arachnida > Araneae > Amaurobiidae > Amaurobius > Amaurobius ferox. The sequence goes on along the minus strand of OX578133.1, from coordinate 155,950,104 downwards.
AAAAAAATTGAATAAATTTAAAAGTAATTGAAATTTTATAATCAAAAATCATATTTTTTATCATCTTGATAAATTAAATCTATTTTTTCTTTGCTGCCACAGACTATAAATCGAGAGCCTAGTGTTTTAATTAAATTGCAGATATTTTGTCTTGATGAAAAACAGCTGAGCATACTTTTCTCTGCTTTCCAAGCCAAAAGTATGCTCCAAGCTTTGCTGACCTTTTTAACCCTTTGCAGACTGCAGTATTCTGAAACTGCTGTGGCCCAAAGGACGGCTAACTTTTTGCGCTAAGCCTAACTCTCCAGAAAAAATTCACTAAAAATCACTTGTTCAACACAGCAATCTACTTTTCAAGAATATAAGAATACTTATTTTCTACTCGGATGTATATTTTTCATACAAATCTCAATACAAAATACTCATTAGTTGCTTTTACTATGAATTCTACTAGTTCATATGGCAAATATTGTGATTAATTCCAGGTATACTCAAAAACTCAAAAGAATTTCAGATCTTTCATCTCTTGTCCAAACATCTTTCGCAGAAACAGCTACTGAAGCTGGCGACGTTGTAATAATAGTACTCTCAGAATCTGAAGAATCACTTGTATTTTCATATTCATAATCAGAAATACTACAGTTTCATGAATCTATTATCTGCATCACTTTCATTACTGTCCTGTTCGTGTATCATACAAGTATATTATTCCACAGAAAGAAAATGTCTTGGCTCAGCCTTTCTTTTATTCAAAATAGGGTCATTCCGTGTCAAATCAACCAGTGCATAAACCCTTGACGTCATGGATTCGATTAATTTTTGGAATATTTGTTCCTTATCATCTGAAATATGAGAAAATTTTTTTTATATTTTTCCTGTTGCCATTTTTTAGGTGATTTATGAATATACAGTGAGGTAATTGGGTTTAGCTTTAATTTTAATTATTCCAGGTTTGAATCCTGGTCACGGCACCAAAGTATATGGGAAGGGGATTTTTAATTAATTACTCCCCCCCCCCCCCATCTTAGTAAGGCAATTGGGCTTGTATGCTAAAATCAATTATCAAAAGAAAAGAATTCCAAATTGGAGGGGTAACTGATTAGTTTATTAGTATGCAATTTTGAATAATTAAAATTAATGCTAAACCCAATTACCTCACCGTATATTCATAAATCACCTTAATGGTGCATAAGTCAGCGATGCTGGCTTGTCGTGTGGAAGAAAATCAATACTTATAAAAAGCATGCCATGAATCACACTTATAAATCACCAGTTTCTACAAAAGAAGATTTTATTATAATAGATCATGTCTTAATATTTATAATCATTTTGTTGCAACTCAATCAGTAATTTCATTTTTTTAAAAATAAAATTCAATCTCAGGCCTAAATTTGCCTATCATATGCACTCATATTAATTCATAACATAATCAAATTCTATATAAATATATATAGTATTTATCAAATTCTTTTAATGATATACAATCATTAGCAAACTGGTATGTTACTTTTACATAATAACTCATTTACTTTAATTATTTACATATTAACTCATTTACTTTGATTAACTTATTCATTATACTCTTAGAATTTCTTGAAAATCATATTTATCAAATTAACATTCATTTAATGAGTTTTCATAAAACCTTGTGGACAAGGAGTAAAATATTTAATTATCAATATCACCCATTAATTTCTCAAAATCATGTAAATTGTAAAGTATAATTCACTTATGTGACTGTATACATCAGCGTGGCACTGTTTTCTCTAAAGTTATTATCACTGTCACTGAATTGATTTAAATTTGCTCTTTATGAAATGGTGGTTGTCTGGCTTCCATTTTTTTTAAGGAGAGTTCAACAGTTTTGTAAGACGATAAAGATTTTTCTTCTGTAATCGCATACTGCTTTTTTTTCAGGACAGACAATCTTGAAGGTACCTATTGGTATCATCTATCAGCAGACTCGAAGTAGGGGATCAAGCGCCTCCCTCTCTGAAAAACGCTGAACTTCCCTTGTTTAGAAATGTCAGCATATTAATTAGATCTTTTCTTTATATCCTGCTTTAGTGCTGTAGATCCTACAATTGGTGTCAGTAGAAATCGCTCATAGTTCGCTGCTCCATTCCACACGAAAATGTCCTCAGTTAGATACATCAATGCTGAACTCAATTTTCAACGTCCGCTCAGTATGCATTCTGCCAGAAAAGTGTCAATAAAAAAATTCTAAAAATTCTCAGGAGCCCTGAGCCGAAGCCCCAAGTCCATTGAGATCTTTGTTCCAAGTGTTTTTAAAGAAAAAGGTCCTGTTCTATCCCATGTACTCTTGCTCATGGATACATGAGTGACTAGGTCCATATGCTCCTACAGTATCACTCCACAACCAGCTGAATTTGCACCTTCACATGTTCGTATGACTTCTTTTCCCATGGCTTTGTGTGAGGTTTCCCCAGGCAATCAAAAAAGAAAAAGAAAGCTAGCGCCCGTTGGGTCTTCACTGTTTCTTTTTGTATGCGGGCGTCATTTCTAGCAGTAAATTCTCTTGCTCGCCATAAAATTGTCCAAAATGTTTCTTGCTCCTCTTGTATTTTGCTGACCCAGTGTCTTGGTATCAGTAAGTAGGCATATTCAGTGACATTAAATTCTGTAGGATGTCACTTGAAATGGCTGTAAATGTCACACTTGACTTTTGAGCATCCATTCGGTATTGTGCTCTTAGCAGTAAAAATTATCCTCTTTTGTCGTAGTGTTACGTGTTAAAATTGTTCATCAATTAAAAAATTTAAATTTATTGCACTGTTGTTTTTAATATAAATATGTGTGGTATATATGAGCAAGAGATGAACCTTTTGCCATTTTTAAATTAGAATTACAATATTAATAAAAATTAACAAAGTATGACTCATACTTTTGAGTTATGAGTCAATCTGACTCGCAATTTTACAAGCTCAGAACAAACTCTGTAATTAATATACATTCATATTTTTATGTTATCAGCTGCTTTTACTATGCGAAAGACACACCCAAATAATTGAGGAATTCTGTACTCCTATATAAAATTTCCTTGGGATTTTAATCTAAATGTATTAAACATAATTATCCTTAAAATTTCCAACTTCTTTATAAAACTTTATTTTTGCAATGAATATTTTCATTTTACAGTCTCTGGTCATTTTGCTGATTCATTAATATTCAGAAAATGGACTGTTTTATCTGTACGAAGACTTATGACTTGTATTGGGCTCATAGGACCTGGAATATTTCTTTTATGCTTCAATGCTGTAAATAATTTATTAGCTGCTGTTGTGTAAGTATATATATTTATATTATTTTTCTAAATTGAAAAATATAGGTAGTATTAACATTATTTTTGATATAATTTTTTATTTATTTATTTTTAGCTTTGTATCCATTTCTATGGGTTTGTGTGCCTGTAATTCTGCTGGTCACTTAAGCAACCATGCTGATTTAGCTCCAAACCATGCTGGTGTTACATTTGCAGTTTCAAATACAATTGTATGTTGAATTATTTTATTACTTTTTAAATTGTGTTTAATCCATGAATTTTTATTTATTAAATTTCTTTTATAGGCCACCATACCTGGCATTTTATGTGGTCCAGTAACTGCAGAATTGGTTACCCAGTCTCATGGTCGATGGTTTCCTGTATTTGTTCTTGCTGGTTGTGTTAATTTTGTTGGAGCTGTAATTTATGTCAGTCAGAGTTCTGCTAGCCAAGCATTATGAATCATTGTTTTTCTTTTTATTATGGAAAATCGTTGGAATCTTAATATTTTATGTTTAGTTTAATGATTTAAAAAAAAATTAAAAAATAATATATTTACTTTGTTACTTATATTTGATATCAATGAAAAAACACTTTTATACTAATAAGAATGAAAAATATAAAGATATATTTGTAAAATTTTGAAATTATGTATAGAGGTATTTTACAAATGAAACTTGCATTCATCCAGAAATAAAATGTTATTTAAACCATCTTTGAAGTTTGTTTTTATTTCTCGATTTATAACATGAAGGAGCAGCTGAAATGATTCATCATATAATTATTTTGATAATCATTCAATCACAAAATTAATTTTATTAAAGTATGTACATAACAGTCATCTGTAATTATTGTACCTGCAATACAGAAAATCACAAATTATTTTAATTAAAATTTTGAAATCTCATCTCTCAATATTAATATTATTTGTTTTTTATATTTTTTATAAGTAAAAAAAATTGGCTAAATTGTTAATTTAAACAAAAGTCAAACATTTTGTATTTAAATCAGGTTATTTTTTAATATATCTATAATTTATTATCATACCAGAGTCATTGAGCTATATTTACTTTAATTGTGATTATCTATAATTCTTTATAATTATACATAAAACTCGCTGTAAATATTTTATTAACAAAGGGCTTCAAGTATGTCACAAAAGTTAAATGAACATTACAATTGAATCACTGATTGAAAAAGGAGAATAAGTCCATTCCATCCAATATTTGAGAAAATGGAAACATTATACCATATTTATTTCGCTTCAGTCTGTTTAGAGATACATTAATAATTTCAATAAATTATTTAAACCTTTAAGCATTTCATTTAAAATGTTATTTATCTTGTGTTTGCAATTTAAATCTCTTGGACTTATTTCCTTTCCCTACTCATTTTAATTTTTATACCAAATAAAAAGGGAATTCCGTTCTGAACTTCCATTTTTAAATCAATCAAATATTTCATAAGCAGACAATAGCATTATAATGAAAGAACTTGCTTTCTTTCTGCACTCATCCTAAAGAATAAAATAACTATCTGATTCATTTTTTTTTTTTTGCATTTTTGGACTTGTTCTCTTTTTCAGGCGATTCAATTTACAATGCAGTATTTTGTTTGGAGCACATGATTCAATTGCTTCATTAGAATAATTTTGAAGCTTTTTCTACACTTAATTTATTTTTTTAATTTGTTGTAAATTATACTAAATGATGAAAAACTTTCTCTACACAGACAGTTGAAATATAATTAAAGCATTAAAAAAATATCACCATCACATTAATGGACCAATTATCCAAAATCCGGAAAAACCAGAAAATTGAAAAAAATGTAAATGATTTTTTATGTGTCTGTGTGTGTGTATTTTCAATGGAAGTTATTAATTTCCTTTAATATAAGCAAAATTAAAAATAAAATACTTCTTTATTTTTAAATGTATATAGTGGTTTGGTGATATAAAACAAATACAGTACAAGCTCCAAATTCCAGACATTTTTCAGTTTTTTTTAACTATTGAACTACTAAAGTCATAAACAACAAGGTAAGATTATTTATATTGAAGTATATTTTATATACAAATACCATTTCTGGTATATAAGTTGACATTTTGATTCCCAAAAATGTCTATATACCAGATAAAAATGGACACCTGTAGATTGTAGGGTGGAGCATGAATCATTTTGATGTTAGCCCTTCTCCAAATGCAAAATGCTCAAGAAAATGTATTTAATTCACTTCATTATAGTATGCATCCCATTCTTCAATGAATTCTGTTTCATCTGCAGCATTCCACCCTCACCCCCCTAAATATCTAATGGGCTTATTTACTCAAATCTAACTTCCTTGCAACAGCACAGTTATTTTCATTGGAGAATGTATCAACTGTATATTGTTCTTTTTGTTTGGAAATCCATATTTATCATAAATAACTAAAGATCCTATTGCAAAACACAAGGTCATTAACTCACTGACCTCTCAAAGGAATCAACTGCATTCACGAGCCAAGTGCATTTCTTTCTTAGTGTTCAATGCCCTACTCAGCGCCACTGCTCAATGATGACTCATCATATTTTAGAAAAATCATTGAGAGGAGTGGTAATTCTTATAAGAAAGGTTATTTTATCTGCAGTAAGTTCCACATATTTGACTATTAATAAAATGTTTCCTTTTTCAGAGGCATTAACATTTTTAAATATAATGATGTATAGATGCTAGAAAATAAATAAAATATGTATAAGTTTTAAGTTAAAATATATATAATTTATAAGTTAAATATATAAAGGTTTGTAGCATATTAGCATAGTACCAACAGTGTCAAATCTATGTAATACCCTGTTTAGTAGCCATTTTGGTGATGGATCAGAAATCTGGAAAGCTAGTGGTCGTAAGGGATCCCGATAATTTGTCCACTGCTGTACTTGTATTAGGTATATGTTTATATTTTCAACATTTTTAATACTCATATAACATTAGAATATTATTAAAATCATTCACAAAGCCATTATTTTCAATCAAAATATTTAAATGTCATTTTTTTTTAATATTAACATGGGCAGTATAATAAATAAAATAAGTTTAAATATTAAAAGGAGCAGAATGGGTCATAATAAAGGAAAACTGATTGCAAATACCACTTATCGCATCAAGAAAGGTGTCCCAAAATACTGACTTTTTGTCTTATGTCAAAAGAAAGTAAAAGTCAAATATGAATTCTTGTGTTTAGATCATCAAAATTTCATAAAGGAACAATTCATACAATAAAATTAAATAAAGAGTATTTTCTTATATACATTTTCATAAAGAATCAAATGGGATGAAATTATGCAATCAAATTGCTAGCAGCACATGCTCTTGTTGAGACATTTTGAATGGTAGCATGGAATGGTTAAAAGTTTTAAAAATAATCAATCTTACCAAAAAGTTTTAGCTTTAGTAATTTGTAGAATATGTTGTGAAAGGAATAAAAATATGTAATAATTTAAGTGAATTTCTAAAAGTTTCCCAATATACTGACTTTTTCTTTAGGTAAAAAAAAATTGAATTTTAATTTCCAGTCATTGATAATTCTTAAAATTTATGTAACAGTGCTGAAAAAAGTTTTTTCATATGTAATTTTAACCAGTGGATTGAATTCTGGTTTTGGCTAGACATATTGTTATACAGTTATCCCGAATTTTATATTGCATCATCTGAACTTCTAAAAATTGTCTTTATCAATTGTAAATATCAATGATAAATTCAATTTTCATAAGTAACAATTTTTAAAATGTGGTGTTTTACTTCTATTAGGTATTCTAAAAGAAAAAATATTTTGATGTTATAACTTACTGCAGATTGTTCATTTCTAACCATAAAACAAAAATAAAATTTACAAAATATAGTCAAGTAATGGCTTTTTTTTCTGTAAATTTGGATGAGATAGAAATGCAACCATTTTAGATTAAATAGCATATGCTGTTGGTGAAACATTTGTAAATTCTTGTTACATTATTCTAAGTTTTAAAAACGGTCAATATTGCTCATACTGAATATTAAAAAATAATAAATTTAGGTTTTATCACAGAACTGGTTATTGCACAAGAAAATTAATTTCACATTTGGAATCGTAAAATCAAGGCATAATATATATTTTTTGTCAAGGTGCAATATCTGAATTTTAATTTTCATTGTTAATAATATAATATTAAATTTACACAATAATACTAAGTAAGGAGGCTTTTCTTATGTGATTTGGGATGGTGATTAAATGCAACCTTTCCAGAATTGCTCACATGTATAGTTATTACATTATTTTCATTTCTATATTTGAATCATCTGAAAATTTAAAAATTGTGATTTTAGCCAATAATATTATATTAATGATACATTTAAGTTTTATGGGTGATAATATTTTAAATGTGCTGCTTTATTTATTGTATCCTATGCCAATTCACGTTATCAATCTATTTGGTATTCTAAATGTCATAAAAGGAAAGGTATTTCGATGTAATTATAACTTTTACTGAAAAATTTTCTTTTCCAGCTGACATTTGGAAGTAACATTTACATTTATATGCGAATGATAGGAATATTTTGGAATATAGATTTGTTGAATCTATGCAAGCATCTTGTTTGCTGATAATGTTCTTATTCTCACAATACAAATGAAAAATACTTATATTTTAGTTAATAAATTCAAATATTTTTATAGTCTAAAGGATTTCTTTAAAAAAATTTCTCTTTTGCTTTTCTGAAGAAAACATACTAAAATTAATGTTTTGAATTTAAATAAACAATTTTATTTTCTATTAAAATTGCAAATTTTGTTGTCTTAAATGAAAATTGAGTTACATCAGTGATTTTAAAGAATTTGTTGATTTATATCTTGCTTATAAGTTCTCAAATAATTTCTTAAATTTACTTACTAGTTTTTAAACATATTCCTTTTTATTTTCATAAATAATTTAACCACAAGATGGCACTGTTATTTACTCAATTTTATAATGTATGAAAATTAGCAGATTTTTTGGGCTGGTTGTAAGATTAAATATTTGGAAAGTAGAAAAAAAAATCTTAAAATAAGAATTTGATAACATTAGGTGATAGAAAAGTCATGTATGCACCAGAATGATGCGACTTAAACATGGTCATTAATTTAAATTTTTCTTCTAAGATTTTGAACTCAAATTCAAAACTTAAAACAGAGTTGTGATTTTTTTTTTAAATCAGTGATTTAAATTAATTTTTAGATATCAATATTTTTGATTTTAATAAAAAGTAAAATCACTTCTTTAATTTAAACAGTAGTTAACATTTTGTCTTAAAATAAGAAAATGCCAATTTTTTTTTAAAAACATGAAATATAAAAATTATTTAAATCAATTTACATACCTAGTGATTTTTACATTGTACTACCAATAGACTCTAATAGAAAACTTCATGAGAATCTTATAACAATATTTCTAAAGAGGAACAATAGAACAGACTGTTTTTCTCCTTTCAATAGGGTTCCAAACAGTAGTGCAGTTTTAAAAGAACTTTGTGACAGTTAGCTTTCGCCATTTCTGCCACCTGCACCGACTCGAAGCCGTGTTTGGAAACTGCATACCGTTTCCTGTTTTGGAAGCCTGACTTCTAAAGACTCCCGATGGGGACTTGAACGTTGATGACAATATGTTGGCACTTGAAAGCAGGGCTGTCCTGAAGAATATTATTGAGAGTATGTGGTGCTGTGTCATTTAAAGAATATTGAAATTGTAGGGTACCAAGGGGCGGAACAGCTGGTGAAGATGTGAAAATTTTTGAATCATTTAGGCCATGTAATTGCTATTTTTCAGATTATAACTCAATTTTCACAATATTAATAGCTTAATGCTTAACAGGACATATATTAATATATATATTAATAGATTAACAGATATGGATCATTTTATAACTTTGAAAGCTTTCTATTTTTTTTTCCTGCACATACTTTTGTTTTCTTGTAACTTTTCACACACACACTTACTTTAATATTACCTGCATACATAATTCTCACTCCTTCCTTAATATCCACTAATATTATGAAAAGTTATTTCCATCATATGGCAACATCAGTTTACACTTTTATGAAAACATTAAGAAAAAAACCATTTACAACATAGAGAAGAGTGGTCAAAAATTATAATTACTTTACTGTCAATTATTTCACACGTTCACTTTTTAGCTAATAACCTGTAGCTGTAGTAACCTAGTAACTAATATAAAATATTACTAGAAATAAATATTTGGGGCAGGCAGCTTCGTTAGAAGGGGGAGGGAATTTAATTGATGCCTTACACGCCTGAAGAAGGCTACAAAAGGCTGAACTTTGTTGAAAGTTGCCCCAAAACCAACAAATACAAAAACATTAAGCCCTTGAGAGTACGCGGTGCGTACTCGGTATTTTTCAAAATTTATTGAGAGTACGTGGCGCATACAGGGCGTACCCTTTCGGGACAGCCCTGCTTTAAAGCAACAATTTTCGGCACCGGCATCTGTGAAAACTAATATGATGGTGCACCTTACAAACACGTGGTGTACATGGATGATTCCCCCATACATAAGCACCGTGACCGTTAACGGCCAATGAGATGGTCAGTCACTCCTGGGGCGTGTACAAATTTTAGTCCAGAGAAAAACTCTACTATTCGAACTGCACACTTTCTCTTGAACTTTCGAACTGCTCAGTCGAAACCTCCGTTCGACTGCTTCGAACTTTTACTATCCTAGGACGCTACTACCCAAGATTTTACGCATGGCTTGTCAGTCTGCCGCATAACCACTCTGCTAAGGTTTTTTCAATTATAATTTTGTATATATCTCTTCCTGTAAATAATAAATATTGGTCTATGCAAAAGATATCTCCTAGTCTGTAAAACAACAAATGTCAGGTGATTGGGTTCTTTCGCAAATAATCAGAGGACCAGGGCATTAATACGCAAGTCAAGTTCAGCCCTTAACAATCGCAACCGCAATGGTGACCCTTAGTGAAATGGACGAGATCAAGCATAAAGAATACTCTGCATAACGAATGCTGGGACTAGCCAGCAACAATAAATCCTAGTACTGATCTCAGAAACAAGCATGCTCGCTGACAGCATTCGAGCTACCCAACAGCTGACAACTTCGAAAGGCCATCTAAGATCCTGAAAAACTGAAGTATACATTCCACCGATGCTTCCGATCAACGACCGCATCCGATACCAAGCAACAAACGGAAAGTCATCCCAGGAGAACCCAGTGGAGCAACTTCTCCTTCCTTGGACCCTGGTCATTCATCTCCGGACTTTTCAAAGAGATCCGAAAAGACTTTTCCTGTAAATCAAATTGGTCGTCCCCTCTCCACGTAGCGCCTAAATGTTCCGGCGAAATTCGCATCGTTGGAGACTACAGTCGTTTACATGAGGTGTAATTGTCTGACCGTTACCCGATAAGGAACATTTTAGATTTTTCACGCGCTATATACGGCTAGCGAGTATTTTCTAAACTGGATATTTTTCGCGCATATCACACCATTCCAGTTTATGAACCTGATATTCCTAAACCGGCAATAACGACACCATTTGGCCTTTACGAGTTCCCCTGTCTAAATATTGGATTATGTAACGCAGCTCAAACTTTCCAACCTTTCATAGATGAAATTCTAAGGGAACTAAGTTTCTGTTTTGCTTATTTAGATGTCATTTTGGTTTCATTCCGGGAGCTCCACTTAAAACAGGTGTTCCAACGTCTAGGTAACTACGGAATTAACCCAAATGTTTCTAAATGCGTTTTGGAGGTATCCCAGGTATTATTTTTAACTCATCTCATAAATTCTGAAGGTACTAAACCTTTACCAGAGAAAGTTCAAGCGATATTGGATGTCAAGCAAACTGAAACAATTAAAGGTTTACGCCCATTTCTCGGCATGATGAATTTTTATCGGAGACACCTACCCCATGCAGCGCATACACAAAAGCCTCTCAACGAATATTTAAAGAGAAATGATAAGAGGAAAGTTAATTGGACCAATGCGTCTACGGACGCATTTTTGACATATAAAAATCAATTAGCTGAGGCGAAGATACTCTCACATCCTGCTAAAGATGCGAATTTAATTTTACATGTTGACGCATTGGATTTTCAATTGGCGCTCATTGAACCACTTCTTTGATACGGGTTTCACTGGCCTTCTTCTCGCTGAAATTATCCCCGGCGGAGACAAGGTATAGTACGTAAGACAGGGAACTTTTAGCTGCGTATTCAGTACTTCAGACATATGCTGGAAGCGTGAAATTTCACTCTGTTTACCGATCACAAGCCGCTGAAGTTCGCATTTCAACAAAAATTGGGCAAATGCTCGACTCGCCAAAATCGGCAACTCGCATTTATATCAGAATTTACTACTGATATACGTCATATTGAAGGTACTAGTAACATCCCGCCCGACGTAATGTCCCGCATAAACAAGATTACAGTACCTGGTTCAATCGATTACGAAGAACTCGCTGATTTGCAGATCAATGATCCGGAGCTACTAAACATTTAAAAGGGAATATCCTCTATTGACTTAAAGAAAATCGCTATTTCTGATGCGTCGGCTAAATTGTTTTGCGACGTATCCACGGGTACGGCACGTCCTTAGGTACTGCAGTTAATGAGAGCCAACGATTTTTTAAATTTGTATAATTTAGTCCACCCAAACATAAGGAAAACTTCGAAGTTAATTCGGGATCGTTTTGTCTGGCCAAGTAAGAATAAGGATACCAACGATTGGGCGCGAAAGTGTATCCCTTTTCGAAAGAGTAAAATTCAGCAACACACTGTCTCACCTATTGGGTTTTCCCCAAAACTTCTTAGAGGTTTAAGCATATATATGTCGGCCTCGTGGGTTCCTTGTCCCCATCTGAAGGAATGACCTATGTACTGTCTATGATTGACTGGTTCACAAGATGGCCGGAGGCAATCCCGATTCCAGACATCACGGCTTCTACAGTGGCACAAGCTCTTGTCAATCATTGGATCTACCGATTTGGCTCTCCTTCCAGAATTACCAGTGACCAAGGTCGACAATTTGAACCTAGACTTTTTCAGTCTTTAACACAGTACTTGGAAGTTCGACGAATACGTACAACTGCGTACCATGCTTCTAGCAATGGAGTTATAGAAAATTTACATTGGCCGCTAAAAGCAGGTTTAAAAGCACACGGTAATCAATCGTGGACTAAGACAGTACCAAGAGCTTTACTGGGACTTCGATCTGCAATCAAACCTGACATAGGTGCAACGCCAGTTGAGCTTCTCTACGGAAATATGTTGCGCCAGATATGCGATCTCCCCCCTCCCCCCAATAGCTCCCAAGCATCACCTTCGATAGGGGAAGCCAGAGCATTAACTTTTGACGTTTCGACTTGTAGGCCCACTGCGAGTACGTCTTCGAGATCGCGATTGGAGCTTTTGCTATTTGCTTCCCTTTTGTTTTTCTGTTCGATGTAAAGGAATAATAATTTGTCAGTAAAGCAATAATATTCATCAAATTTGTAAGTTTAAAATTTTCAATACTTACAAATCGCAGAACAAACAAAGTGAAATGTAAGGAAATGCTATAAGTAGTTATAAAAGGGGCGCTCTGCGGCGGATCGGGGAGGTGGTGCCCTGTGGTGCCAGAGGAGGCCCTCTTTGGGAGGATGCCTCTCCTCTTTGGAGTGGTCCCTCTTTGGGAGGATGCCTCTCTTGAGCCACCTCCCCTCTTTGGAGTGGACCCTCCTTGGAGGGTCTTGAGACCCCCAGGATGCCTCTCTTGAGAGGATCCTCTCAATGCCCCCCTCCCCTCTTTTGGAAGTTTGGTGAGGCGGCACAACACCGGATGCCTCTTTCCTAGTATTGCGAAAGAGGGCAATTGCGAAGTCTTTCACGGAGTGAGTTTCACTCTTGAGAGGGAATGTCACAATCGCTGACCTGAGGAAGTGGTTTCAACGGATGTCGCAATCAGCGACTGACCTTTGACCTGAGGAAGAAGTTTCAAGGGATGTCGCAATCTGGAAATGACGTGTCGCGCCTTGGAGCTCCTTAGCACACGTCCTCCCTCTCTGCTGGTCAGCGACAGAGTGAAAGATCTTATCAGCAGGATGTAATTAAAGCGCCCTCTGGCGAATTTTGATGAAGTGCTGCCATCTATCGGCATTTTTTTTTTTTTTTTTTCGAAAAGAAATTAATGTTTCACTTGTCAGGAGCTGGATTCGATCTTGGGTCCAACTGATTAGGAGTCGCGCGTCTTACCATCGTGCCAAAGCACCCGTGCTTTATAGGCAGTTAACTTCGAAGTGTACCTTATCAGTGGAAGTTAGATTATTTTTCAAAGTTCATTCGAATAGCGATGCAAGGGTGCGTTTTAAAACAGAATGCTACGGACTGAATATAAATATGTATATTATAACACAATGATTTTTTTTTTTAAAACAAATGTATACACAAACTTTAAAAACACGAATGTAATAATTAGCTAAAATTGTATTCAGTGGATTTTTTTTTTTTTAAAAATAAATCAATACGATTTTTATAATAATAACGAAATGATTTCGAATGTTTAAAAACAAATTGATTACGGAGTTCCAATGAACACGCGAAACTTGTGTTCAATGAATACGATTCGACCATTTTAAGTGTTGTGTATCTGAAAACAAATGTATACACAAACTTTAAAAACATGAATGTAATACATAGCTGAAATTATGTTTTGTGAACAGGATTCGGCCATTCTAAGTGTGTGTGTGATTTTTGAAAAATAAATCTAAAAGTATATAAAAATAATAATGAAAATTAGAACTCACGGAACGACGTCTTCACTACCCGCTGGTCAAACTTCAAATGAGTGATACACTCTCATTACGCTATTAAAAATTAGATATTATCTATAATGAGGTGTTGCCACCTATTTTTTCTAATAATATATTTTAATAGTTGGATACTTCAAGGGTCTGATTTGGTACACGTAATCTGAAATACATCATTTTAATGATATTACGCATTGAATATGATTCGGCCATTTTTAAAATGGTGGATGTAATTGAAATATCGAAGTTTAGAATTTAACAAACTAACGAATTTTCACCCCCAAAAATTTTAGAAGTTTGAAAGTTAGTGTGATAAAATCTCACACAATACTTACTCGTTTTCGAATAGCGATGCAAGGGTGCGTTTTAAAACAGAATGCTACGGACTGAATATAAAATTGCGTATTATAACATTATGATTTTTTTTAAAACAAATGTATACACAAACTTTAAAAACACGAATGTAATAATTAGCTAAAATTGTATTCAGTGGATTTTTTTTTTAAATAAATCAATGCGATTTTTATAATAATAACGAAATGATTTCGAATGTTTAAAAACAAATTGATTACGGAGTTCCAATGAACACGCGAAACTTGTGTTCAATGAATACGATTCGACCATTTTAAGTGTTGTGTATCTGAAAACAAATGTATACACAAACTTTAAAAACATGAATGTAATACATAGCTGAAATTATGTTTTGTGAACAGGATTCGGCCATTCTAAGTGTGTGTGTGATTTTTGAAAAATAAATCTAAAAGTATATAAAAATAATAATGAAAATTAGAACTCACGGAACGACGTCTTCACTACCCGCTGGTCAAACTTCAAATGAGTGATACACTCTCATTACGCTATTAAAAATTAGATATTATCTATAATGAGGTGTTGCCACCTATTTTTTCTAATAATATATTTTAATAGTTGGATACTTCAAGGGTCTGATTTGATACACGTAATCTGAAATACATCATTTTAATGATATTACGCATTGAATATGATTCGGCCATTTTTAAAATGGTGGATGTAATTGAAATATCGAAGTTTAGAATTTAACAAACTAACGAATTTTCACCCCCAAAAATTTTAGCATTCAGTTTAAATAAAACCCAATGAATATGATATCACCATTTTAACATCGTAATTTTACTACCATTATAGAACTTAGAAGTGAGTGTACATTATTTTTTTTCAGGACACCAACACATTTTAAAATCTATTGAATAGGAATAGACCATTTTGCACATACATGTACCTAGATTTCAACACCCGGTATTAAAACCTGCTAAACATGAAACGAGTAAGTATTGTGTGAGATTTTATCACACTAACTTTCAAACTTTTTAAATTTTTAAAAATGTCCGAAATAGTTGTATTTCATCGGTAGACATAAATTGTATGGAACACATTTTTATGAAAAAAACATCTGTTTCGACAGCTTTTAAAAATAGATTTCTACAGTTGTACATTACGGTTCTAGAATTTTCTAAATACGAATCGACTGTTTGAACTACCAATGGTAGTTTTACCAATGCAAATATTTACAGGACAAATATTTCAATGAAACCGAACTTAGTTGAAGCTTCTAAGTTTGAATATTTAGAATCATTTCATATAATTTTTATATTCACATTGAAAATAGTTAACAAATTGGAACTCACGGAGCGACAACTTACTGTCCACACTCCAAATGAGTGATACACTCTTATTACATTATTAAAAATTAGATCTTATCTATAATGATGTCATTATGTTGCCGTATTGCCACCACACAATTATTCTTTCCATATTATGCATTTTTTTTTTCTTTTTTTTTCTTTTTAATAACTTGCTACTGTCTTATGCTATCCATTTTTTTTTTTAAATTACAACTTAACATTTAGAAGGTATATGGAATATCTGCTTATATGGAAAAAAAAAAAAAAAAAAAAAGCATTAGAGGTATATTTTACGTCTGAATTCGTCCAAGTGGAAATCCGACGCTTGCAAATCCATGATTGGATCCTTACATTTCAATAGACACCACTAAAATGTGTGGATCTTATTTTGAAAAAGCTGCTCTCAGAAAGAATATGTATATGAATACATATTTTCCATAAATATACCCCCGCAATACACACAACATGCAGGCCAAAGACTCACCCAGATTACATTCCAAATCGGCTCTATAGCTTATCGTACTTATCAGTGTAACAGATACTGACCCAAAGTTCATGTTCGCAAAGCGAGATAATTGCAATGTTATTGTTTTAAACAGATCCCATATTTAAATGAAAAATTTATCAAATTATACAATACATACAAGAGCTGGAAGATCTTAACATTTCAATATTAAAGAATACTCACGAATGGTTTTTTCCCCCATTTAAAATTATCAAATTTTAATGCAATTTGACAAAAATTGCACAATACTTAGTGTATGACTATCAAATAAGAACTAGCCTGTATTGCTACAACAACGTTTAAGATCATTAAACAAGTATATATATATATTTTTTTTAAAGAAGAATAGTATATAACTTAGTGTTTTTAAGGATAGACGATTGTTAACATTGAATTTAAATGAAAGAGTGCCCCTCTGAGACAAGTACAGTACATTGCAATAACATTAAAAAATATGAAAGATATGTAATTAATACCCTAAAAGAAACATGTAATGAGTTTTAATATCTTAATACGAGACATTATTGACATGCACATACAAATGTCACAATTTTATGGCTATAGGTGCTCCATAAGACCCCTCTGCTCTTAATAAATGATCCCATTTGAATGTACATATTTAACAACACACAGAAAATGACAGGACCACAACAAAATTTTTCACCTATTACAGAATAAGTCCCAACTTCGTAGATTTTTAAGAAACTACAGTCGAATTTTCACCGATTCTTAGAGATTGAAACACAACATTGTTTATGAATCTTCATACTTTAGAGAATGGAACATAAATTACCATTTATTTTGAATGAATTCAGAATTTTGACATTGATTATAAATTTATGATTTAAACTCTGTAAAGTGTAAATATCTTTTGTTATGAAACTCACACTGTAGACATTTGATATGATTCGAATAAGTCTATTTTTAATTTTTTTATATTTTATTTTAAAAAGTGAGATTAGTAAACCTGTTACACTTGGATGCATAGATACATAACTCATAACAATATAACATTTCTTAAATGGAACATGCTAAAAAAAAAAAAAAAATTAGCTAATGAGTATAAATAAAGAATCAAATTTGAAAGATAAAAACCATTTAATGAATCTATTATTCATGAAATACATATTAACCATTATCACTTGTACATTTAAACAAATAAGTTAAAATAATTTCCTTATCGCACTTTCATAGTCCTCCGATTTGAATGACTCGAAAAAATTTCTATCATAGCAGTAAAAGACTTCTTCACCACGCAACAAAACTTTCTTAGCAATGTTATTAATGTCAAGATTTAGAAGTACTTGTTCAGACACTCTGTCAAAGATTTGTAATGGAGTGCTGTAAAGACATTCATGGTAACTTAAATCTTCGACTTGAGCAACACAGCCAACACATTTGAAAAGTTTTCTTACATGACACATGATGTTGTCATGAATACAAGAGATTAATTGTTCGAATGCAAAATTTTTGTCACAAATAAGTGATGGTAGAAAGGTTATAGTGTTCTTTATTTTTAATATTTGAGCAGGAAGCCACTCTATAAATATACTTTCTCGAAGATGTATACTAATGTTGTTAACACTATTGAGTAAACATGCTATTTGATTTTTATCTAAGGTAATATGACACTGTGTTAAGCAAAATTTTGAATCATATAATTGAATTATTTTCTGCAGATGCAATTTTCCATTGTCATTGAAACAGAACAACTCATTGCGACTGACGAAAGAGGTATCTGCATATAGAATATTGAACGACCACAATTTTTGAGAAAATTCACTCCATGTAGCCGGTGACAGTGTAACACCTTCACGCGTAGGCTGTAATTCATTTCGATCGT
Organism: Amaurobius ferox; assembly: GCA_951213105.1. Taxonomy (NCBI): domain Eukaryota; kingdom Metazoa; phylum Arthropoda; class Arachnida; order Araneae; family Amaurobiidae; genus Amaurobius; species Amaurobius ferox. Next base: position 155,932,004 of record OX578133.1, on the reverse strand, counting down.
TAGAGAGATATTTCCATATATACACTTTTAACTTCCCATGACGAAGTTTCAAATACACATACACATTAGAACCTAAATCCCAACGACGGAGTGCATCTTGCATAAAATCTGAAGAAGTAGATTCAGTCGAAACTGATTCTGCATTGGAAGATAACAGTCCACTATGTGTTAGAGCACAAGAAAGCAGATCTTGAGTTGGGTTTTCAACCTCGGTGAGAACTCGTGAATTGACAACGGTAGATGTATCTGTTGGGGTTTTGGAAGACATGAGATAGGTTTCTAACCAATCCACAGCAAATTTTTGTGAGGGTGAATTAATCACATCTGAGACAATGTCCACAGATTTTGTTTCTTCTAGGGCAGGAACAGTCAACTCCTCACTATTTACACTAGAAATTATTTGCTCGAGTGATGGCATACTTTGAATTTTAGGCATTCTTTTTAGATAGTAACATTCAACTACGACATTCACAGTATAAGATTTATTTTTTTAAAACACTAACATCTTAAAACATTATATTTTTGTCACAGCTATGAGCGAAGCAAACCTATCCACACAACGTCCAAAGTTGAAATGACTTATCAAACAACTTCATAAGTATAATCACGTAACCTAAATCGAGTGTCGTGTGCAAACAGATCACATAAGATATGAAGTGATTAGAACTTATAATTTTTAATGAATCGTACAACATTAGATTGTGGTAAATACAATTGTTATCTACATGAGAAAATTTCTATATTATTTCATTCAGCTTCGAAATCATAGAGTGAAAATATGTACCAAACTTACTTAAAGTTCCGAATTTTAAATCACATTAACATTATATACTTAGAAAAATTTTATATATATTTTTATAACTTTAGGTGATATGTATCACGCGGAATATACAAGAATAACTACCAAAAACACGAAAATAACTAACAGTATGAGGCCTTCACAAGTCGGCATCCAAACTAGAAATGAACGATAAACACACTAATTGCAACAATTAGATGAGAGCTTATCAGTTCTTATCTTATCTAAGATTCCACATAAAATGACGTCATCACTCCAAAGTTCACAAGATGACGTCATTGGTCCAAGGTTCGCAAGATAGTCATTTAGCCTTTTAAAATTAAGAAGTAATTAAAAATCGATAGTAATTAAAAAAATTTTAATTACTTCTTAATTTTAAAAGGCTAAATGACTATCTTGCGAACCTTGGACCAATGACGTCATCTTGTGAACTTTGGAGTGATGACGTCATTTTATGTGGAATCTTAGATAAGATAAGAACTGATAAGCTCTCATCTAATTGTTGCAATTAGTGTGTTTATCGTTCATTTCTAGTTTGGATGCCGACTTGTGAAGGCCTCATACTGTTAGTTATTTTCGTGTTTTTGGTAGTTATTCTTGTATATTCCGCGTGATACATATCACCTAAAGTTATAAAAATATATATAAAATTTTTCTAAGTATATAATGTTAATGTGATTTAAAATTCGGAACTTTAAGTAAGTTTGGTACATATTTTCACTCTATGATTTCGAAGCTGAATGAAATAATATAGAAATTTTCTCATGTAGATAACAATTGTATTTACCACAATCTAATGTTGTACGATTCATTAAAAATTATAAGTTCTAATCACTTCATATCTTATGTGATCTGTTTGCACACGACACTCGATTTAGGTTACGTGATTATACTTATGAAGTTGTTTGATAAGTCATTTCAACTTTGGACGTTGTGTGGATAGGTTTGCTTCGCTCATAGCTGTGACAAAAATATAATGTTTTAAGATGTTAGTGTTTTAAAAAAATAAATCTTATACTGTGAATGTCGTAGTTGAATGTTACTATCTAAAAAGAATGCCTAAAATTCAAAGTATGCCATCACTCGAGCAAATAATTTCTAGTGTAAATAGTGAGGAGTTGACTGTTCCTGCCCTAGAAGAAACAAAATCTGTGGACATTGTCTCAGATGTGATTAATTCACCCTCACAAAAATTTGCTGTGGATTGGTTAGAAACCTATCTCATGTCTTCCAAAACCCCAACAGATACATCTACCGTTGTCAATTCACGAGTTCTCACCGAGGTTGAAAACCCAACTCAAGATCTGCTTTCTTGTGCTCTAACACATAGTGGACTGTTATCTTCCAATGCAGAATCAGTTTCGACTGAATCTACTTCTTCAGATTTTATGCAAGATGCACTCCGTCGTTGGGATTTAGGTTCTAATGTGTATGTGTATTTGAAACTTCGTCATGGGAAGTTAAAAGTGTATATATGGAAATATCTCTCTAACGATCGAAATGAATTACAGCCTACGCGTGAAGGTGTTACACTGTCACCGGCTACATGGAGTGAATTTTCTCAAAAATTGTGGTCGTTCAATATTCTATATGCAGATACCTCTTTCGTCAGTCGCAATGAGTTGTTCTGTTTCAATGACAATGGAAAATTGCATCTGCAGAAAATAATTCAATTATATGATTCAAAATTTTGCTTAACACAGTGTCATATTACCTTAGATAAAAATCAAATAGCATGTTTACTCAATAGTGTTAACAACATTAGTATACATCTTCGAGAAAGTATATTTATAGAGTGGCTTCCTGCTCAAATATTAAAAATAAAGAACACTATAACCTTTCTACCATCACTTATTTGTGACAAAAATTTTGCATTCGAACAATTAATCTCTTGTATTCATGACAACATCATGTGTCATGTAAGAAAACTTTTCAAATGTGTTGGCTGTGTTGCTCAAGTCGAAGATTTAAGTTACCATGAATGTCTTTACAGCACTCCATTACAAATGTTTGACAGAGTGTCTGAACAAGTACTTCTAAATCTTGACATTAATAACATTGCTAAGAAAGTTTTGTTGCGTGGTGAAGAAGTCTTTTACTGCTATGATAGAAATTTTTTCGAGTCATTCAAATCGGAGGACTATGAAAGTGCGATAAGGAAATTATTTTAACTTATTTGTTTAAATGTACAAGTGATAATGGTTAATATGTATTTCATGAATAATAGATTCATTAAATGGTTTTTATCTTTCAAATTTGATTCTTTATTTATACTCATTAGCTAATTTTTTTTTTTTTTTTAGCATGTTCCATTTAAGAAATGTTATATTGTTATGAGTTATGTATCTATGCATCCAAGTGTAACAGGTTTACTAATCTCACTTTTTAAAATAAAATATAAAAAAATTAAAAATAGACTTATTCGAATCATATCAAATGTCTACAGTGTGAGTTTCATAACAAAAGATATTTACACTTTACAGAGTTTAAATCATAAATTTATAATCAATGTCAAAATTCTGAATTCATTCAAAATAAATGGTAATTTATGTTCCATTCTCTAAAGTATGAAGATTCATAAACAATGTTGTGTTTCAATCTCTAAGAATCGGTGAAAATTCGACTGTAGTTTCTTAAAAATCTACGAAGTTGGGACTTATTCTGTAATAGGTGAAAAATTTTGTTGTGGTCCTGTCATTTTCTGTGTGTTGTTAAATATGTACATTCAAATGGGATCATTTATTAAGAGCAGAGGGGTCTTATGGAGCACCTATAGCCATAAAATTGTGACATTTGTATGTGCATGTCAATAATGTCTCGTATTAAGATATTAAAACTCATTACATGTTTCTTTTAGGGTATTAATTACATATCTTTCATATTTTTTAATGTTATTGCAATGTACTGTACTTGTCTCAGAGGGGCACTCTTTCATTTAAATTCAATGTTAACAATCGTCTATCCTTAAAAACACTAAGTTATATACTATTCTTCTTTAAAAAAAATATATATATATACTTGTTTAATGATCTTAAACGTTGTTGTAGCAATACAGGCTAGTTCTTATTTGATAGTCATACACTAAGTATTGTGCAATTTTTGTCAAATTGCATTAAAATTTGATAATTTTAAATGGGGGAAAAAACCATTCGTGAGTATTCTTTAATATTGAAATGTTAAGATCTTCCAGCTCTTGTATGTATTGTATAATTTGATAAATTTTTCATTTAAATATGGGATCTGTTTAAAACAATAACATTGCAATTATCTCGCTTTGCGAACATGAACTTTGGGTCAGTATCTGTTACACTGATAAGTACGATAAGCTATAGAGCCGATTTGGAATGTAATCTGGGTGAGTCTTTGGCCTGCATGTTGTGTGTATTGCGGGGGTATATTTATGGAAAATATGTATTCATATACATATTCTTTCTGAGAGCAGCTTTTTCAAAATAAGATCCACACATTTTAGTGGTGTCTATTGAAATGTAAGGATCCAATCATGGATTTGCAAGCGTCGGATTTCCACTTGGACGAATTCAGACGTAAAATATACCTCTAATGCTTTTTTTTTTTTTTTTTTTTTCCATATAAGCAGATATTCCATATACCTTCTAAATGTTAAGTTGTAATTTAAAAAAAAAAATGGATAGCATAAGACAGTAGCAAGTTATTAAAAAGAAAAAAAAAGAAAAAAAAAATGCATAATATGGAAAGAATAATTGTGTGGTGGCAATACGGCAACATAATGACATCATTATAGATAAGATCTAATTTTTAATAATGTAATAAGAGTGTATCACTCATTTGGAGTGTGGACAGTAAGTTGTCGCTCCGTGAGTTCCAATTTGTTAACTATTTTCAATGTGAATATAAAAATTATATGAAATGATTCTAAATATTCAAACTTAGAAGCTTCAACTAAGTTCGGTTTCATTGAAATATTTGTCCTGTAAATATTTGCATTGGTAAAACTACCATTGGTAGTTCAAACAGTCGATTCGTATTTAGAAAATTCTAGAACCGTAATGTACAACTGTAGAAATCTATTTTTAAAAGCTGTCGAAACAGATGTTTTTTTCATAAAAATGTGTTCCATACAATTTATGTCTACCGATGAAATACAACTATTTCGGACATTTTTAAAAATTTAAAAAGTTTGAAAGTTAGTGTGATAAAATCTCACACAATACTTACTCGTTTCATGTTTAGCAGGTTTTAATACCGGGTGTTGAAATCTAGGTACATGTATGTGCAAAATGGTCTATTCCTATTCAATAGATTTTAAAATGTGTTGGTGTCCTGAAAAAAAATAATGTACACTCACTTCTAAGTTCTATAATGGTAGTAAAATTACGATGTTAAAATGGTGATATCATATTCATTGGGTTTTATTTAAACTGAATGCTAAAATTTTTGGGGGTGAAAATTCGTTAGTTTGTTAAATTCTAAACTTCGATATTTCAATTACATCCACCATTTTAAAAATGGCCGAATCATATTCAATGCGTAATATCATTAAAATGATGTATTTCAGATTACGTGTATCAAATCAGACCCTTGAAGTATCCAACTATTAAAATATATTATTAGAAAAAATAGGTGGCAACACCTCATTATAGATAATATCTAATTTTTAATAGCGTAATGAGAGTGTATCACTCATTTGAAGTTTGACCAGCGGGTAGTGAAGACGTCGTTCCGTGAGTTCTAATTTTCATTATTATTTTTATATACTTTTAGATTTATTTTTCAAAAATCACACACACACTTAGAATGGCCGAATCCTGTTCACAAAACATAATTTCAGCTATGTATTACATTCATGTTTTTAAAGTTTGTGTATACATTTGTTTTCAGATACACAACACTTAAAATGGTCGAATCGTATTCATTGAACACAAGTTTCGCGTGTTCATTGGAACTCCGTAATCAATTTGTTTTTAAACATTCGAAATCATTTCGTTATTATTATAAAAATCGCATTGATTTATTTAAAAAAAAAATCCACTGAATACAATTTTAGCTAATTATTACATTCGTGTTTTTAAAGTTTGTGTATACATTTGTTTTAAAAAAAATCATAATGTTATAATACGCAATTTTATATTCAGTCCGTAGCATTCTGTTTTAAAACGCACCCTTGCATCGCTATTCGAAAACGAGTAAGTATTGTGTGAGATTTTATCACACTAACTTTCAAACTTCTAAAATTTTTGGGGGTGAAAATTCGTTAGTTTGTTAAATTCTAAACTTCGATATTTCAATTACATCCACCATTTTAAAAATGGCCGAATCATATTCAATGCGTAATATCATTAAAATGATGTATTTCAGATTACGTGTACCAAATCAGACCCTTGAAGTATCCAACTATTAAAATATATTATTAGAAAAAATAGGTGGCAACACCTCATTATAGATAATATCTAATTTTTAATAGCGTAATGAGAGTGTATCACTCATTTGAAGTTTGACCAGCGGGTAGTGAAGACGTCGTTCCGTGAGTTCTAATTTTCATTATTATTTTTATATACTTTTAGATTTATTTTTCAAAAATCACACACACACTTAGAATGGCCGAATCCTGTTCACAAAACATAATTTCAGCTATGTATTACATTCATGTTTTTAAAGTTTGTGTATACATTTGTTTTCAGATACACAACACTTAAAATGGTCGAATCGTATTCATTGAACACAAGTTTCGCGTGTTCATTGGAACTCCGTAATCAATTTGTTTTTAAACATTCGAAATCATTTCGTTATTATTATAAAAATCGTATTGATTTATTTTTTAAAAAAAAAAAATCCACTGAATACAATTTTAGCTAATTATTACATTCGTGTTTTTAAAGTTTGTGTATACATTTGTTTTAAAAAAAAAAATCATTGTGTTATAATATACATATTTATATTCAGTCCGTAGCATTCTGTTTTAAAACGCACCCTTGCATCGCTATTCGAATGAACTTTGAAAAATAATCTAACTTCCACTGATAAGGTACACTTCGAAGTTAACTGCCTATAAAGCACGGGTGCTTTGGCACGATGGTAAGACGCGCGACTCCTAATCAGTTGGACCCAAGATCGAATCCAGCTCCTGACAAGTGAAACATTAATTTCTTTTGGGAAAAAAAAAAAAAAATGCCGATAGATGGCAGCACTTCATCAAAATTCGCCAGAGGGCGCTTTAATTACATCCTGCTGATAAGATCTTTCACTCTGTCGCTGACCAGCAGAGAGGGAGGACGTGTGCTAAGGAGCTCCAAGGCGCGACACGTCATTTCCAGATTGCGACATCCCTTGAAACTTCTTCCTCAGGTCAAAGGTCAGTCGCTGATTGCGACATCCGTTGAAACCACTTCCTCAGGTCAGCGATTGTGACATTCCCTCTCAAGAGTGAAACTCACTCCGTGAAAGACTTCGCAATTGCCCTCTTTCGCAATACTAGGAAAGAGGCATCCGGTGTTGTGCCGCCTCACCAAACTTCCAAAAGAGGGGAGGGGGGCATTGAGAGGATCCTCTCAAGAGAGGCATCCTGGGGGTCTCAAGACCCTCCAAGGAGGGTCCACTCCAAAGAGGGGAGGTGGCTCAAGAGAGGCATCCTCCCAAAGAGGGACCACTCCAAAGAGGAGAGGCATCCTCCCAAAGAGGGCCTCCTCTGGCACCACAGGGCACCACCTCCCCGATCCGCCGCAGAGCGCCCCTTTTATAACTACTGCTATATTTATGTTTGTTCACAAATAATTCGATAATTTACATTAAAATGGGTGATTTAAAGGATTAATATTGCTGTAAATTTTCATAAAACTAAAATTTATAATTACTTAAATTCACTCTAAGAGCAAAGATGATTGGATTCCATTCAGTTAGTCAGTAATGTTTTAATAAAATTTTAGAAAAGAACACTTGGTATTTATTGCTTAATTAGGTATTTTATTTAAATAATTTTTCAGTACATTCACCTACAACTAGCTAAAGTATGCTGAAACTAAAATGATTACACTAATACAATCTTTTTCTTTGAATATCATAAGGTAATCATAAAAAAATAAACTCCGAATTTAACTTTCAATATGCCTATTTATTTATTTATTTATTTATTGTTGTTGCTGTAAATTGTAAAATAATTTAAAATTAAGATAAAATACTAGTTGAATGTCATTCATTAACCTATGCATTATAATCTGTAGAAGTTCAGGTTTCCTAATATAGCACATCCTATATTCCTTTTTTACTACCACACATTAACAAATATTAAACAATTTTGCTTAATTATAAAGTTTGAAACACCTCAGGGGCTTTGCAAATTTAATAAAGCTGTATAATAGAACTTTTTGGCATTACTATTTCGTTTATAATTCCATTGAATTGAAATGTAAGAAAGATTAAATTAGATTTGTATTATTAAAATAACATTAACTAATATAATAAAATTTGCAATGGTAACTTAAACTGTAAGTTGGTTTCTTTATGTTTTCCCAAATAATTTTAACAATTTTCAAAATTAGTCCATGTTTCGAGTTTCTAGGACCAAGAATTGTCGAGATATGAATAAATATCACACATCACACAATTAAACCTTCCATAGAAATAGCATTATGCAGATGACATATTTTCCACAAATTAAGAAAATTATATCATAATGCTTAGCAACGCAATGAAATCAGATGTGTTTATAAGGCTGACGATTATTATTAATTTTTTTTCGAATTAAATAATACAGAAATTGATATAAAAGAAAATTTTATAAATGATCGAAATTTCATCTTTAGATAAATTACATCTGTGAGACCAGAAATAATTCTCACATTTGATGAGACACTTTTATGTGTGGAATTTATGGTGGCCGAAACGGCAGACAAACCTTGTAGTCTGGCTGACACCAAAGTTTATTACGACGTGAACTTAAAGGTCAGAAGACTATAAATTTAGGGGTGCCATACCAGAGGGGTTGAGCTGGGCCGTACTAAATGTGCAATGGTGCCATTGGGTAAAGGAGTAACCAATAAGCGCCAAAAAGAAGTAAAGGCGGAGTTACCTCCCCCCCCCCACCGAGGGAACCACAGCCTGTGACCCGAGAACGAGAGCAGAAAAACGAAAAATATGTCGACTTAAGAGCACACCAAGAGACATCCATGGAATTTTGACTTAGAAGCATGCCAGCAGGAATAATCACGATTTTGACTTAAGAGCACGACTAGAGAAGAATGAAAAAATCAACAGATTTGTAGAGTGTCCTGTAGAGGGTCCAAATTAATGGAGATAGATCAATGTGTGAGTGCATTCAGAGTTCGAGGAGGAGCCACACACCAAAGAGTTATGGCAGTACTAAGACTGATGCAAGCCTTTGAGATATGATAAAGCCCAAGACTAATTGGAAGATATGTGCTCAACGATTATCACAGGTCCTAGACACGATAATAATTTTAATAATTCTGGTCGCATATGTCCCCTCCGTTGCAATAAGTAATAAAAATAAATGTTGTTAATAAATGTTTTATTATTTAAGTTTAAATGGTGTGATCAATTTAGCATTTTATTAATTAATCATTCCTTTACAGGGCTCGCACGAAAGGTAAAATAATTGGAGGGTTTATAGCGGCACAACAGGCAATGTACATTAAATATAATTCCACTATATGAGAAATAACGGCATGTCAACTTAATGAATTTAATATTAAAATAATAATTACTTAAAGAATTTAATATTAAAATAATAATTACTTAAAGAATTTAATATGAAAAACTTTAACTTTAAGCTTTTATTTGTTTTGTGTCTCACAACATCAATTACAGCTTTCGGGTTTAAATATTGCGGGAATTAATAACATTTTCAATTTAATACCTCATATGTTTTATTTTGGCAAAAACTCATGATGTGTTTAGTCAATTAGTTCATATATTGTGTTTAGTCAATTAATTTATATATTGTGCTTAGCCAAATGTTGAAACTAAAGTGATAATACTATTTTAGAGCTTTCATTTTAGTATATATTGATCCAATTTCATATATATTTTATAATTTGCTTGCAAACGAATCAGGATGTTTTATTCTTCAAATCTGCTTGTAAAGCCAATTTTGCATAGAAAACACAGAAAAGAGAATTACATTTAGTAGAATTAAGGGAAAGGAGAATCAAATGAAATATTTTAATAGAATGCTTTGAGTAACAATGTCATTTAGAATACTGCAGGAATTTGCACATATTTTAAATCATGAGCAATGTCGAGTATATCTGCTAATAACTGTATACATAAAATTGTAAGTTGTGCATCTATCTGTTTACTTATTACTTCAGCACTGTAGAACTCACCTATTTTCTTTTTGTTAGGATTATAAAATTTCAAAAATAAAGACTCCAAATATTAAAACTTAACTGCAAATTTTAAATTTCAAGTTTCTTGTGTTATATAATCAGTGCAAAGAACGGACATACTGCTAGTCTTTTATAAAATATAACATATCTAACAACATTATTAAAATTATTTTAACATATTTACAGGAAACTAAATAATTTGATAAAGCCAATTTTGCATAGAAAACACAGAAAAGAGAATTACATTTAGTAGAATTAAGGGAAAGGAGAATCAAATGAAATATTTTAATAGAATGCTTTGAGTAACAATGTCATTTAGAATACTGCAGGAATTTGCACATATTTTAAATCATGAGCAATGTCGAGTATATCTGCTAATAACTGTATACATAAAATTGTAAGTTGTGCATCTATCTGTTTACTTATTACTTCAGCACTGTAGAACTCACCTATTTTCTTTTTGTTAGGATTATAAAATTTCAAAAATAAAGACTCCAAATATTAAAACTTAACTGCAAATTTTAAATTTCAAGTTTCTTGTGTTATATAATCAGTGCAAAGAACGGACATACTGCTAGTCTTTTATAAAATATAACATATCTAACAACATTATTAAAATTATTTTAACATATTTACAGGAAACTAAATAATTTGATAACAAATTAACTATGCAAATGCAATGAATGACACAAGCTAACCTGACCGGCCACACAATTTGTTACCATAAACCCCTGGGTTGGTCGTGTGGTCTGGGCCTTCAACAAGCTAACCTGATAAAATATACATTTTAAACATTGAATGATTTTAAATACTTAACAATTATTTAATAAAGCTTAATTTTACAAGTGCCTAGGTAGTTCTCTTAATTAATGTGACAACAATAAAATTTTAAAACTAGCCAAGAAAACTCTACAAAGTTTGCTGACGTTATAATTAGCAACAAAACAATTTAGAATCCAGTTAGCTTTTATTGAGAAGAAATTAAACAAGAAGGAATAATATAATTTAAATATTTTGAATGGCATATATTTAAAATAATACGTATTTTAAATAACATGAGTAGAAGCAAAAAATGGTAAGCACTTACTTCTAAGGAACATCAGCACTCTGTCACAGTAGTTATATATATCCACTGTATCACGATAAAAGTAATAAGGTATTTTCATGATTTTATACGGATTTTGCATAAGAAATTACACAAAACAAAATGTAACATAAAGGAATTATGTCTAAAGAAAAAAAATCCGTTGACCGTTACATCCACGAGCCAACTACTCAATACTCAATGACTTCCTTCTTTGTGTGGGCTGGTGGGGAAAATTTTCCAGAAAAGAAGGTCAGAGGAAATTCGAAGGCCGGCTTTGGGCCTACATACCATGATGCGATCCACTTTCGGGGGGTTGTACTCTGGCTTCTGCTATCGAGGGTGCCGTCCCAAGTCACTAACCCCTTGGACTTTGTAGTGCAGCTAAGAGAGTCAATGCGAGACCTTCGCTCTCCTCTCCCAACACCTCTCATCATCGGAAACCGAGGATTTTTCTACCATCTGTTCTTTACACAGCATCGCATGTGTTTGTACGAAATGGTGCGGATAAAGCTCCACTATAAGCTCCATACGATGGCTCATATCAGGTTTTGAAGAGAAACGATAAGTTTTTAAAAATCAAGATCAAAGGTAGAAAAGTAAACGTTGCACTCGATCGTATTAAACCGGCATTTTATGTGAATGATGATGACGTACATGCACCAACAACAACCGGCAAACCAGTTTCGACCAACCATGTATCACCGATGCCAGAAATTTCTCCGAAAGTTACGACTCCCTCAGGCCGTTGTGTTCGTTTCACGGAGCGTTATGGTTTCACTGGAAACATTTAAGGAGGGGAGTGTGTGGCGGTTAGCTTTCGCCATTTCTGCCACCTGTATCAAAAGCCAACTCGAAGAGGCGTTTCTTTAAGTATCGCATATCTGTGGAAACCGCATACCATTTCCTGTTTTGGAAGCCTGGCTTCTAAAGACTCCCGATGGAGACTTTCACATAACTTTAACGTAGGTGACAGTATGTTGGCACTTGAAAGCAATAATTTTCCGCACCGGCATCTGTGAAAACTAATATGATAGTACACCTTACAAACACGTGGTGTACATGGATGACACCTCCATAAATGAGCCCCGTGACCGTTGCTGACCAATGAGATGGTCGCTCACTCCTTCTGGGGCATGTACAGATTTTAGTCCAGAGAAAAACTCTCTACTATTCGGACTGCACAGTTGCTCTTGAACTTTGGAACTGCTGAGTCGAAACTTCCGTTCGACTGCTTCGAACTTTTACTGTCCTAGGATTCTACTGCTCGAGACTTTACGTATGGCTTGTCAGACTGCCGCAGAACCGCTCTACTAATATTTCTTCAATTATAATTATGTATATATCTTTTCATGTAAATAATATATGTTGATTTATGCAAAAGATAACTCCTAGTCTGCAAAACAACAAATGTCAAGAATGGGCTCTCTTGCAAATAATCAGAGGACCAGGGCATTAATACCGCAAGTCAGGTTCAGCCCTCAACGATCGCACCCGCAACTTTTTTTTCTAACTTTAAAAATATGACTTATTTATTGAATCAAGTTGCACATTCCAAAACTATCTCTACATTTACAACATATTTTAAACTCAAATTGGTACTCAACAAGAATTTTTTCAATAATTTTTGTAGTTGAAATGACATCTGAGTAAAATGTAAAAAACAGAAGTCAATGTATGCTGGAGATGTTTGCTATTTTTAAAATACAGTTTTTCTCACGACTTATTTGGCTAATAATTTTATGCCCAGTTTATTCAGTTGTATTCAAATTTTCTATGTTTCGAATAAAAAATTTATATTTTATACATATTATATAAAATTTTAAATATATTCTTTAAAATTTTATGTAAAATGCAAAATATGTTAGTGGGAAATGTTACAGTGTCAAGATGGCAAGTGTACCAAAATTTTGTCATTTAGCACAGGTGTAGAAATGAGTTACGCCTAAAGAACGAATTTTGCAATATTAAGTTTCATCCACTGCAACAATTTATAGTTCTTCTTAATTACACTATTGTTATTGCTTATGACTTCTAAATGGTAGAAATAAAGAAATTAGTAGCCAACTATGTGGAAGTAGGTATAGATGCTCCTGTGATTGAGCAATCCTTCAAACATTTTCATTCTAAGAAGTATTTTTTAATAAAAAATAATAGCAAAGGAAAACTATTTTGTAAAATGAAGATGAATGTCTATTTTTGGCAAATTTTTATATTATATATGTTATTGTTTTACTTAATTACTTTTTCCTTCCATTAATATTGAATAAAAGATAATTTGAATTACAATTTATGTCTTATTAAATTTAAATTACCAAGTTAAAATTCTGACTAATGTTTTTACCTGTTGAAATACATTCAGATAAAAGATTAGTTGACAAATTGGTATAAAATTATAAAAAAAATTCCAAAGTTAACTTGCAAAAAAGGGAGAAATGCAGTCAACTAAAAAAAAAAATATTCAAACAAATGAAGTGGAGACACAGAAAATACTATTTCTTCAATATTTACTGGGAGAGGGGGAGATAAAAACATGGCATTCTTAGTTTTGGAAAAACCAAAAACTATTTCACAAGCATCTTCTCTCGTGAACGAAACGAACTAGATTCACGATATAGATGCTGACAAATTTGTTGCTTAATAATGCATGAAAAGTGAACATATTTCATACTTTATTTAATTTCATGTACACTCATGTCCAAAAGTTAAGCATAATTCGTAAAATGCGAAAAATTCGGAGTTGATGTGGATACAATGGTTCATAATATCAGTTGTGGAGAATCGTGGAACGAAGGTAAATCATTGTGCATATGCACAACAGTTCAGTCGTATTGTCGACATGCGGAAAGCACCGGCGCACGTCGAAACGAGTATAAAACGGCCTCGAGCGGCATAGCCAGTTGAGGCAGAATTTCGCAATTGCTGTAGTACAGAGCGTTGTTAATAATCAAAAAGGACGAAAGATGTCACAAAGATGCCAACTGATGGACATGTTTTTGAAGGGACGAATAATTGGAATGCTGGAATTCGGTCGATCCTAAACCGAAGCCTCTCGAATTCTGAATGTGCCTCAGTGTGTGATCTCCTGACTGTGGCAGTGGTTTTAAACCACTGGGGATGTTATATCCGATGACCAGTACCAGGTCGGCCAAGGGTAACAACCGCTCGGCAAGACCGATATTTGGTGATAACTGTGCGACGCCAAAGGAACCGTTCTGCCAGACAATTGGGTTCAGCCCTGACAGCCGCCACAGGAGTCACTGTTTCGAGACAAACTGTTTACAGGAGACTCAGACACGTTGGTCTCTATGCTAGACCACCAGCAGTTTGCATCCCCCTGTCGTTCGTTCATAGAAACGCGTTCGTTTACAGTGGAGTTTGGAACATCGACAGTGGAGTGGACAATAGTGGGACAATATCATGTTCAGTGACTAGTCCAGGTTTATTAGCCTGCAAACTGATTTTCGTCGTACCACGATATGGAGAGAACGTGGAACGTGTTTTCACGCGTGAAACATCAGGGAAAGACATCGTTTTCCATTTGGGGGAGTCATGGTGTGGGCAAGCATTATGATGGACGGCCGCACAGACCTCCATATCTTTGACACGGAGTCGGTTACCGGTCAAAGATACAGAGACGAAGTCCTTGAGTTTACCATTCGATTGTTTGGAGGTGCTGTTGGTCCTGATTTCATATTCATGGATGATAACGCACTTCATCACCTTGCGGCCTTGGTCGACGACTTCCTTCAAACTGAAGATATTCAACACATGCAGTAGCATGCCAACTCTCCTGTTCTGAATCCAATAGAGCATGTGTAGAATATGCTCGGGAGACATCCTGCAGCCCTCCTCTACCCACCAAGCTCCGCTCCGGGATTTAAAACTGCTCTCCGTGAGGCTTGGAACTCTTTGAGCACACAACTCATCCAAACCCTCATCGAAAATATGGGAAATCATTGTGCTGCATGCATGGCTACCTGAGGTTCCCGCACAGCGTATTAAACTGCAGCATCACATTGTTTTAATCATTCTGTTTCACTGAGGTTGACATTCATATTGTGACCCTTTTTCTTTCAACCCTCTTCCTTGGATAATTAAAGTCGCTATTATCCTTGTTTTGCAATGTTTTCTTCTTCTATAACCCTATTACACCCGCATACCGCGTTTCCTTCCATTCCGATGTAGATTTCTTGAAATTTTCACATACAGCAACTATGCTTAACTTTTGGACATGAGTGTAGTATTTTTGATAAATTTATTAGAAAAACGTGCAACATCTTAAGAACAGTTCATGCTAGCCTTCTAAAGTTTGTGTCATTCGTTTTCTAATGAAAAATTACATAAAAACGTAAGTAACATTATTGAAGATGCGAATTTTTTCAAAATGTCATTCAAAAATGGGGGTGGGGGATGGGATTCTTCCAAACATTTCATTGCGCTTAAAATCAGTAGACTTCCATTATTACCGATGCTAATATTTATACCAAATTTCATTCAAGACGCTTCATTCGTTCTTATGATATAGCATCTACAGACTCACGAACACACACACACACACAGACATCATATCAAAAACGTTCGATTCAAGTTTAGAGATGATTGAAACGTGCTCTTCCGTGAAAATCGAATTCGAATTTTTTCGACCGCTTCACAATACTTCTATACATTGTACTATGAATATAAGGAAAGCAGTAAATTGCGTCTTCATTGTTTGATCTAATCTGAAGGTATTTCTAGATCAGTATGAATAAAAATCACACCGAAACACTTCGTATTTCCGGAAAAATGTTTCGCATTTTTACCGCCAAAAATTGATCACAATTCGAATATGAATAATTTCAGTTTATAACCTAATTTAGGGGGGGAGGGATTTATGTTATTATGCGACATTTTAACAGAAAAAGGGGCTAAAATGCCCCTAATAAGGGGAAATAGTTAATATTTTTAAACATGACACAATATGCCAAATTCATAACCAAACAAGAAAGATCAATCATGCATAAAGCATTGATTATGAAACACTTTCCAACTGCAATGCAGTTGTATTTAAACATCTCTAAAATGCGATACATTCAGCGCTGATATATATTAAATTATCACAATACTACAATAATTTGTTATATTTGAAAACTTAAAACTTCATCGAACTTTCGAAAACTTTATTCAAATGCCGTCATTGAAATATAAATCGCATGGCTCTCTATGAAAAATCAGTAAATAACATTCATATATTTTTTCTCCATTCCTTTCACTCATCATAATACTACAATAATTTATTTTACTTAAAAACTTAAAACCATGGAGGTAAAATTAATTTAACTCTATGCTTAAAACTTTATCGAAAAAGTCTACTATAACATCGTCTGCGTCTCTATGTAAAATCAATGAATGTTTCATTCATATCAGCTATATTTCAGACTCCAGAGCTAAATCATTTTGCGTTAAAGAAATTCAGCAATTCTTATACAACTCATCCTACATCTTTATGTGTTTACATTCTCCATAAGTGAAAATTAGGCTTCGTTATAGAAATAACCAAAGTTTGATGATCATTTAAACTCAAATATATTGTAATTGTGTTGTTTCAGAATACAGATGATTAGAAATTAAGCAAAAATAAAACGTTTTTAGGACGGCTACAACACTAAATATAAATTAAAAGGAACTTTAAAAATCACAATTTTGACACGATGGATGGCATTAATTATTTAAACTCAAATATATTGTAATCGTTCTGTTTCAGAATACGGATGCACAGAAATTAAACAAAAATAAAGCGGTTTTAGGACGGTTACAACAAACACTAAATATAAATTAAAAGAATTTTAAAAATCACAATTTTGACACAAGATGGATGTCGTATTTTTTATTTTGAAGTAGGTCATGTGATCGCTTTACATAAAGGGTGTAAAAAATGTTTGAAAAATTAGGTCCCATAGGGTTCAATGTATTTAATTTTTTCAACCTGGATTCAATCCAAAACTAATTGGGTGATATTATTCATTTATATTCCCATAGGTCCCACAGACCGTCTGAACAACATGCTAAAATTTCATTTTGATAAAGTCATTTTTACGGCAGTTATCGTGCGAACAGACAGATAGAATGAACAAAGTCATAAACACTTTTCAACTATGTTGTAAAGTGTTAATAAACACTTTTCAACTATGTTGTAAAGTGTTAAAAAGGGTTTGAAAAACCGCGAGATTTGTAGAATCTAGCATAAAAAATGACAATATGGTCCGAACTCCTTCCTTGTAGCTTAGAAAATCTATTAAAGAACTGTACGCAGGTCTGGTAAAAATCGCGTGTATTTTCTTTTCAGTTCCATTTTCAATGGAGTTTTTTAGACAAAGGTAGACAAAAAGGGAGAGATTCCTCTCCCTTGAAAATTCCAACTGACACATAGAAGGAAAAAGAAAGGGGCCGCATTGACCTCTGCGCCGTACCGAGCAAAAATACTTAATTTATTTACACAGAAAATATTTTATGCATTTATTTCGGTTATTTTATATAACTAAAATAAAAATTACTTGAACGCAAATTATTTGGATAGATGCTGCCTCCCTTGTCTCACCTAACGCTCCGCTACTGGTGATTTGTGAAAACCAAATCCCAGGAGACCACAAGTACTCAGAGTATCTATGATATATTCACATTATTTGAGGAGAATAACGAGGGCCCAAAACGGTATATGCAAGCTTTGTGTAAAGAAAAACAGCATTAGAATTGCGAGAGAATGTGCTACATCTGGTCAAGAACAACAAGCATAAAAAATTATTTTATTTTCTAATTCAGAATCTTTCGAAGTTGCTAATGGAATTAATGTTGATGCCAGAGTAACTGACGTTGACAGAGGACGCTCAGCTCCCAGAAATCGCCAAGGAAAACGAAAAGGAAACTTTCCTCACGCATTCCTTTAAAATGAACACCAAAGTCATCGCCAGATGGCAGCATTAAAATTCTTGACACAATTATCCTGAGTTTATCTTGAGAAGTTATTTACATTAAAAACGCATGCTTTTGCTATATATATATATATATATATATATATATATATATATATATATATATATATATATATATATATATATATATATATATATATATATATATATATATATATATATATATATATATATACATATCGGACTCGGCCAAAGCCCAAGAATTTTTTTTAAATATTTCACACGAGCAAAACTCGTCCCGAAAGCAAAGCCAGCCCCAACGCGGACTGACCCGAATTTTTAACACTTTACAACATAGTTGAAAACTGTTTATAACTTTGTTCATTCTGTCTGTCTGTCTGTTTGTCAGTCCGTTCGCACGATAACTGCCGTAAAAATGACTTTATCAAAATGAAATTTTAGTATGTTGTTGAGAGGGTATGTATGGACCTATGGGAATATAAATGAATACTATCACCCAGTTTTGGACTGAACCCGGATTGAAAAAAATGAAATACATTGAACCCTATGGGACCTAATTTTTCAAACATTTTTTAAGCGAATTTAAAATTCAAATTGCTTCGAAAGTTTTAGGAAATATTCAAATTATCCCATAAAAAATATGAAAAAAATTTCAGCAAAATATATTCGGTAGTTTTTTAAATAAAAATTAAAATAATAATTACACCCATATTATATGAAGAGAACATGTGACCCACTTCAAAATAAAATATGGCATCCATCTTGTGTCGAAATCGTGATTTTTTAAAGTTGTTTTTAATTTATATTTAGTGCTGTATCCGTCCTAAAACCTCTTTATTTTTGTTTAATTTCTGTGCATCTGTGTTCTGAAACAACGTAACTGCAATATATTTGAGTTTAAATGATCAATGCCATCCATCGTGTGTCAAAATCGAGATTTTTAAAGTTCTTTTTAATTTATATTTAGTGTCCTATCCGTTATAAAACCGCTTTATTTTTGCTTAATTTCTGTGCATCTGCATTCTGAAACAATGCAATTACAATATATTAGAGTTTAAATGATCATCCAACTTTGATTATTTCTACAACGAAGCCTAATTTTCACTTATGGAGAATGTAAACAAATAAAGATGGAGGATGAGTTTACTGTATCAGAATTGCTTTCTTTAATCCAAAATTAT
Organism: Amaurobius ferox; assembly: GCA_951213105.1. Classification (NCBI taxonomy): domain Eukaryota; kingdom Metazoa; phylum Arthropoda; class Arachnida; order Araneae; family Amaurobiidae; genus Amaurobius; species Amaurobius ferox. The sequence goes on along the minus strand of OX578133.1, from coordinate 155,912,685 downwards.
TTAGCTCTAATATATCGCATTTTAGAGATGTTTAAACCGGGCAATTTATATTTCAATGACGTCATTCGAATGAAGTTCATTTTTTTCCGATGACGTTTTAAGTTTTTAAATATAGTAAATTATTGTAGTATTGTGATAATTTTTAAAATATTACCGCTGAATTGATCGCATTTTAGAGATGTTTAAATAAAATTGCATTGTAGTTGGAAAGTGCTTCATAATCAATGCTTTATGCATGATTGATCTTTCTTGTTTATTTTGTAATACATTGAAGCCCGTATAATGATCCAAATTTGCATTTCAAGAATTAAACACAAGTTATATTACATATAGTAATAAATTAAAAAGAGCCCAAATTTGAAAAATCTGTACTACAAATCAAGAATGAACATTACTGTAAAGTGTGTTTTTAACACTTTACAACATAGTTGAAAAGTGTTGATGAGTTTGGTCATCCTGTTTGTCTGTCTGTCCGTTCGCACGATAACTGCCGTAAAAATGACTTTATCAAAATGAAATTTTAGTATGTTGTTGAGAATGTCTGTGGGACATATAGGAATGTAAATGAATAATATCACCTAATTATTTTTGAATTGAACACGGGTGGAAAAATGAAATACATTGAACCCTATGGGACCTAATTTTTCAAACATTTTTTAAGCAAATTTAAAATTCGCAAATTGCTTCGAAAATTTTTGTAAATATTCAAATTATCCCATAAAATCTATAAAGAAAATTTCAGCAAAATATGTTCGGTAGTTTTTTAAATAAAAATTAAAATATTAATTACACCCATATAATATGAAGAGATCACGTGACCCTCTTCAAACGAAAATATGGCAGCCATCTAATGTCAAAATCGCGATTTTTAAAGTTTTTTTTAATTTATATTTAGTGTTGCATCCGTCCCATAAAAGCTTTATTTTTTTATTATTTTCTGTGCATCTATATACTGCGCGAACGTAATTACAATAGTTTTGAGTTTAAATGATCATCAAACTTTGATTATTTCTACAACGAAGCCTAATTTTCACATCTGGAGAATGTAAGCACATCAAGCTGTAAGATGAGTTGTATAAGAATTGCTGAATTTCTTTAGCGCAAAATTATTTAGCTCTGGAGTCTGCAACATTGCTGATATAAATAAAACATTCATTGATCTTACATAGAGAAGCAGATGATTTTATAGTGTTGCTTCTTCGATGAAGTTTTAACTTTTAAGTATGGAGTTCGAAAGTACTTTTACCTTCGTGGCTTTAAGTTTTTAAATAAAATCAATTATTGTAGTATTGTAATAATTTTGGAAATATCGCCGCTGAATGAAAGGAATGGAAAAAATTTGTGAATGAAATATTCACTACTTTTATATAAAGAGCTAAGCGATTTATATTTCACTGGTAAACTAGGCTTCTTTTACCTACGGCCGAGCTCTTTACAAGAAAAAAGAAAAATCCAAGGTGTAAATATATTATTATTGTGAGTTTTCACCAATTTTGCTCATAACTTAAAGAGATGCGATAGCTCCATTATATCAATCAATCAGTTTTATTTCCACGTAGTTTCTGTAACAAAGCAGTTTTACATGGTCAGATATAAGACCAAGAGAACGCCAAGAAAAACACCCAAAAAAAAAATTAAGAGGTGCAAAGAAAAAAAAATAATTTCAAAACAAATTTTAAAACTAAAGAAAATAAAACAGAAGTCCTGCATCATACCTTGAATCGTATCTAAAATCTCTCGACATTGCAGTAACATGTGACTTTAACTCTTTTATATTTTTGTGAAATTTTTTGTCTTTACATTCCTCATCGGTGCAGTAAATTTATTAAACAGGGTTCCTAGGAAAGGTCTTAAGCAAGCACCCCTATAATTTCGTAAGGAAAGGTCCATGAGTGCACTCATTAGGTCTACAGTAAAGTGACCATGCCTGATCGAAAAGAAGTGTTGAGAGCGCCCTAACGGATAATGTAAAGAATTTGGATCATAAACTCGCAACGAAGTGAGATAGACGGAAAAAGTAAATTAAATTCCGGTTTTTCCGAAAATTCGCATGACTGTATGTAATACGAGTAATTGTGCAAAAGAGAAAAGAAAGCCTTCATATCCGTCAAAAATGAAGTGTACTTGCCATCATATGAAGACTTCCTCATAAACTTCTTGTATTAAGCATCTTATTACGCGTGCTACTTATTGCATTGACATTCTAACTTGCAATATTTACTATAAAACAATATTCTCTTATTGAAAACAAACGCTGAGTTAAATTGCAGTACGACTCCAGTTACTCACCAGTAGAAAGTAACGCAATTACAATCATAATGGAAATTTTAATAAAATTATAGTTTTCGAAAATATCTAATTAAAAGTGCAACAGATAAAAAATAAATTATGAATTTCAATCATGACCATTCAAAATCTGAACTTATTTTGAAAGATCTCGAAGAAATCTTATCGTGGTATATTTCGGAATGCCATGTTTGTCTCCGGAAACTTTTCGCTATTTATCCTGCCTATGTCAAACAAGATTCTCCGATACGATGGCGAGTGAAATGTTAAACAATATTCTACGATAAGGTCACTCAGATTGTTCTGGTGTTCTCTGAAGTGAAAACGCCCGCTATTTAAGAAGGATTCCAGCCGTGAATGCAGTTCAAACAAGATTGTTATTTTTAATTATCGATCATTTTATATAAGGTTTTGTTAGTATGTCTAGGGATGAAGAAGAAGTGAAGGAAAACTACCGGCAAAATTTGGATCCGATAGAATTCCAAGAATTCAAATTGCGGGGTTTGAAGGACAGCCAAGCGGAAAACAACTATGATTTTTGGTTCAAGTGTTTGTACCAGTTTTTTTCAACTGGTGAGTATTTTGTCCCTGTGTTGCTTTTCATTAAAGTGTAATGCCGTTTACCCGGCTTTTCAGGTACTAGGAAATACATTTTTCTTTTTTTCTGTTTTGAATATATGTATATTTAGATTTTCAGATTAAAAAAAAAAATGTAGTGATACATTTTACAACGACTTAAAATAAATACCATTTTTACATGCCATAGGGTAAGTAAATTTGGTATTCCAATACATAGTATAATGTATAGGGAAAAAGTTTGTGATGAGGTCGAAAATTCGAATTCGAGTTTTCGGCGAAAGAGCACGTTTCAAACATTCCTGAGCTCGAATTGATCGTTTTTAAGATGATATCTGTGTGTGGGGAGGGGGATGCGATATCAGACGACAAAATAGAGCATTTCGAACACAATTTTATACAAGTATTGCAATTGCTGAATATTGGAACCCTATTGATTTTAAACACATTCGAATGGTCGGAAGACCCCTTCCCCTAATTTTCGAATGACGTTTAGAAAAAGTCATTGAAATATCAGAACCTTAATAATGCTATATAAATAATAATTTATGATGTAATTCTTTATTAGGAAACGAGTGACACAAGCTTTAGAATGCTAGCATGAACCGTTCTCGAGAGATTGCAAGTTTTCATATAAATTTATAAAAAAAAGTCATAAAATTAAAAAAAAATATTAACTGTCGTAAAATATGTTCACTTATCACATGCAATATATTATGAGACAAATTTGTTACATCAGTCTCGTGGATCTAGTTCGTTCCATTCAGGAGAATATACACTTTGTGTAATAGTTTTGTATTTTGAGGTCCAGCAATTCGTCAATAGTCATGGCGAATATAAGAAAAGCCTATCTGTGTCTCTGTGTCTGTAACGCTTGGCAAAAGATTTGGCGAACTTGGCGATTAATTTGACGAAGTATCGCCAAATTGGCGACCTTGTCTGGGCTCCTAGGCAAAAGTAAAGTACAAAAGTGCACGGCTCACCTTTAAGGGCAGATCCAGAGGGGGCACGGGGGCACGTGCCCCCCCCCCCCTCAGACGAGCTAAGTAAAGACTAGAAAAGATCGACATTTTTCATAATTATTTTCAAAATTGTATTTTTATATTTTTTAAAATTATATTTTTATATTTTTCAAAATTATATTTTTATATTTTTCAAAATTATATTTTTATATTTTTCAAAATTATATTTTTATATTTTTATATTTTTCAAATTCACTTGTTCCAAATAATAAATTCCATAAAATAAAAAATATGTGTGAAACACACTGGGTCAAAAGACACGATGCCATTCTCCACTTTAAGGAAATGGTTATCTACTTACCACTCGTTTTGCAAAAACTCAGTGATATAGGCGTTAATTTTAGTAGCACAGTCTTTTCCTTACTACCTACATGCAATACAATTTTCGAAATTTGTTGTCACCCTAATTGTACTTGCCAAAATATTAGCAATAACATTGCCTCTAGCTCGACAATTGCAAGAAAAGCAAATTAATTTATATCAAGCAAAGAAACTTATTGAAATGGTGCTGAACAGTCTGAAAGATTGTTGTGAAAACAAAGAAAATGTTCAAGATGCTTTTAACGAGGCAACTAAAATTGCGGAAAAAATGGACATTGAACTTAAAGTCCGAAGAAAATCAAAGAAACAAGTATATCGGTCAAGTGCTTCTACTGAAGTAATCGAGGAACATTTTCGCGTGACATTGTAGCTGCCATTTTTGGACTATCTTATAAGCGAAATTACGGATAGGTTTCCGAAGGCCAGTTTTGAGGCCATTACTAATTTGCAGTAGTTAATTCCGCAATATTTTTCGGAATCTTCCATCAAAGATATTATAAAGAGGCCAGAAGTTTACAAGGAGGATTTGCCATGTTTTCCAGCATTAAAAGGAGAACTATTTATCTGGAAGTAAATCTGCGGAAAAGGAAACGAAGAATTCGGATGTGTCATAGAAGCATATAAAAGTGCCGCAAATTTACCGAACATTAAAGTTTTTTCGCAAATTCTTGCAATCCATCCTGCGACAACAAGCACAGCAGAAAGCTTTTTCTCAACAGTACGTCGAATTAAAACTTACCTGCAATACCATTTCGGAGAACTCGCTTTATGGTTTAGCATTAATGAATATCACCAAAAATGTATTGTTTACAGCAGAAGAGGTTTTAGAAGTTTTTTCGCGCAAATTTAAAAGGAAGTTAAATTTAAAGTACATGTAAAGTGAATTTGTTTAATCTTGTAAACAGTAAATGTGAATAATTTTTACTCTATTTCCTTTATTTTTTATACATATCCCATAGTCAGTCAAACCCGTGTATAACGAAGTTGAAAACAACGTAATTACGGTTTCAACGAAGAAAATGAAATCCCTCCCTAGGCTTTACAGCATTATACAAATTCTTTTAAACGAAATTACGGAAATAACGAATTATTTTCTGGGTCATTTCGACTTCATTATAAACGGATTCGACTGTATTACAAACTGTATAAGTTACCAGCATTCGTGGATTTGACATTGCCTGACGCCCCACAAATTCATCTTTGCGTATGCCACTGGACTATATTGTGCCTCCCCCCCCCCCCTCCCAGAATGGTTTTCTGGATCCGCCACTGCTCACCTTAACAGTTATGAGAGGAATGTCAGGATAGGATATGTAAAGAAATAAAATAATTCCAATAGAAATATTACATATCATATCACTTCACCTTAACGGTCGGTCACCCGCAACCAGCATTTAAGGGAAATATTATATGTAATGAAATGGGCATCGTATGGTGGAGTAAAGTTAATTTAGAATAAAATTTAAGTACATTGTAAACTAACGAAGAAATATGTATGTAAAACAACTGCATTGACTAAAGTCACATATGATTTGAACAATATGTCAACATAAGAGAAATCATTTTTACTAACAAAGATTCATGCACTGAAAATTTCTTACCTCATATTCGTCCAGAAATGATTTTCAAATATAGAGAATCACACAAAAATAAAAATCTTCAAGTGAAATCAAATTTATCTTTATTGTAAAAAGTAAGAAGTTTATCTTATAGATATGAAGTTGTTCATTGATTTCGCATAAGAAATTCAATTGTTGTTAATATAATAATTTTTTTATTACTGTCATTAGTTCTACGTTAGTTATATAACATCAGATCTCATCATAAAATTAAGAAAAAAAAAATCAGTTTTTATTCACTTTCACACAACAGTTACATTGTCAAAAACAGCATCTTCGATTTAGCTGTTCACATTTGTTTTATTTAATTCGATTTCAAACTAACTTTTTGCAATATTTTGCATTGATCTTCGGTAAATTGTGAAGGAAGTTTTTCATGAGTTGAGACTTATCTCAGTATTACAACGAAGCTAAGAACGTCTTGAATTAGAATGTCATACCCTAAGTATTTAGAGAGTATATGTCAATTAAACGATATGTCACGGCATGTCAATTAAACTGTATGTCAATTATTAAACGGTATGATTAAACAGTATGTCAATTAAACGAATTACACACATGGATTATAGACCAATTTAAATAGTAGATTGCTATTTACTGGCTAAAGCCTTTCCACATATTTTCACTCAAATTTCGCAGCAACATCAGAGTGGATTCTCATATGTCGAACTAAATTCCTCTTTTGCGTAAACACCTTATTACATGAAAGGCACACCTATAAAAAATGAAATTCAATACTTTAGTATAGACGGAATATAAAATCGCTTTAACAACTTAATTCATAACAACACATTTGATGAACAAATTTAAAAATGAATGTGGCAAACTGGACTTGGGGGCCAATAAAAAAAACTTCTCAGCGATTTTTAAAAAACTATATTTAAAACTAAAAAAAATTATATTTAAAACTAAAAAAAAACATTTTCATTTTCGATTTTATTTTCTAACTGTTCATATATTTAGATTTTATTTAAAAACAAAGACGGAATTCTAGGGCAAAAAGCGGTATTGAAAAGTTGTTGTTGGAATACTTTTGGAACTTTTTGTTAATAATTGAAAATCTATTTTCGTTAATAATTAAAAATCTGTTTTTATTAATAAATGGAAATGTGTTAAATATTTAAATTGTATAATGTTTTCTGCTAATGGTCAGATCATAACTTCACTTTTAAAAACATTTCGAAGTCAAGGTCAAGTAATAAAGCTTTAGATTGCAAAACATACTTCTTAAAAATATATAATTTAGCGCGTTTTAATAGTGTAGACTATTTACACAAAATTTATCAGAGGATTGCGAAATTATTTATTTTAAATGTTAATTTGTTACAATTTAGCAACACAATTACATTTATTCATATCGCTCATAAAAATTTATTTGAACACGCACCTTTCATATAGTAAATTTAACTTTCATTTCTAAATTAGAAACACCGAATTTTTTTTCCTATATCGCATGACGTATATCATCATGACCAAATATATAGACAGTAAATGCATGTATATTTGGTCGAAATCCCATTTTTCATATTAATGGCCGAAATTTGACAATACGGTATCCTTTTTTCTTTTCTTTAATATTGATTTGGTTTTTTAGCATGGCTATACTCATGTATTTATATTTCAGAAGAATGAAAAATAATTAAAACTGAATCAATCTCAAATAAATTGTAAAACAAATATAATATCCAATTTTAGCCATCTTGTTGTTACTATTATGGATGTTTAGACAAAACATACAGCCGCTACAGGTTAAACCGCTAGTTCAGTTGGCAATATTATGACTCATTCGAAGCATCTCAATCTGACGAAGGGCCTTTTGCTATTTTTAACACTTTACAAGTTACAACATAGTTGAAAAGTGTTTATGACTTTGTTTAATCATTGTGTTTGTCTGTCTGTCCGTTCGCACGATAGCTGACGTAAAAATGACTTTATCAAAATGAAATTTTATGATGTTGTTCAAACGGTCTGTGGAACATATGAGAATATAAATGAATAATATCATCCAATTAGTTTTGCATTGAACCCGGGTTGAAAAAAGGAAATACATTGAGCCCTATGGGACCTAATTTTTCAACCATTTTTTAGCGAATTTAAAATTCACAAATTACTTCGAAAGTTTTAGGAAATATTCAAATTAGTCCATAGAAAATATGAAAAAAATTTCAGCAAAATATATTTGGTAGTTTCTTAAATAAAAAATAATAGTTACACCCATATTATATGAAGAGATCACGTGACCCACTTCAAAACAAAATATGGCATCCATCTTGTGTCAGAATCGTGATTTTTAAAGTTCTTTTTAATTTATATTTAGTGTTGTATCCGTCCTAAAACCGCTTTATTTTTGCTTAATTTCTGTGCATCTATATTATGAAACAACGCAATTACAATTTAATTGAGCTTAAATGATCATTAAACTTTGATTATTTCTACAATGAAGTCTAATTTTCACTTATGGAGAATGTAAACAGCAAAATATGTGGAATGAGTTGTATTAGAATTGCTGAATTTCTTTAACACAAAATTATTTAACTCTGGAGTCTGCAATATAGCTGATATGAATGAAACATTCATTGATTTTACTTAGAGAACAGACGATTTTATATCAGACTTTTTCAATGGTTTTAAGCATAGAATTAAATTACTTTTACCTCCATGGTTTTAAGTTTTTAAGTAAAATATATTATTGTAGTAGTGTGATGAATGAAAGGAATGGAATAAAAGTGTATGAATGAAATATTTACTGCTTTTATATAGAGAGCCAGGCGATTTATATTTTAATGACGTCATTTGAATAAAGTTCATTTTTTGCGATGAGGTTTTAAGTTTTCAAATATAATAAATTATTGTAGTATTATGATAATTTTTAAAAAATATTACCGCTGAATGTATCGTATTTTAGAGATAGTTAAATAAAATTGCATTGCAGTTGGAAAGTGTTTCATTATCAATGCTTTATGCATGATTAATCCTTCGTGTTGTTTACATTTCCTTTAAATATTTTTCTAATAATCGAACAAATACTGAAAACATAGTTTTGCCTCTGTTATTTGAATGATTGAAGATATTTATTTCATTTATGCTCTGTTATATAGAAAATCTGGGACAAACAATCGCCTAATCTACTTCAATGGCATATCTAGATATATATTTGGATTTAATGTGGATAAAAGCGAACCATAGTCCATTGCATATTTTAATTTTGTACATTGCCAGCAAACGGGAGCTAATGTGAGGTTTTTGCATCTCCCCCCCCCCCCCGAAATTAAACATTTCATAGTTTAAAACTCATTCCCGTTGCCATTACACTAAAAAATAATAATTTAGTGATTTAAAAAAACAATACACATTTTTATAATTATCTCTCACACGCGTGCAAAATATCAACAAAGAGCTTAAACGTTTCCCAATTGTATGATATTAATTTGAAAATACTGATGATAGTATATCTAAAAACTCTTGGGCAGCACATGACTTTCCCTACAAATTGCAATGACTTTTCTTCTTTCACAGTAAAATAATGGTGTGCAAGATACACGACAAAATGTTCTTGGCGTTGAATTGTACACTGGATGACAACACGCACAACTATTTCGAAGTATCAAATTTGTTTATATTTCATGCATATCTAACTTAACAATTTTGTCAAGTTAGATAGTATTGGTGGCATCTGCTAAGCAATACTGTCCATATATTAAAATATGTTAATAATTAATTTAACAATTTACCATCATTTTCGTAACTTTAACGTCATTTTTGCCTATTCTGTGGCATTTTCGTTAACTTTGGTACCATTTAAAGTCGTGAAGTTCGCGATATTCCTTCAACTTAGTTGCCAAAGACGCCAGATTTATCACCAAGTGTTACAAACAGAATTTTGTGTAATTTTTTAGGAAGATTTATTTGAAAAACATACAATATCTCGAGAACCGTCCAAGCTAGCGTTCCAAAGTTTACTTCATTCGTTTTCTAATGAAACATTACGCATAAAATAATATTTTTATTAAACATTATTGAATTTCTTGATATTATTAGGAATTTTTTTTCTAGAATTCATTTGAAAATTTGGGGGGGGGGGGGGTCTTCCAAACGGTTGATCACTTTTCAAATAAATAGGATTCCAGTATTCACTGATTGCAATAAACGTATCAATTTTTTTTTTCAAAATGCTCGATTCGTTCGTGAGATATCGCGTCCAAAGACTCACGGACACACACACTAACATCATCTCAAAACACTCAATTCGAGTTCAGATGTGCTTAAAACATGCTCTTCCGGCAAAATGTCAAATTCGAATTTTCGATCCCTTTACAATACTTTACCTATACATTATACTATGTTACAGAAAATAAAAGATATCAAATGGCATTACTGAAATGAATGTTTGACCAGCGGGGATATTACAATACAATTGATGTGTACACACAGCTAGATCTGCCTCAGTACTTATAAACTCCTTGATCAAAAACAAGCCAGGTAAATTTATCTGGTCGTTAATCGCTGGATACATGTCCACTTGTTACTTTCCCTACATACATAGTATAATGTGTAGGGAAATTACTGTAACAGGTCATTGTGATGCATGTAGGGAAAGTGAAAGGTATCAAATGACGCCACTGAAATTCATGTTTGAGCAACAGGGATATTACAATACACTTGATGTGTACACAGATAGATCTGCCTCAGAATAGAGCATATAAATTAATTGATCAAAAACAAGCCAGGTTAATTTATCAGTTCGTTAATCGCTCGATACATGCCCACTTATTACTTTCCCTACATACATAGTATAATGTATGTAGGGAAATGTAAAATTATTGTAACAGGGTCGATAATTTGAATGCGAGTTTTCGATGACTGAGCACGTGTTTAGCATGCCCGAATTCGAGTCAAATGTTTTCAGATGATGTCTCTCTCTCCCCCCTCTCTCTTTCTCTCTCTCTCTTCCTCTCTCTCTTTGTCTGTGTGCGTGTGTATAGTGTACTTGCACACTAGTGTGTGAGTACGTATATTAATGTGTGTGTCCGTGAGTTTATGGACGGGGTGTCTCACGAAGGGACGAAGCATTTCGAAAAACATTTGGTACGATTATTCCAATCAGTCAATATACTGGAGTCCTATTGATTTTAAACGTGGTCAAGTGTCCATAAGAAGGCACAATTTTCGAACTAATTTTTGAAAAAATCATTCAGAAATCAAGATTTATAATAATGTTAAATAATAATTTAATAGGCATCATAATAACTATTTCATACGTAATTTTCATTATAAAATGAGTGATTATAGCTTGAACCGTTCTCGATATATTGTACGTTTTTCAAATACATAAGGAGTAATATATTTGGACTAATAAGTTGCTAAAAGCACCTAATTTCAATTTACGTTACATTAATTCAGTACCAAAAACATTATGGGGTGGATCTTGTACACCCTTATTTTGCTGTGAATGAATTAAAGTCATTGCAAGAGAAAGTCATATGCTGCCCACATCAGATTTTTTTTATAAAATCGTATCTCCATTTAATTTTCTAATTTATTTCATTTGCACAAGTAGCAATCCAGATGAGTATAAAATGATAACAAAACTTTTTTTGCGTGGTTTTAAGTACGCATAGGCCTTTATCGTTGTCTTATATCAATATCGCAGTTATTTTGTATCAGTTGTTCCACTGTTGCAGCTAAACGCAAGCTATTTCTTTCATTATTTTTCTTCAGAAAGTTTTATCTGTAGATACTGTAAGCAACGTTGATAGAAATTTAAATAAGACACTTGAGGAACCTTCTGCATTAAGTAACATTGAGTTTTCTATCTGCGCTTGAGATAATCGTTATCTTGACACTCTTACGATTAATTTGAAAAAACGAGGTCATAATTACTAATATTTGTTTTAGACTAAGTTCCAAGTTAAATGTTATTTAAATGCTTTTATTTTTGTCAATTAACTTTTAAGTGGAGTTATAAAAATGCTTTTGAAACAAGATAAAACATGAATTATTTAAGTACAATTTTGATATTTTAATTTTTTAAAGCATTTGATTTTTTGTATTAAATTTTTAGCATTTACCTTTAAAATATCTATTTAAAATATCTATTTAAAACTTGTTGCACAACTAAGACAAGGAGTCCTAGAATTAACAGAATGGGTCGGCATTTGGCGGTCGTCTTTTGACGAGAGTCTTAGGTGTTCAGTTACCAGTTGAGAACTAGCAGATGTTGTATTAGAAATGAATTGGAGATGAACAGATAAGATGGTGTTGAAGGTTCGAGATGAACAAGCAGATGTTAAAATATTCGATTTGTGTGAATTCAAAAGAGAGAGACCCAAGCCAATGCCATGGCGCTGCAGCAATTATGTCAACAAATCCCATGCAGTTGGAGGTATGTACCAGAATCTATAATCTCACTGGTCGAGTTTTAAATAGTTTATTTTCGGCAAGTCCGACCACTCTGGTCTCGAAATAGTAGACGTTGGTCTAGTAGTACTGTAGTCTCACAATGATAAGAGCTAGGTCTTACATTTTTTATAAATAAGCTCACTTTTTGGAACTAAATAATGTTGTAAATGAAAATTTCAAATTAAATTTTATATATAAAGGATCAAATTTTAAAAGCTAAAAATGAGTTTTTATTGCTCAATATTAATCTTTCTCTTTCAGTTTTAAGTAAATATTCTAGGAAATGGAGAGTAATTGTTTACACAACGCAGCGTACTCAGGTAATCACTATGCAAAAATTAATAACTTAATATTTTTAATCCACACACATGATGCTCGTTTGTAAACATTTTGTTATGACTCACCTATGCTAGAGGTCAACGAAGGCTATCCTGTCTGATACGAACCAACAGAACGACTACTGTACTGTGAAACAAATTGATGTACTGTGTGTCGTGATACATTTCTTCGGCAACAAGCATTAAAATTATCTGCGATTTGGCCCACAGTAGCCCTTCTGTTAGTTTGTACCAGAGGGGATAGTCTTCGTTGACCATTCATATCGATGAACCACGGATAATCAAAACATTGTCGATGGTTCGTCTTTTTTCCCTTGTCAATCCACTTTCATTTGGTACTCACCACGATTGACCGTTAGAGCCCCATAAATGTTTTTACCAAATTGTCTAGAAATTACGATTTGGCCTTTTGTCAAAATAGTTCATATCTGCTGCCGTTCCCATTTGAAGAATGAGTATTGTGATCAACAGGACTATGTATTAAGTGTTATAGTGTTATTTGACTACTTCATTACCTTGACACGCGCCGTGGTTTGCCTGCGGTTGCTTGCATTTGAGTACCTAAGGGATGACCATAATATTTTGACTCAACGGTGATTATTTCATTTCATTTGACATAATATAATTTACATCTCCTTTATGTAATAATCATATAAAATACATAAAGGAGATGTTCAATTTCCAAATTTCTAGTTAAATTTAAAGTTTTGCGCCAGTCTATTACTTGTTTTCAAAGCAGTTTGGTTATTATAGAATATGCAAGATCAACAGAGGACCGATATTTACAAAAAGGCAATGCTTAAAATGGAGAAACGGCCATTGAAGGTCATAACAATAGAAAGTGTCATTTTAAATTCCGTTGTAATTTCAGCAAATTACTTAGGAAGTGACAAAAATATACTTTTTAAACTAAGCATTAATTTGCATGTAATTTTGAAAATCTTCGATTATTTAGTTAGCCAAAATTCTTACACCTCAAAAATTAGATTGGTCCCAAGGAATGGTCTTCATTAATTATGCCATTATCACGAGCAATGTCTCTTTCCAACAACAAGGTAAGCGCTTCAGTCTGTTCTATTTAACTCACTTCAATGCTGTTCATCTCTGTTTTGTCACTGTTTTAACTCATTTTAGGAATATGCTTCAGATCATAATCCATTCCATGTCTTTAGAAACAGTTCGGTAAAACGTACTCCCAAAGACGCAAGGTTCATCTAGGAGTTTCCGTTCTGATTCCATTATGCTTAAAGTATAAGGTAGTTTGAATTTTTTATTGAATGCGTAGCAACTACTATTGGTAAATCGAGAGCGAGCTGATACATTTAAATTGTGAAGTACTTGTTTTATTTTCATGCAATGATACAACACCCCTGAGCAAGTACGTAGTCGGAAAGTTTCGGTTTCGAAAGCGATATTGTCGCCAATTTGCAAAGGCTAAAGGTGAATTTGTTATTTCTGGAACAATGAGATCTGTAGCATTAGTACTATATCTTCATATATAAGAGGAAGGGCTTCTTTGACATTGACCTTAGCCCTAAATGTTTTTTAATCTATGATCAATTTATAGTTAAAATAACTCTCGCTTCTCTTGTTAATAAAATTTCTAAATTTGGCAACTCCAATAAACGATTTAACACTTTATATATAGAATAATGACTTCGAAGTAATTATAAAATAATTAATTAACTAAAATAGATTTAAAATTTTATATCAATCGATACTTAAATATATTTTAGATAAAAATTGTTTAAATTTAAATGCATCACGTAGTCAGCACTATAATAAGGAAGTTCTATTAAAGAACTGGGCACTAAAAGATTTCGCAACATAATTCACGGAATCAGAGATCTATTCTATATGGTGTTAAGAACTATCATAATGTATAAAGTATGAGCCTAATTTCACCAGAGATCACACTAGAATTTGCTTAAATGCACTTGATGCTTAAATACTTGCACTTGAAAGCAATATTTTTACCATTTTAACCGACAGGTACATTCCCTGTCAACAGTCGTCTCCTGGAGTTGGGCAGCGGTCCCACTGTTCACAATGTAGCAACAGCTAGTGCCTTTATCCCTTATATCGTCCTTAGTGAATTTGTGGAGGCAAACTGTGATCAATTACGATATTGGATACGGGAGGAAGTAAATCATATCGACTGGACACCCTTCATCAAGAGAGTGGCACGAGCTGAGGGAAGGAGGTAAGAATAGAACTTTTTTGGTTTCTATTTTCAATATAAAAGGAATACTTTTTTTTTATGGATCATGATTCAAAGATGTTACGATAATATGATAGACAGCTTAAAATATAAGTGTACTTATGTTAAAGTAATAATTTAGAAATATGCGTAATATAAAAATAAGATGTAAATAGAAAATAAGTGTACGTAAAAATTGATGTGCAAAAAAGAAAAATAGGCATCGTAAGACAAATTAAACACCATAGACGACATGGGTATTGAATCAAGGTATGAAATGTAAGTGCAATCACAAAACTAAGACTTTATCAGGGGTCTACATAATCCATGATTACTGCTGTGTTTCTATGAGGTATACACTATCAAAGTTTTTAACTCTGGACTCAAGCGAGTAACGAGAAATAAAAGAAATACATAAAGTCAGAACTTATGCCAATTATCAACCATCTTGTCGACATGTGTTCTGGCATAGTATCTTAACAATTTTTATTATTTGCAGGAGCTGGAAAATTTTCTATGACGATCTTCTATTCTCTATTCTCGTACTTCTATTCTCGTAATCTTCTATTTTCGTACTTCCATTCTCGTAAACTTTTATTCTCGCAATCTTCTATTCTCGTACTTGATATCTAACCTAACTGGTCTGATATCTAAATCGAAGTCAAAGATACTATTATGCAATAATAATTAATGCTATTAATAAATTGATGAACAATGTTCTATGTAATGTAATTATTATAATATAGAAATATGTAAAGAGTATCTTGTAAAAAGAAAATTCGATCTTTATGGCTTTTTAAGTCTTTGCAAGCATTATTTCTTAAAAGAAGTTTCCTCAAACCACTGTAGTTAAATATAAATAACTAAATAATATTGAAATGCAAATTCTGTATTGGGAAGAATTTTTCGACAAGAAGAATTTTTTAGGAAAATATAAATTAAAAAATAAAGTTTGTTTTATATTTATTGCAATAATAATAATAATAATAATAATAATAATAATAATAATAATTCTAGAGACAAATTTATTTAAATACCCTTGATAGTAGTATAGATAGACCATCTTGATAGTAGTATTACATACGGTAGAGATAGAAAGTTGTCATTTAGAGGTAGGAAATAGTAAATAGTAAGTTAGAGATGGTAAATAGTAAATTTGAGATAGTAAGTCGTAAGGTTTGAGATTATAAGTAGATTTTGAAGCTTAGGAAATCTTTTAGAGGACAGATGGCTTCACACTTTGTAACAAATAACTGCATAATAAAACAAAGCAACTAACTTCATAACAAAACAAAGCAATACGAATCAATACAGAATTTTCAACCAATACATAAGTAACTAAAATATAAAACCTAAAATAGAAATTATCATTATATTTTGTATTATTGTATGGAACATGAACTTGAACATAAAAAACTCAGATGATGCTATAAATTATGTTCATTATATTCCTCAGCGATTTAGACAAGGCGTGTCCAGAAATAGAAGCTAGAATTCGACGAGCAGTAAAGAATGTTGTTCACTGTGATGTATTGAATGACCAGATGGTACCCCCTGAAGTTAGTCAAGAGCCCTATGATGTTATTTTAAGCGCATTGACTTTGGAGACAGCAGCAACATCGAAAGAATCCTATTTCAATATTATAAAGCGTATCCGAAAACTTCTGAAACCTCAAGGGAAATTGGTATTGATCGGGCCGATCAACTGCTCATATTGGAATGTTGGAAGCAACAGGTACAATGAACTTAATTTGTCTATAACCAGAGTTTTGAATATTTTACTGTATGTTTTATTAAAAAGATATCAATTGTTCATACTGGAATGTAGGACGCAGCAAGTATAATGAGTTTAATTCGTCTATAACTAGGATTTTGAATATTTTAATGTATGTTTTATTAAAAAACATCTTGCGCAAAATACGGTAATAGAGTCTAAAACAACCATGTAGCCGTGGGTGGAATGTTATAATTTTAAGAATATCGCAGGTGCGAAAATTTTCCAGTTTAAATACAGAAAATTACTCTGCAATTTTAAATTTACAAATTTTGTACATTATATATTTCGAATTGTTACCAGAGAGTCGTTTATTTTAGCAATTTCCTGGTGACCCCATACTTGTAATAATGAGGTAGTTTTAAATATTGCTTTGCTATTCTTCAATATTTAACATAAGGAATGAACTGAAAATATTGAGCAACAATCTTTGGACATCTATTGACGCCGAAACACTCATTGACGTCGAAATTTATCCACATTTCTGTTCTTTTATTTTCAAGTATTTATCTCAGATTTGCTATTTTTCTTTTTTTAATTTATTTGAAACAGAAAAAGAGCATTAATATTGTTTAAAATATATAGTAGACAATGCCATTGTCAATTTTATTGTCATTGTATTTATTAAGTTTTTAGAATTAAATAAAGGACTCAATAACATTCATCCGGAAAAGTCTCTGGCTGCCTTTTGACTCGAGATTCGTCTTTACAATTTTCTATTGCAGGAATTTTTATTTTATACTTTCGTTTCATATTTTTACATTTAGTAGTAAAAACATGGTAGAAGGAGGCGGGGACCTGGGCGTCCTAAAAAGTGGGGAGGGGGAGCCTTTTTTTAAAATCTTCGTTTTTAAAAAGTTAATTGATAAGCGACGCTTGCTCCGATTTTGATCTAAATTTTCACGGTGTATTCTCTATTTTTCAATGGACCCACTCCACTGCTCACGCTAAACTTAGACCCAATTTTGTTGCTTTACGACTTTTGCGCCCACGCAAGAATGGGGAGGGGTGGGCAAACCAAAGAGGAGACGAGGAGCTTTTGCACCCGCTACGTGGACGCAGAACTTGCTAAGAAATAGATTGCTATAAAAACTGGTTAATATATTTAGTGACCACTAGAAAATCTATTAAAATATGTTGAAGAAATATTATTTATTTATCGTTTTTGTGTGTGTATGTAGGCGTTGATATTGATGTGAAGATAGATGAAATAAAATTAATAAAAATGCCTTGGCTTAAATTCCGTTTTGTTCAAAGTGTAGTCACACAAAACTAAATCTAACCTCATATTCGAATTCCTCTAATGAAGTGACCTCTATCTACTAAATTGAGTACAAATAAGAAAAATTAAATATTTAGACAAATGCGCATTCGCAGTTTTTCTGAAGCATTCAGTAACACTAGCTTCAACTTCATATTTATATCCCTAAAATAATGACTTGTATATTTTAATTCTGATGCATATCGGATGAAACTGATTCCCATATTCCCATCCGCATACTGGGCATCATTAAAAAGAGAAAGACATAGCAAAGAAATACTTAAATTCTACATTTCAATTTAGACTTTTATGTATAAGAGGAAAAAATATCGAATGTTATATTTTCAATGCTCTGTTATAAAGTATAATAAAAATTTGAAATATATATTATATCTGATTTTATCCTCTTTATATATAATTCTAAATTAAAATATTATAGCATTCTCCTTTGTTCATTTTCATTTTAATTTTACAATAAAGTTAAATAGTTCCTAATTTAAGTTTAATCGTGGCTCGAACAAATTAGAGGTTAAAATGTTAGGCAGCCAACATGCAGAACTGTTAATAGCTAGTTCTGTCCTCATCTCTCACGAAATGCTTTTTCAACAACAGCATTCCGTGGGTTCTGTGCTTTTGTTGTGGCACGTTTGATTTTTCTGATTAGTCTC
Source organism: Amaurobius ferox (assembly GCA_951213105.1). Lineage (NCBI taxonomy): Eukaryota > Metazoa > Arthropoda > Arachnida > Araneae > Amaurobiidae > Amaurobius > Amaurobius ferox. Next base: position 155,894,221 of record OX578133.1, on the reverse strand, counting down.
TCTATTGAGTTTAAGCAGATTAATTAGGATCTTCAGAATGTGAACTGGCTGGCTCAGTGGTCATGTTTTTCTGTAATTCCAGAGACTGTGATCATTGAGAAGTTTCGATATATGTTCTTTTCCAATAAGTCTCTCCGTTAAATTTAGATGTCTTAATAAGGATTTTTGCCATATAAACTGTATGGTTCAGTGGTCATGTTGTCTTCTTCTAATTCATAAGGCTGTGAGTTACAGTCCATTGGGTTTTCTTTTTCTTATCAGTCTCTTCGTTAATTTTAAATAGATTAATCAGGATCTTTGGTATCAGAACTGGCTGTCTTAGCGGGTATGTTGTCTGTTTCCAATTCCAGAGGCTGTGGGTTCGAGTCCATCCACTGGCACTGAGTATAGCGAGTTGAGTTGCTTTGATATCTGTGCTTTTCATAATCAATCCCTTAAATATAATAATTAGGATCTCTGGTATGTGACGTGGCTAACTCAGTGGCCACTTTGTTTCTCTCGAATTCCAGAGGTTGTGGGTTTGAGTTCATCGAGTCATTTTGGCATCTGTACGTTTCCTGATCAGTGTCTCCGTTGAATTTAAACAAATTAATTAGAATCTTCAGTCCTGAACTGACTGGTTCAATTGTCATGTTTTCTTCCTCCAATTTAAGAGGGTCTGGGTTCTAATCGTGGAGTCGTATTGATAATTGTTCTTTTTGTCACCAGTTTCTTCGTTAAATTTAAACAGATTTATTAGGATCTTCGGTATATGAATTGGCTGGCTCAGTTGATCATGTTGCTTTTCTCCAATTCCCGAGGCTATTAAATTGAGAAGTTTTGGTATATTTGCTTCTTCTGATAAGTCTCTCTGTTAAATTCCAATAGATTAATTAGGATCTTTGGCATAAGAATAGGCCGGCTCAGTAGTTATCTTGTCATCCTCCGATTCATAAGGTTGTGAGTTCCAGTCCGTTGAGTAGTTTTCATATCTGTGTTTTTTCTGATCAGTCTCTTCGTTAATTTAAAATATATATTTATGAGATATGTATATATATATATATATATATATATATATATAATATACAGGGTGAATCGGAATTGTTTTTACAAAAGCAGAGGGGTGATTGTACCCCACCAGACGAGCAATAATTACCATGGAACATAGGGTCGCATTGCACTCTGAGAGGCAAAAAAGAGGCACGTCGAACATGACACAGTCAGCGCCTCGGACGTCATTGTGTACCTGCCTACGTAGTATCTCCTACGCCAGACACGAACGCAGTTACCGTATGCAAATGTCCAGGGAGCAGAATCAGCATAACTGGCTCTTAGTAGGTTCCGGCGATAGCCAATCAGAGCACACGTTGCTCTTTAAAAACCGGCACAACTTCAACGCTGGAAGTTATTCCCGTGATATCATCGTCCGACACGTTGCGTGAATGCTATGGCGGAGTACACCTACGAGGAATTGGCCGACATGCACCTCACATATGGTGAAGCCAAAGGGAATGGACGCGCAGCACGAAGATTGTACGAGCAGCGGTTTCCAACCCATCGTATTCCCAGTCATCTTACCTTTGCCAGTGTCGATCGACGACTGCGAGAAACCGGGTCGTTCGCCATCGCTAACAGCAATGCAGGACGTTCGCGAATTGCACGAACGCCTGAACTGGAAGAGCGAGCCCTGACGAGATTTGCAGCAGCTCCGTCCACCAGTACGCGAGCGGTAGCAGACGAAATGGATGTTTTTCAGGGCGTATTTTACACGATGAACGCATGCACCCCTACCACGTGCAACAGGTGCAATCTTTGCACCCAGATAATTATCCCCGCTGGGCAGCCTTTGTGCAGTGGATGCTCGGGATGAGGAATACCGATCCACGATTGCCTGCATTAGTTTTATTTAGCGATGAGGCAACATTCAGCAGAGAAGGCATTTTCAACATGCACAATCAACACATGTGATCTGCCTGTAATCCCCACTGCACAACCCATCGTAAACACCAGCACCGATTTACCGTGAACATCTGGAAAGGTATCCTTGGTGATTAGCTGGTCGGCCCGTACATCCTGTCAGACCGTTTGTCCGGCGCAACATACCGTATCCTTTTGGAACACGTGCTGCCCAGTTTATTGCAGGCCGTTCCGCTCCCCATCCAGAGCGACATGTGGTTTATGCACGATGGAGCCCCGGCATACTTTTCCATCACGGTCCGGAACTTCTTGAATGCCACATATCCCACACGCTGGATCGGACGTGGCGGACCTGGGGCGTGGCCTCCTCGCTCACTAGACCTCAACCCACTGGTCTTTTTCTTCTGGAGCCACGTGAAATCTTTAGTGTACGAGACGCCTGTGGACTCGGCGGAAGATCTCGTCGCGCGCATCGTTGTTGCCGCAGACCACATTAATACAACACCAGGAATCTTCCAGAGGGCGCGTCAGTCATTCCTTCGCCGGTGTGAATGGTGCAACGACACGCGTGGTCGCCACTTTAAGCACTTGCTGTGAGTTTTTCGCTGTACAATAAAACTGTTTGTGCAACGTTTGCTATCGTTCATTCGCTTTCCCAACACTGGTGTACGTGCAGATTCGTATTCTAATTTTACTCTTTTCTGCTTCTCTGAGTGCAATGCGACCCTATGTTCCATGGTAATTATTGCTCGTCTGGTGGGGTACTATCACCCTTCTGCTTTTGTAAAAACAATTCCGACTCACCCTGTATATATATGAGAACAGGCTGGCTCAGTGGTTAGATTGTCTGTATCTAATTCCAGAGGCTGTGGGTTCGAGTGCATCCACTCACATTAAGTATAGCGAGTTGAGTCGTTTTGATATAAGTGCTTTTTCTAATCAGTCTCTCCTTTGAGCTTAAATAAATTAATTAGGATCTTCGGTGTATGAACTGGCTAGATCAGTGGCAACGTTGTTTCTCTCGAATTCCAGAGACTGTACGCTCGAGTCCATTGAGTAGATCTGTACTTTTCCGATAAGTTTCTCCTTTACATTTAAATAGATTAATTAGTACCATCAGTATGTGATATGGCTGGCTCAGTAATTTTGTTGTCTCTTTACGATTCCAGAGGCTGTAGGTTCGAGTCTGTCCACTCGCATTGAGTACAGCGAGTTGCGTTGTTTTGGTTTTTTAATCAGTCTCTCCTATTAGCTTAAATAGCTCAATTATGACCTTCGGTATGTGAACTGTTTGGCCAGTGATCATAATTATTTTATCCAATTTCAGAGACTGTGGGTTCCGTTCCATTAATTCGTTTTGGTATCTATCCTTTCTCTGATCAATCTCTTCCTTAAATTTAAATATATTCATTAGAATCTTCGGTGTGTGAATTTTCTAATTTTCAGGTTTAGTGGTCATATTGTTTGCTCCAATTTCAGAGGATGTGGGTTCGAGCTCATTGAGCCGTTTTGGCATCTGTACTTATATTGATTAATTAGGAATTAAATCTATATATATAGATTAATTAGGAACTTTAGTATGTGAACTGGCTGGCTCAGTAGTCATGTTGTCTGTTTTCCTATACCTGAGGTTGTGGGTTCATAAACTTGAAAAGAGTATAGCGATTTGCTTTCTGTGCTCTTTCTGATCAGTCTGTCCTTTTAGCTTGTATAGATTTTTTAGACGCTTCTGTTTGTGAGTTGGCTGGCTCAGTATTCATGTTGTCTGTTTTCCTATACCTGAGGTTGTGGGTTCATAAACTTGAAACGAGTATAGCGAGTTGCGTCGATTTGCTTTCTGTGCTCTTTCTGATCAGTCTGTCCTTTTAGCTTGTAAAGATTTTTTAGACGCTTCGGTTTGTGAGCTGGCTGGCTCAGTAGTTATGTTGTGTACCTACAATTCCAGGGCTGTGCTTTCGAGTCGTTTTGGTATCTGTTCTTTTTCAGATCAGTCTCCCCGTTCAATTTAAACCCCATTCTCCCCATTAATTAAGATCTTCTATATGTGAGCTATCTGGTTATGCCGCCATGTTGTCTGGTTTCAGTTCCAGGGTCTGTGGGTTCGAGTCCATGCACTCGCATTGAGAATAACGAGTTGGCTCGTTTTGGTTTTTGCGCTTTTTCTCAGGCAGTTTCTCTTTTAAGCTTAAACAAATTTATTAGGATATCCGGTTTGTAAATTGACTAACTCTGTGGCCATGTTGTTTCTCTCGAATTCCAGCGGCTGTGGCTTCGAGTTCATTGAATCGTTTTGGCATTTGTACTTTTTCTAATAAAAGTGTCTCCGTTAAATTTATATAAATTAATTAGGAACTTCAATACGTGAACTCGCTGGCTCAGTGCTCATGTTCCCTGTGCCTGAGATTGTGGGTTCGAGTCAGTAAACTTGCAATAAGTATAGCGTGTTGCGTCATTTTGCTTTCTGTGCTCTTTCTGATCAGTCTCTCTTTTAAGCTTAAACAGATTATTTAGACGCTTTGGTTTGTGAGCTGGCTGGCTCAGTGATCAGGTTGTTCTCTCCTAATTCCAGAGGCTATATGTTTGAGCCCATTGCTTCGTTTTGGTATATGTGCTTTTTCTGATTAGTCTCTCCGTTAATTTTGAATAGATTAATTTGGCTGCTTGTGTGCGAGCTGACTGGTTTAGTGGTCACGCTGTATGTTTCCGATTTTAGAGGCTGTGGGTTCGAAATCATTGTTTCGTTCTGGTATATGTGCTTGTTCTAGTTAGTCTCTCCGTTAAGTTTAAATAAATTAATGTGGACTTTTTGTATGTGAGCTGGCTGGCTTAGTGGTCATATTGCATGTCTCCGATTTCCGAGACTGTTGGTTCGAGTCCGTTCACTCGCATTAAGTCTTGCGAATTGGGATGTTTTGGCTTCTGTGAATTTTAAAATAAATATCTCCTGTAAGTTTAAATGGATTAATTAGGATCTTTCTTTTGTGAGCTGGTTCGCGCAGTGACCATATTTTTCTCTTTCAATGTCAGAGGCTGTTGAGACGATTGCTTCGTTTTGGTATCTGTACCTTTCCGGATTAGTCTCTCCGTTAAGTTTAAATAGATTAATTTGTATTTTCAGTATGTTCACCAGCTGGCTTAGTTATCGTGCTGTCTGTTTTCAATTCCAAGGTCTGTGGATTCCAGTCCATGCACTCGTATTGAGGGTAGCAAATTGACTCGCTTTAGTTTTTGTGCTTTTTCTCAATTGTTTCTCCTTTAAGCTTAAATCAATATATTGCGATATCCGGTATGTGAATTGGTTACCTCTGTGGTCATGTTATTTCTCTCGAGTTCCAGAAGCTGTAGGTTCGAAGCCATTGTAGCTTTGGTATCTGTACTTTTTCTGATCAGGTTCTTTGTTAAATTTAAATAGATAAATTAGTGTCATTAGTACGTTATCTGAGTGGTTCAGTGGTCATGTTGTTTGTTTCCTGTTCTACAGGCTGTAGGTTCGAGCCCATTGCAGTTTTGGTAGCTATACTTTTTCTGATCAGGTTCTTTGTTAAATTAAAATAGTTTAATTAGTGTCATTAGTATGTTATCTGACTGGTTCAGTGGTCATGTTGTTTGCTTCCAATTCCAGAGGCTGTGGGTTCGAGTCCATTGAGTAGTTTTGGTAGCTGTATTTTTCTAATCAGGCTCTCAGTTAAATTTAAATAGATTAATTAGTGTCATCGCTATGTGATCTGGCTGGCTCAGTTGTTACGTTGACTGGTTCCAATTGCAGAGGCTGTGGGTTCGTATCGCTTTGAGTACAGCGAGTTGCGTTGTTTTTATTTCTGCGATTTTTCTAATTAGTCCATCATCTAAGCTTGAATAGATTATTATTAGGACCTTCGCCGTGTAAACTGGCTGGTGCAGTGGTCATGATGTTTTCTTCTAATTTCAGCGGTTGTGAGTTCGAGCCCGTTAAGTCCTTTTGATAGCTATGCTTTTTTCTGATCTGTTTCACCATTACATTTAAATGGAATAATTAGTTTTCTCTGTCTGTAAGCTGGCTGGCTTAGTGGTCATGCTGTCTGTTTTCAATCACAGAGGTTGTGGGTTCGAGTCACATTAAGACGGTTGTGCTTTTCTTAACGAGTTTTTCTGAATTTTATTACTTTGCAGGAAATGACGTACCGGAAATGACGTACCGGAAATGACGTCACTTCCGGTATGTCATTTTCGATCCGTAAAAGCAGATATGAAAAGAGATACGCTGTTCTAAAAAATGTATAAAATTTTGGGACTTCGTTAACATGAGTCACGTGGTATAAAATAAGCCCTGCATGAACTTTGGACGAGGAAGGGTGGGAGAGCGACACCGAAGCCAGCAGGCCCGAAGAGAAACCCCGCCAGCAACGGTGGAGCTCAACCACCGCTCGTCCTCCATCTCATGCAGATTAAGTTAGTAAGAAATATAAGAAAGTTAAGGAGGTATTAGAAAGTTTGGGAGAAAAGACCTAATACGGCCAATCTAACGAAGAAATTCGACCTCCTCCAACGTCATCGGAACGTGATAACACCCACTACTCTCTAACAATATAATCTTTTTGTTATTACCGAAGTGGGAGTAGAACCCCAAGCCTAATGCCCCGCAACTCGACGCCCCAAGCCTCTCGGCCAAGAGGGCGACGACCAAAGCTTCGATTTTGGTGTATTTAAGTTTAACATTTTAGTATGTTCGCTTAAATAAAACTGAAAAATCGCGATTAAAATTGCCGGGGACAGAACCCTCGACGAAAACTTTCATTTCACGCTGGTACTACGACACTTTACCGCTGCGCTACGAATGGTGTAGTAACTTTGTTTTATTTTAATTATATAAATATTTCATTGGACTGGTAATTAGAATAAATCTGGGATAGAGTCCACAAAATCTATTAGACTGACAGCATTCTTTATTTATTATTTAAAACTATAATCTAAAAAGTAATGCGTTTTCGAAGAGGACAGAACTCGGTATCAACAGAACTACACGTTCGCTGTCTAACACTTTAACCACTAGACCGCTTGAATCACAAAGACATCTGAAATTAGGAACTATTTAAGTTTTCATTATAAAAAAAAAAATAAAAAAAGAGCCAGGAGGTTCATGAATGCTATATTTTAGTTTAGAAGTATATAAAGAGGATAAAATCAGATGTTATATCCAATTTCTATTATACTTTATAATAGAAAATTGCAAAGATTACATTAGATTTTTATCTCCTACATACAAATTTTAAATTGAAATGTAGCATTCCCAGTACACGAAATGTTTACGCAACAGGCAATTGAAATGTCATTAGTACGTTATCTGAGTGGTTCAGTGGTCATGTTGTTTGTTTCCCATTCTACAGGCTGTAGGTTCGAGCCCATTGCAGTTTTGGTATCTGTACTTTTTCTGATCAGGTTCTTTGTTAAATTAAAATAGTTTAATTAGTGTCATTAGTATGTTATCTGACTGGTTCAGTGGTCATGTTGTTTGCTTCCAATTCCAGAGGCTGTGGGTTCGAGTCCATTGAGTAGTTTTGGTAGCTGTATTTTTCTAATCAGGCTCTCAGTTAAATTTAAATAGATTAATTAGTGTCATCGCTATGTGATCTGGCTGGCTCAGTTGTTACGTTGACTGGTTCCAATTGCAGAGGCTGTGGGTTCGTATCGCTTTGAGTACAGCGAGTTGCGTTGTTTTTATTTCTGCGATTTTTCTAATTAGTCCATCATCTAAGCTTGAATAGATTATTATTAGGACCTTCGCCGTGTAAACTGGCTGGTGCAGTGGTCATGATGTTTTCTTCTAATTTCAGCGGTTGTGAGTTCGAGCCCGTTAAGTCCTTTTGATAGCTATGCTTTTTTCTGATCTGTTTCACCATTACATTTAAATGGAATAATTAGTTTTCTCTGTCTGTAAGCTGGCTGGCTTAGTGGTCATGCTGTCTGTTTTCAATCACAGAGGTTGTGGGTTCGAGTCACATTGAGACGGTTGTGCTTTTCTTAACGCGTTTTTCTGAATTTTATTACTTTGCAGGAAATGACGTACCGGAAATGACGTCACTTCCTGTATGTCATTTTCGATCTGTAAAAGCAGATATGAAAAGAGATACGCTGGTCTAAAAAATGTATAAAATTTTGGGACTTCGTTAACATGAGTCACGTGGTATAAAATAAGCCCTGCATGAACTTTGGACGAGGAAGGGTGGGAGAGCGACACCGAAGCCAGCAGGCCCGAAGAGAAACCCCGCCAGCAACGGTGGAGCTCAACCACCGCTCGTCCTCCATCTCATGCAGATTAAGTTAGTAAGAAATATAAGAAAGTTAAGGAGGTATTAGAAAGTTTGGGAGAAAAGACCTAATACGGCCAATCTAACGAAGAAATTCGACCTCCTCCAACGTCATCGGAACGCGATAACACCCACTACTCTCTAACAATATAATCTTTTTGTTATTACCGAAGTGGGAGTAGAACCCCAAGCCTAATGCCCCGCAACTCGACGCCCCAAGCCTCTCGGCCAAGAGGGCGACGACCAAAGCTTCGATTTTGGTGTATTTAAGTTTAACATTTTAGTATGTTCGCTTAAATAAAACTGAAAAATCGCGATTAAAATTGCCGGGGACAGAACCCTCGACGAAAACTTTCATTTCACGCTGGTACTACGACACTTTACCGCTGCGCTACGAATGGTGTAGTAACTTTGTTTTATTTTAATTTTATAAAGATTTCATTGGACTGGCAATTAGAATAAATCTGGGATAGAGCCCACAAAATCTATTAGACTGACAGCATTCTTTATTTATTATTTAAAACTATAATCTAAAAAGTAATGCGTTTTCGAAGAGGACAGAACTCGGTATCAACAGAACTACACGTTCACTGTCTAACACTTTAACCACTAGACCGCTTGAATCACAAAGACATCTGAAATTAGGAACTATTTAAGTTTTCATTACAAAAAAAAAATAAAAAAAGAGCCAGGAGGTTCATGAATGTTATATTTTAGTTTAGAAGTATATAAAGAGGATAAAATCAGATGTTATATCCAATTTCTATTATACTTTATAATAGAAAATTGCAAAGATTACATTAGATTTTTATCTCCTACATACAAATTTTAAATTGAAATGTAGCATTCCCAGTACACGAAATGTTTACGCAACAGGCACGTTTTTTTATTCTAGTTTCATAACTTGTATATCTGTGTGACTGATGCGGCATCTCAAGAAGAATTAAAGTCGTATCCCGATCAGCACATCTCCGGTTCTCGAATTACTCTAAAAAAAGGGGAAAACATGTACATTTCTATAGCGGGCCAGAGACGGGCTAGCTATTGCGGACCCAGGACTAGGATAGTAAGTTTCAAAATCTAAATAATGAATATACAACAAAAGGCAACAATAAGTCAAATTTGAGCTTTCTAACTGCTTCGGTTCTCGAGTTACAAAAAAGTGAACCTTCCTATAGCGGTTCCAGGACGGGTAGGCCCGTTTTGTTCAAAATCTAAAGAATTAAAATATACTTCGAAAGGCAACGGTGCCACATTTAAGCTTTCTAGCTGCTCCACTTCTAGAGTTATTCCCCAAAATTTGTATGTTCCTATGGTGGGCTCAGAACGGGCTAGACCGGTAAGGTTCAAAATCCTAATAATGAAAATATACTGTAAAGGCAACGATATGGTAAACGATAAGGTAAACGATATGCTAAATTAGAGCTTTCAATTTTCTCCGATTCTCGAGTTATTCTAAAAGAAGAATAAATAAATAAAAATTAAATTAAAAAAAATAGAAAATAAATAAATAAAACGTGTGCATTTCTATTGTGAGCCCAAGACGGGCTAGTATAAAAAGTTCAATATTGTGCACTTTTTACTAAGAAGTGTCACGTCACCAAAAACTGTCTGAAACTGAGCATATTTGTTAGAACCATAGGCCTGCGACCAATTAATTGTTCAAGAGTTAAGTTGTACAATTTTTTTGAAACACCATATTTTCTCCGATCGAAGTCAAATAAAAGTGTGTAAAAAAATATTTAATTACAGTTTTCAATATCAAATATTGGCATGAAACTATGTTTTTCTTTGCATATGAACCAATAAATTCAGCTGAAAAGAACGTCCCTCTAAACTATTAGCGCATCACTTCAAACGATGGAAGATATCTTAATCATAGTTCTTCGCAGGAAAAAGTTTTGGATACCCCGTCTAGCTCCTGCCGCTGTGAGCGCTGACAGGCAATTGTTAGTTTCGATTTTATAAGGGTATCCTCTAAGTCTCAACTCTGGGATGAAAGTCATTATTCTTCTGCTTCCATTTCCTATTACTTTGTTCATGATTTATACGAGCTCGACTAATGACTGTCATGGGGATGAAAGGCTTTTTTTCGGAAAAACTGAAGAGCAATTTTTTCCAAGCTGAGAAGGGATTTTTCTTATATTACGAAAACATGCTTTTGATCTTTTACTCACGTACAAACAGACATTTCGTTTTTTTCGCCTTTTACTACTTTGCATCAAAAGTTGCAGAGTTACCAAGACAAAATTTTGCATTAGACGAACAACTAGACATTTTATTAGACATTTCCAGCAACTATTTCATTTAAACTAACATAACTTTGTTAAAATGAACATACAAAGCTGTTTCCTGCCTTCGAAACCAGTCGATACTAAAAATTTTATGTTGTATATTGCTCTTAATGAGGTTATTTTAATTTTATTACATTAGCAGCCATTTGAGCTGTAAGTAACTATTCATTCTTGAACACTTGATGGCGGCATGGTGCTACGATTCTCAATTTGCTACCGGCATTGCGTCCTTAGATTTTACACGTCGGAAACGTCTTTGTTCAACATTTTAAATTTCACAACTAATTCTGTTTTTCTAATCTAAAACTGAATTTCGGGAAAAGTCTTTATTTATTAATAACAGCAACTCATATTTTCATTTCATAATATTGTGCTTAAAATTTTCGAGTTTAATTTATATTTTCTTTTCTTCCCCAGATTTCACTGTTTATCACTTGAGCAGGAAGATATCCATCAGGCGCTGGAGACAAATGGCTTCGACAATATACATTGGCAATTGCGAGACAGACCTGATGAGAAGCTTCCTTTTGATTGCACTAAGCTCTACTTTGTGACCTGCACCAAAATCTGAAATAATGCTGTGCTTTTCTTTTACTTTAATCTGGGATTAATGTTAAAGGGCTGCCTAAAATGTGAGATGGAAGTTTCTCAAAGCTGGTGTATTCTCTCTAAATACCTTTTTATATTTATCACTTATGAAAAATAAACAATATTTTTCACTTGAAAACCATTTCTTTGATTCTCCACATTCTTTTTGATGTTTTATTAAATTTGATACATGATCGGATGTCAGGTGAGCCTCGACATTAAAAATTATCAATTAAAGTCAGATTTCGGGTGAACCCTCGACATTGAAAATTGCTAGTTCCAGTCAGATGTTGGGTGAGCTTCGACACTGAAAATTATTCATTCCAGTCAGATGCCGAGTGAGTCTCGACATTGAAAATTATTCATTCAGGTCAGATGCTGGGTGAGCCTCGACATTAAAAATTATCAGCTCCAGTCAGATAGATCAGCCCCACATTGAAAATTGTCAGATATCGCGTGAATCTCAACATTGAAAATTATTCGTTCCAGTCAGATGTCGGATAAGCCCCAACATCGCCTTTTCATGCTAATTAATTCATTATTGCACAACAAATGCCATCTATGGACAAAACTTCGTACTTTCTAATTTTTGACTTTTACAAATGGCGTCTGCAACTATGAAAAGGTTACGAGCAAGCATAATTAGACATATAACTTTCAATACCTCCCCGAAGAAAGCAGGCATATGTCAATTGGGAGACTACATTTATTTCGTGGGCATTTTATGTTTCCTTCCTCGGGCCAAAAGAGAGGTATGCGCTCTTAACAGCCTCTAAGAACGAACTGCCACAGAGCAGGCAAAAGGAAATTCAGACAAAGCTCCTCCATATCGATCACCTAAATCGAAAATGTCAGAATCAGTGGTATCAGTCAATGAAACTGAATCAACCATAAATATATCAACACAGGCCTAATGAGGCACACTGGCCAACAAACCTCGCACGCACCAATTACCACACGAAGACGAAGTAAACTGGTCTAAAATCTTGAAATCTTAAGCACATCCTTAACACTAGAAAGACGGAAGCGGTCATTTTGACCGCATAACTACTTTGAGAAACGATTCCTCCAAAACGGGTAATCCCAGTCCATTGAAATTTTATGACGTTTCTTATTTTCTTAAAGTTATTGAAAACACAGAAGAAAATTATTCTAGGTTTTATAATAAGAGAACAAATCAACGATGTTCCTAGAACGACGGCAGCAGTCAAAGTAGTTATGCGGTCAAAATGACAACTTCCGTCGTTCTAATGTTAATATTTCAGACCAGCTGCCCTTGTCTTAAGCAAAAGGAAAAGGCTATTGTTTTAAAAACTTTTCAATATATTTGGTACATGCGGGAAAGTTTAAATACAAATTTCCCAAATTGCATGAATATTTTGTAGAATATCCATTTTGTTTTACGGAAATGTTTCAACTGTTTTCTATAATATTGCGATTTTCCGAATAGGAAAATTTGTCTTTTAGGTGCTTTTTCCGACATTGTTTCATTTTATTACAGACTGCTAGAGTAAGAAAAAGTGAATAATATAGGAATCACGTCAAATGTCGCAGAATAAAATTATTTTTGCTGATTCATTTCATATCAAATCAATACGTGATCATCAATCAAACTCTTACGTTAGCCATTTAAAGCAGACTAACTAATCAATTTTTTCCACTTCCCCTATATACATAGTATAATGTATAGGGGAAGTATTATGACAAGCTCGAAAATTCATATTCGAGTTTCCGACAGAAGAGCACATTTCAAGCTTTCTCGAACTCGAATAGAGCGTTTTTAATGTGAGGTCTGTCTGTGTGTATGTTCGTAGGTGTGTCTGTTAGTGTGTATGTGTGTATGTTAGGTGTGTGTGTGTATTAATGTGTATGTATGTTAGTGTGTGTGACCGTGAGTTTGTGAATGCGATATTTCACGAACGAATGGAGCGTTTCAAACCAAATTTGGTAGAATCGGTGAGTACTAGAACCCTATTGATTTTAAACGCAATTAAATGCTCAGAAGACGCCCAATTTTCAAATGAAATTTTGAAAAATCATTAGAAAATCAGAGCCTTCAATAATGTTATATAAATAATCATTTGTTATGCAATTGTTCCATAGGAAATGAATGGTACAAACTTTTAAAACTCTAGCATGAACCATTCTCGAGATATTGTACGTTTTCAAATAATTTTATAAAAAATTACATAAAATTACATATATTAACTATATTGAAATACGTTGTAAAGTAGCGTGCGTTTTTCCTCTTAAATGAAAAGTGACACAACTCAATACTTAGAACTAACTCATTGATGATGCCTCTAACGACCATGGAAAGATCACACAGAGACAAGGATTTAAAATTCAACTAATTTATATAGTACAAAACTAAACAGAGGCAGCTACTAGCTGGTTCAAGATTCTGTACAATTTAAAAGAAAACTACTGCACAGTCCCATTAATTGATTAAACTCATAATAGATTATACTTTGCTTAGTAATTCCGGCAAATTTTGCGTACTCGCAAAAATACTCAAATATTCCTTAATCACGTCCAACTAAAGATGCCGGCTTTTGGTATGGAAGCTCGAGCACCACTTCCGCTCGCCTATACTGGACTTTCTAAATAATACGAAATAAAATTAAAGACACATATCATATAAAAAAAGGTCATTTAATCAAATAAAACCATCCTATAAGACGTACAAATGTTAAAAGGCCAGAGCGCTTCCGGGTATCACTATACCCCTCATCAGTAGCTATATGAAAAATAACCGTAGAAACAAGTTCATATGTAGACCAGATCGGCAGACAAATTTGCATAAATCAGCTACGGAATAATGATAATATAAACAGGCTATTGAAGATTGATCAATTACAAAATAGATTAATCTTCAATAGCCTGTTTATATTATGAAAACATATGAACTTGTTTATACGGTAATTTTTCATATAGCCACTGATGAGGGGTATAGTGAAACCCAAAAGCGCTCTGGCCTTTTAACATTTGTACGTCTTATAGGATGGTTTCCACGTCGTCATATGCGCAAAGCCAGGTAAATATAATTAAGTCAGTCATGCTCAAAACGAGCACCCCTTCATTCTCTCTCTGTAATTCAACCAAAGGCTTTATCCTGCTTTCACCACAGGATCGCAGAAACTTGGGTGGCCGGTTCGCCAATTGGTCAGTCTACTTAACCGAACCAATAAAAAAGTTTGTTAGTGCAAAATACTTCATAATTTAAAACGTAAAAACAGATGGACATTATAATTAAAAATTATATAGACCTCACAAAGTTTGCTATTGATATGCAATATTATGCGACAAATGTATAACCATCATTCTGGTTTATCCATTTCGTTCCATTCGCGAGGGAAGATACTTTGTGCAATAGTTTTCTATATTGACACTCTAGAATTCGCCAATAGTCTTTTATTTAGATATAAGGAGAGCCCCTTTCTTGATCTGTCTGTCTGTAACGCTTAACGATAAATTTGGCAAACATAGCAACAAATATTTCGAAACATGGTCGACTACTTTTTTTTTCTAATAGGGCTAAATTGACTAAAATATCGTCAAAATTGCAAAAATGACGTTAAATTAACGAAAATGGCTCCAAATTGATGCATTATTAAAATATTTTAATATATGGACTATATTGCTTATTGCAGATGCTATCAGTATTGATAATTGTCAAGTTAGATTTACGCGGAATGTAAGTTAATCGGATACTTCGAAATAGTTTTACATGTTATCCTCCGGAAAAGAGCCAATTAAACGTTAAAAACACCATGCAATGGATCTTATTCATCATTTGTTCACTGTGAAAGAAGTTAATTAATTACATTATATAGGGAAAGTCATGTGCTGGCCACATAAGAATTTTCTTTTTCTTTTTGTGAATGAGAAAAAAATCTATAATGAGCTAAGCTTTATATCAATAAGAAAATGAATACTACAAAGATACATTATAAAGTATCACAATAGAAAAAATAAAGTTTTTATTTTTTAAGAACAATATTTGATAATGTAATAGAATTTTTTAACGTAATTATTTATAACCATTCAATACTCATATATTTACATTGCATTGCATATTTATACAGATTTTTTCTTATATGAAATTAAGAAAATTACATTTCAAATTAATAAATAATTATACATTTGAAATTTACTAGAACACATTTTTTTTGCATTCGCTTCAATGAAAATTCAGTTTGTTTATTCTGTGTATTTATTTACATTTACATTAAATTTTTTCATTTTTTAGCAAATTTTAAGATGTGGCACAAATATGTTTATATTCTAAAATTAGATAAGTGTAAACAAAATACATAAACTTTAATATATAGATAAATAATATAAAAAATAAGAAATGTCTTTGATATTCAAATGTAATTTTTATTTCTTTCGTCGTAGACTAAATGCTTTCCATCTACTCTCTTTCTTAGCCTTAGGTTCTCTTGAACTTACTTCTCTTGAACTCACTTCTCTTGAACTCACTTCTCTTGGTAAGGACATGACCTTTGTCACCTGAAAAAATAATTATTTACTGTAAAATAAAATAGCTGAATTTCCTGTAAGATGAACTATATTCCTCGTTCGGTTAAACTCATGACTCTCTGCTCTTTCTGCTCCAAAGAACTTTCTTAGGAACCCAGTATTTTTGATATATTTTTGTTTTACTGAGAATGCAGTTTTGACGGATATTGGGATGTAAGAATTTATGACTAATACATGCAATTGAACCAAGGGAAAATTGAGAGAACGAGAGTCCCTCAGCTTGGCAGCAGATATATTCTGATGATAAGGGCACGTGATAAAAAGAAATGCTGAAAGGGAATCGCGAGTTAATAAAGGTTTGGGGCAACTGATATAAATAAAATTGGAGTAAAAATTGTAGTTAGAGTAAAAATAAACTATATTATAGTTAGAAATAGGGCCGTAACCAGAAACAAAATCTAAGAAGGGCTAGAAGAATCTGGATTCAAGACTTTTTTTTAAAATAAGGTAAAATATAAGATTTTAGTGTTTAAATAATATTTTCTAATAAAAAATATTTTAATTAATTGTAACTAAATACGGTTCTTTTTTATTATTAGGGAACAATATTATTGTGTGTTATTGTCTCAAAATTTATGCACTGCAAAGCCCATATAGTTATTATTATATATTTCAATGCATATGAATTACTATTAATAATTTTTCCAAATAGTTAACAATGCAGCTATATTTGTAAGCTAAAACCATATAGCTACTGTAAATCAATATTAATAAGTAATTACAATTAGTGACCACTATATATAACCATTAACTAGTACCAAAACTGTTAGTTGGTTATAAATTCTAATAGTTAATAATTAATGCATAATATTAACTTTCGCTTCCCTTCAGTTGATTTTGTCTCCACAATGTCACCAAACGTAGCAATTTATAAAAAATTCTCAAAAAGCAATTTTTCATTCAAAATATGGGTAAAATGTTGTATAAAATTACATGACACTTCTAAAAAAGGAATGTTTTATCGGGGGGGGGGGGTGATGGTAAGTAGACTTTGAGGTTGGGCAGCCCACTCTGTCCCGTGTGGCTATGACTCTGGTTAGAAAAGAACACTAAAATACAGCGTGAATGGACAAGTTAATGGAAAAAGACAGAGCGTAATGTTTTGCTGTCATACATAAGCTACTAGAATGAAGATGAGTTTTAGTTTTTAATTGATACTTAGGATGAGTTTAATCGCTGTACTAGTACAAAAGAGGAAACATGATAATATTAATTTTAATCAAGAAATTGCAGCAATATTTTAAATATGGTTTTGAATATTAGTAAAATAAACATACCTTCTCATGAGCTGGATCCATGGACACTTCACCTACGATTAGAAAATGTTATTCAGCACTTTTTAATACAATATACAAATATAAAGTAACAAAATATTATTTAAATCATAGTAAAGTAGTAAAGACGATATGGAATAAACGAATATATATATATATATATATATAGAGAGAGAGAGAGAGAGAGAGAGAGAGGGGGGGGGGGAAGAGAGAGAGAAGGAGCGAGTATTCGGTCGTATTTAATACCATTAACGCCTAAGCGTCCTCAAAAAAGAATTGTGGAAGTCAATTCAGATAAAAAATATTAGCATTTTTTAAATACGGAACAATTTCATTTGAAAGAGAGAGTAAAGTTCATATACATAGATACATAGAGTCCCTTTATATCTTTATAAATATATCTTTATAAATATACATATATCTTTATAATATACATATATACGAGAGACCCTTTATAAAGATATATGTATAAAGATATATATCTTTATACATATATCTTCATAAAGAGTCTCTCTCTCTCTCTCTCTGTAAACTTTTTACGATATGGTTTTTACTACTATTTATTTATTACCTACTATTTATTTTCTTTCCTCCTGTCACTGCACTTCTTCTTCAGATTTATTGGTAACAAAGCCGGATATAAAGTTTCGTGAAAATCCATTAATATTTGTGGTTGCTACAGTGTACACAAAAAATCGACCACAGACATCAGACAGACAGACATTCATCACTCCAAAAATAGACAAAAAGTGTTCAGGAGGTCTTAAAACATATATTGATATCAAAATCTGGAAATCGAAATTTTCGTGAAAACAATACTTTCTCAATTCGACGTATAAGAAAGTAAAAATTGATCTGTATTTTAATTTCTACTTATAACCACTTTTCATCTCCTTCTCCTCAAACATTTCTCATTTTACTGCATTGTATTATTTTATTTGATGTTTAAAATATAGGGTATTCACGTAAAATTCCCATGCTTAGGGAAATTTAAAAAACCGAATACAGAAAGTAAAATTAAAATAAAAATCTTTTAGCTGAATTTAAATTTCTTGTCCAAAATTATTTTTTGCCCCAAATATAAGTCTTAATTTTCACTTCATCCGTTTTAAAGTTGTAACAACTCTTTGTAGAATTGGCATTATTTGATTCATATAGAAAATATCAGCTTTTAAATAAAATAATTTTGAAAATCGGTTCTATAGATCCTAAAAAATGGAGTGACTAAAAAATGGAAAAGAGAAACATGCTTGTGTTTTAAATATATAAACAAGTGCTAATGTTTAATAAATGATAAATTAAAAAGAATATAACTTAGATTATGTTTTGTTTGTGTTCTAACTAGAACCAGATGGTTTGGTGCCCACTAGGAGCTAAATACTTAGTAGAACGATCGTGAACAAAAGTATCTTTAAAATAGCCAATAGAATATGTGTTTTTAAAAACGATCAATATTTTGAAAAAAAAATACGTGCAGAACTCTTTCAGATTGAGATAAAATCTGCTTTTCCCAGGTTCTTAGGATGTGGTTTTCTCGGAGGCAAATATGTGTAATTGAAACAAAATTTATTATTTACAAACTATTTTTCACAGGTTTTACAACCATCAAATGACTGACCCTAGTGAACAGATATCCCCGAACAAGCACCACTCCGATCAATATTGTTAACTTCTATACGACCCCCTAATAAAACACAACTGCTTTACAACACCTTCTCCTGCTTGTGACGATGGAACAGATCAGGATTTCATACTATATCTTACGTATGTGTGTGCATGCAGTCTGTAGCGCGAAATCTAAGAATTATACGCTCATAATAAAATATGGTACAGAGGTACTACTTAAAGTACATAAGTGCACCTCGGCGTTATTTTTTAAATTTCGAATTAGTGTTTTAGTTATTTTAAGATGTATTCCGATTTAGGCCGATATCTATACAAATCGATTCCTTGGTGATCTAAAATATTATCACAGAGTTTCCATCTTGACACCATCGGGAAGATCGAAAAATTCTTTTTCAAACAAACTTTGAAAGGAGTCCATACGATGAATAGAAACATTTTGACGAAATTTCTTGAAATATAAACTTATAAACTTTTCGTGCGTGTTTAACCTCTCCGATTTTTATATTACGATATATTAAAATTGACGTGCCATCCAATGTTTCTATTTTTCAGCAGCTGCTTAAAATATCACGGAATACTTCGGAAAAAAATAGTTTCATAAATATACCATTAATTCATTAAACATTTTTATCCGAGGTATGTCTTTGATTTTTTTTAAACGAATCTAGCAGGCTGTGGATCCCACAAGAGTACAAAATGTACGGGGTAATGCACAAATCTCATTTTATTTAAGAGAGTTAGCGGGTGTGCTTAGGAGGGGAGTTCCCTCCCAAAGAAAGAATTCCGCGGAGGGACTTTTTTTTCTTTAAAGCATTTGCGGGAAACATAATTTCGATTCATGCTGATTCTTCTTCTTCGACCCAGACAACCGAAGGTGTGAGGTGTCTGTTTGGACGGCCGGGAAGTGATTCAAACATATTGTACGCTTTAGTTTTATATCAATATTTCTTGTTATTTTTTTATTAGTAAATTTAATTTATCTCTGCTATAGCTGCCGGGCAAATCCCGAATACATTTTCTAGTGGAAAATACAACAGAAATATAGTGTGCCAAATGCAGGCGGTGTTTGTTTCCAGCTGCTCACCCTTCCAAGCACATACCGCGCCTGTGGTTGCTTGACATCAAAAATTGAACGAGAGATGAGGTTTTCTATATGGTATGGCCTTTAGGCAAAATGACTTACTTATTTACTTATTTAAGAAAATATACACGGCGTTGCCCGGGAGTTAAAGCAGAGTAGTTATATAAAATAACAAAATAAGTAAAGTTTATTCCTATTAATAACAGTGAAAATTTCATGCAATCCGTGTACATCGGAGCAACGGGCGTGATACGACCACCCCCCCAACCCAAATCACAAAACCAGAATCAGTCACTTATGGAGACTATTATGTTAAAATCTTCTGACGGACACAATATAAATTTTAACTTCAATAATTAGACCAATATAAATATTAACCATATTTCCGCAAACTAAGCAATTATTTATATTTCCAATACTCCATTTTTACCGCTCAAGAAACTTCGAAAGAAACAAAATGGCTGCGATTCCTCTGCCCCTATCCGCAATCACGCACGTAGATATCCCCAGGATGGTTCCTGTCTAATTCCAAGAACACATCTAATATGCGCATGCGTGAATGAACCTGATATTTCTGACCGCATTTACGGAAGTTCAATAATTAGCGATATATTTATATCTTATAAAACTATAATTAATGAACGTAAGGCTTCATGATATTTTTTGGAGTAGTCTGTAATATTTAAAAGAGCTGTTAAATTATAAATATCGGATTAACATTCGATTCTTTTTATATCGCAATAAAAATTGGAGGGCGTTTGAAACACATGAAAAGTTCATATTTTTTTATAAATTCGAGAAAACTCGTTTCTCAATGATATAGACTCCGTTCAAATTTTTTTAAAGAGAATGTTTCGATCTTTCCGACGGTGTCAAGATTAAAACTTTGTGACAATATTTTCGGTCCCAAAGGAACCAATTTGTATGAAAATTGTTCAAAATCGTGGTAAATCGGGGTAAAACATGAAATAACTAAAAGACTAATTTGAATTAAAAAAAAAAAAAACTAAGGTGCATCGTCTCAGGTCCAAAAATAATTCTGTACCAAATTTCAAGATTATACAACGCTTAGATTTCTCGCTACAGACTGCACACACATGCACAGACAGACATATTTTTTATAAGATTTCAATAAACGCGCTATATGCATACATGAATCTTCAAAAACAGATAAAAAGTTTCAAAAAAAATTTAAGATAGCATTTTATTACTTAGTTAAAAATGACGAAGGTCCATATACTATGAATAAAACTTCAATTCGAAATGCTTTTCATATTAACTTTGAAAAATTTATGAAAAATCGGTTAAGAATAAATACTGTTCTCAAGTACTTGGTTGTAATGCTGCCTATGAAAAATCATTTCAGAATGAATATTTTTCTCAGGTATTCGGTGGCAATATTACCTGTGAAGAATCAATTAAGAATGGATGTTGTTCTCAGGTATTTGGTTTCAATGCTGCTTGCGAAAAATAAATTAAGCATGAATATTGTTCTAAGAAGATATTTAGTTGCAATGTTGCCTGGGAAAAATCAGTTAAGAGAAACATCATTTTGATCTTTGGAACTTTTCAAGTATTAATTAAAAGTGTTATGGCAGGAAAAAGTCAACAAAAAATCAAGACGAAGGCCAATATGTGATTAATAAATATATCATTTCAGTATGTAGTCTATGATCACCAATTTAGATCAGTTTGGCATTTTATTTGCTAAGCTTTTTATTAAACTTTTAAACCAAGATTAATCTGCCGTTTTTCACATTGATTTTTGAAGCATATTAAACTACTTTAAATTTAAATACGAATATATTTACTTTTTGTTCTTGTTAAAGGTTCAGGCAAAGAGTAAATAAAATCTTCCTCAGATGATTCAGTATGCTCATCTTGGAGGGTCGAAACACTTGACGTTGAAGCAAGGGCTAGAACAGAAATTTCAAAATATGATGAAACAATTATGAATTAGCCATAAATATTTTACCATTGTTTTTACTTTCCCTGCAATACATGGTAATGTATAGGAAAAGTATCAGAATCGTGCCGAAAATCGTAACTCGAGTTTTCGATGGAGACTCTCTAGAACACGAAAAAAACAATTTTTAAAGTGACGTCTGTATGTGTTTCTGTATGTCTGTGTGTCTGTCTGTCTGTGCAGATTTGCAGATTTTGTATACACTCTAACTGAAAAACTAATTATCAGAATTTCATAAAATTTTGATAGATAAGTCCCTTGTGGGTGACCCTGATGTTGATTAGATTTTGGTACGATTCGAGATAAAATAATCTGCTTTTTTTTTTGCAAAATGGCCCGCAAAATTGCCTGTATCCACTCTAGCTGAAAAACTAATAGACCAAATTTTGCAACATTTGGAAGATAAATCCCTTATAGGTTAATCAGGTGCTGATTAGATTTTGGTACGATTTGGGTAAAACCGACATTTTTTGCGAAATGGCCCGCCAGCATCGTTAAATCTAAAAATAAAATATATGCTCAAATATATCAATTAAATGCTTATTTGATATGTAATCGTTGACGACGAA